>CM070822.1:16726524-17271524 GCA_036326025.1 Chrosomus eos
TGCAATTTGTGTTTCTCTTCCAACCATTCCACCCTTCTCTCCTCCACCAACCTGTGACAATAAAATGTTGACAATTCATTTAACTCACTACATTGTTAAAAAAAATTCTAAGTGTATTCGAGCGTGAATTTATTTGATTTGATTGTTTTACACCATGTCAGCATCTAAGGCTATTTTCATAGAAAAAACAGAGTAAAACCGTATTTAAAGTCCCCATGAACCGGAAGTTGCAAACGTCTTTTCTCCAGTGCTGTGACGTATTTCCGAGAGAAACGGAATACTAAATGAGGCAAAATAGTGAGCGTGGCTTTTTTTCCAACTAGCACCTGATTGGATCTAGAAAAATGCACCTCCTCGCCATCTCTCCTTTCACACGCACAAAAACGCAGGCTTTGTGTGCCTGTCTAATGTGAGTTGGAGGGGCGTGATTACGGATGTTAAGCAGACACCCAAACCATCAAGCCTACGTCATCGGGCAAGGTCCTCCAACGCAGAGGGGAGGGGCATTTTCAGAATTTGATTAAAGATTACGAAGCCAAAAATTTTTTTTGTGTGGATTGACTTGCACGGATGAATTGTTCACCACAAAACGATCAATTTAGGCAAACAAAGTAAGTATGGTCAATTTTGATTTCATGGGGACTTTAAAAATAGACAAATAAGGAGATGGTCCTCACTGCAGAACATGAAATCCACGGGGAGGAGTCGGATCTAGATCCGACTCCTCCCACCTTACATACCTAAACCTACCCAGCTCCACCCCTTATCCCTAAACCAACCCCTAAACCTACCCAGCTCCACCCCTTATCCCTAAACCCACCCCTAAACCTACCCAACCCCACCCCTTAATCTGGATCCGACTCCACCCCCCGGATCTCGTGTACTGCAATGAGGTGCTACTGCAAATGAGACAAAGGACAGACAAACAACATAAATAATTTACATACAGAAATATTAAATCTATATAATTTTAGGTACATGGCACTGATATATTCACATTTGTTGATATGGTTTCATTTTTTAAACGATTTCAAGACAAAAAAAGATCTTATGTACCATTATGAACAAATCGTCCATATTTGTCATTGAAGGGGAAAATGTCGATCAAGCACTTTTATACAAGCTAAATCTTGCTTTGGAACCCACATTTCATTTTAGCAATCAACTCTATTTTAAGCCTCTAATCTGAAAAAATGCTAAACAACACATTTTGATGCACGCTCAGCAAGCTGTCACCATTCTCTGAAATATTTCTGGTTCCCCTTTAACAGCGTTGCTAGTATCCAGGTTAGCGTAAGGCGTACCTCTCGGCTTCCTGTTGGGTCCGTTCCATTTGTGTGCGAGCGCTCCGTAGGTCCTCTCTCACTCGCTCCAGACTTTCTCTCAGTCTGCTGTTGGTGTCCAGCAGCTCATTCTCCGAGTGAGAAAGAGTTCCTATCTGTAGGTTCAGCTCAGCGTTTTGCTGATAAACACAATTCACTCCATTTATTTGAGTTATGTAAAACGTCTTCCACCTCAATATTATGTGCATTCACAGTAATTTCACTCATTTTACAGCACTTACCCGTTTCAGGTCTGCATTTTCTGCTCTTGAAGTCTCCAGCTCTTCCAGCTGTTGACCTTGCTGCTGAACTTTGGCTCTGTATCAAATATAATCGGATAGGAAATCAACCCAAACGGGTTGAAAATCATATTATTTTACCATTTACAGCTACTGAGCATTTAAGTAATTTATTTAAGTAACTCAAAGTCAACATAAATGACATTTGCAACCCATTTTACCCTCTGAGGCATTTATTTATTTATTTATTTAAACACTGATATTTAAAGCTACACTGTAACTTTTTTAGTTTATTCTTAGCTAAAAACACTTAGTTCTTTCAAAAATATATGTGCTCATTAATGTATATTTACTTTGTTCAAGTAATAAAGTATTCTCGTGAGTGTATAATATGCCATTGAAAATACATACGGGTAAGGGGTTCTAATGTCGGTCTCCATGTTGGCCCTCCATCTTTAAAGTACATTAGCCAAAGAGGGACATAGGCCGTTAATTCAAGCTTCGCCTTTCGCGTTTTAACACTCGATGGCACTGTGTCGAATGTGGACGAGGTCGAACTGGAAGCCATGTTAATCTTGGACTACATTGGCCACCGTAGGAGTTAATCCGAAATCGGAATTGAAAAGAACAGAAACTAATATTCACTGGATGGTCATATACCTTTTCACCGCTAGATGGGGGTAAAAATCACACAGTGTAGCTTTAAAGTAACATCATTAAATAGTTTCTTATTGTGAATGATCCATGTAAAGGTTTCATTTAAAAAACTTAATTTCCCCAATAAGACCAGGAAGTAAATAGGGTTAATTCTGATTTCATGTGGACTTTAATAAAAATAAATGACCCTCAAGAAACTTGCCTCAGGTTTTGCAGTTCCTTACGAACAGACTCCTCCCCCAGCTGGGCGGCACGGAGACGGTCCTCCCACTCCTCTTTCTGGGAGTTTCCTGTTGCCTCCTGAAGAGCTCTCTGCTGTTCGAGCTCAGATAAACGATTCTCCAGCTCCAGCCTGGTGACAATGAAATAAATGCATTAAGATGCAGAAAATCCTATGAGGCTTTAAAATTAGAACCTTGTCTGATAATATTAGTGCTTACTTCTCTTCCTGAAGGGTGGCCATCTTGTGTATCTCCTCCTCTCTCGCTGCCTGAACCCTGCGCACCATCTCTCGCTCTTTTTCAGAAATCAAGTCTTTATTTCTCTCCAACGCTGACTTCATGACCTCAATATCTGACTGCAGACCTGAGGGAGAAAGACACTGTTATTAATGTAAAACAGGTTAAAAGAAAGTAAAAGAGAAGGACGCATATGTTTACCCTCTACTTGGCACTGCAGTGTGTCTCTGTCTCTTTCCATTTCTCCTTTGGCTCTGACACACTCTAGTTTTACGTTACTCAACTCCAGCTTGTGCGTGTGCTTCATCTCTTCAACCTGGACAATAAAACATACACAATTGCCAGGATATATTGCTACAGATATGAAGCATGGGGACATGAGATCATAGAATCTGACTGGTCAAGACACCCAGGCTGTGTTTGTGTACCTGACTGCCGAGTGAGTTGATCTCCCGCTCGGCTTTGTGCAGTTTGCCTGTGAGGAGTGTGTTTTGTTCCTGAGATAGACGAAGTTCACTTTCTGTCCGGTCCAACTGCATACGAATAGACTGCTTCTCCGCCTGCACATTAACAGATGGATCTTGATAAAATATCTTAATTGTTTTAAATTATATAACATATGTCACATTTGAATAAAAACATGCTGAAATGCAGTACATAATATATTTAAAATAAAATATTCATAAATTTGAATTAGATTTAATTGAAGATTTAGATTTTATGTGATCTCAAGACTTTTTGACTCCACAGTACATAAATTATTTTATACTTAAAATATTTATGAATATTAAATAGCTACATTTTCAGCATCATTACTCCAGCCTTCAGTGTCACATGATCCTTCAGAAATCATTCTAATATGCTGATTATTATCAATGTTGGAAACAGTTGTGCAGTAAAACATTTTTTTTAATAACCCATTATACTTTTTCAGGGTTCTTTCATTACCATTCAAGTTTGGGGTCAGTATTTTTTTCTTTCTTTTTTGAAAGAAATTAATTACTTTTATTCAGAAAAAGATGTGTTAAATTGATAAAAAGTAATAGTAAAGATTTATATTGTTCTATTTTGAATAAATGCTGTTCAATTTTAACTTTTTATTCATAAATGAATCCTGAAAAATGTGTCAAAGGTTATTAAAAAATATTAAGCAGCACAACTCTTTCCAACATTAATAATAACTGAGTATAAAATCAGCATATTAGAATGATTTTTGAAGGATCATGTGACACTGAAGACCGGAGTAATGATGCTGAAAATACAGCTATTATAAATTATATTTGAAAGTATATTCAAATAAAAAAACATTATTTTAAATTGTAATAATATTTCACAATATTGCTGTTTTTAATCTGTGTTTCTGATTAAATAAATGCAGGCTCGATAAGCATAAAATATTTATTTCAAAAACACTAAAAATAGTAATGTTTCCAAACTTTTGACCAATACTGTATATATATATATATATATATATAATTTAGATTATTTTTTATCACAGCTGAGAAAGTGAAGAAATGGGATAGAGATACTGAGTGAATGGTTCTTTATGTATCATGAGCATGTGTATTACCCACTGTGCCACCGCTCTGACAAATTTGTTATAGTTTTTAATATTAAATATTATATATATATCTGACTTTTTACACTGAACTATACTGTTTTACTAAACAGTAAAGCATAAACTTATTTTATCATTACTCTTTACTTTAATGTGCTCACCTCCAGGGCTTTTACTGCAGCCTGGGATTCGGCCAGCTGCCGGATCTGAATCCGCTGCACGTTTTCAGCCTGAGCACCTGAGTTATTTCTCTCTGCTCTGAGTTCAGTGACCTCTGCTTCCAGGCCTCTGAGCCGCTGGTGCAGTTGAGCTTTCTCCCTCAGCAGGGCTTCAACACGCTTCCCGTTCCGTGCCGGATCTCCGCTCTGCAGCTGAGCGGCCAGATCCTCCTTATCATGCTCGAGTCGAGCCACCTGCAGAATCACATATATAACACTCCTCCATAAAGAGACACTGCTGGGCCAAAACAAAGTTTCAAATAAAGAAAACATACATCAGCTTCATGCCGTATCCGTCTCTCCTCCAGGACTCGAGCGTGCTCCTCTTTCTGGTGGTCAAACTCTGACTTGAGGAAAGTGAGGTCATAACGAAGCTTATTATACTCTGACCTGTAATTCTCTGCTTCCTGTCACAGAGAGAAATAAAGAAGAGCATTTCAAGACTAAACCTACATTAAACAGTAATTAAAAGTCTTTCATAAAGACAAAGCTATCAGTTTGTTTTCCATCTGTGATGGACAGGATTCTGGTTGTAGCATGTACTCATGTGGTTGTCATGGCAACAGGAGTTAATAGTTGCGGAGTGGGAGTCAGCTGGTGCAGAGGGGCGTCTGTTACCTCCTGGAGTTTGTTGAAGCGTTCTCTGATGGGAGCCTCCAACTCCTGCTGCACCTGAGCTCTCAAGAGCTCCAGCCGTTGAGGGGTCAGCACCTTAAACACATAAACAAACACATGATCAACACAACACAAAAAAGTGCTACTTCGTCAGCCAAATGTCTAAAGGCCTGTTCAACACCAAGAATGATATCTATAATGATGACTACATTATTGTCCACACCAATGCGCAATATCGTTCTGTTTATGATAAGCTCTTGCTGCAGTTATGTCGTCTAGTCCTTTAAATGCTCAAGCTATTTAAAGCATGGATTCTGATTGGCTGTCAATCATTTTTTTTATCATTCATCAGCTGGAAAAATTTGTTCTGAAAGTGATTCCAATGATATTGTTTATCTGTGCCATTATTGTTATAGTTGTGGTGTGGACTCTGCTATTCTTTAATATTTGAAATGTTTTTTTAGAAATGCATCCTTATCGTAAACATAATAATAGTTATTATTTAAAGGTGCTATATGGAATTTTTCTACTAAAATGAATCCTTTTTTATTGCCTGTGTGTGAAGGGGTTGTAATCACACATTACAATGATCCACTTGTCGAGTTTTGCTATTACTTCTGAAGGCCAATATTTATATTTATATGTGAAGTCTCCAGGTCGGATTTGCCGCGAAATCCAACGGAAGTGACGTGCATGCGCGCTCCCGACCCTCTCTCCTTGTTTACAGTCTATGCGACCGAAGGCACTTCAGCTAACGACATGGAGTCTGATAACACCCCAAAACGACCTGCCTCCAGCACAACACAGACTCCACAAATATATAAAAAACAAAAAAGAGTTTTATCTGCTGAAGCTCGTCAGGCCAAACGTGATTCTGATCGACTCAGGACGAAAACACGGATCAACATCGGCAGAGCTTTTGAATCATTAGTAAACTCTAATGAAATAGCAAGGTAAACTACATGAGACATGAAATGAATACAAAAGACTGTTCCAGGGTAACAAAAAGTAGCTAGGTGTAACTTATTTTATGTACTAGATCTACTGTCTACCGTTACTCATCCCACTACTATCATATTGTATATAATAAACATTTCCAGACACGTTCAGTACAGTAATGCTACTTCCTACTGTCTTACTGTTAAACTGACATTGTTCAGTCTAGTTCACCGTTTTCGTTATCATATTACCGGTATACACTCACCTATGTTGACATTGCTGATTGTGAAAGATACACGAATAGTTAGTGAAATGCCTTTTGCTAGATAACATCACATGTCGGCTAAATCCAGTCAATGTAACGTTATCATACGAGCATGGAGCATTAGTTCAACGTCAAGCTGATAAAAGTAGCCTATTATTGTAACGTTGCAGTGGGAGTTTACATGAGTTTCCAGCATGTCAGTGTTGCCAGGTCCGTATGCCTGCACTGTTTCCGCGGGTTGTTTGTGTAGTGCACGGGTTGACGCGATTGTTTTACCCACTGGAACATGGGTATTAGTTTTGATGAGCAATTGGGCTGGTTTTGTTGTGCAGACCTGGCAACCCTGTGTGTGACGCTTTCGCTGTTGCGTTGAAAGTCTCCGTGTGGCCGGTAGTGAATGCTCGCTCTTGAGATCGAGCACACACACGCACACGAGCACGAGCGCTCTTGTTGCAATCTGAAACATCACCGCTAGAGGCCGCTAATTGTTACATAGAGCACCTTTAAGCGTATTAATGTTTGCTTATCTCTGCAGCACCAAAATATGTTTATATAATGTTATTATTGTTAATTACAACTATTAAAAATGAAAAAAAGTTGTAGTACTAAAATGGCTAAAAATTAAAAAAATTTTTTTAGCTAAATAGAAATAGCTTGAAAAAACTAATAAAACTGAAACTGTCAATATAAAAATAAAAACACATTGCTAACAGTATTTAAATGCTAAAATGCTTTATATTTAATGTTTAATAAAGCTCTTCCAGCCTATAGTCCTGATTTCATTCATTTTCAGCATAAATGAAAACTTTGTTTTCCTAAAAAAATCTGGACAAAGCATTGTGTGAGAGTGTGGCAAGAACAGAAGATAAATATAAGATTTCATTTAATATTTTTCCAATTCATCATATTTCCTAATGGTTTATTAATTCAATATTATTCTAAAATGTGGAATAGTCAGTCATAATAAGGAATTAGAAGGTGTATCCAAATGTTTTAGCATACTTGTATTGCAATAATTATTAATTGATGTGCAATAATAATCTAAATAATTAGAATTTTCATGAAACTTTGAATATTGTCATATACATTTATATGTGAATGTAGGAGCGACTAGTATTGGTATTATTACGTTTAAATTAGTAGCAACTAACTTAGTATGTCAAAAACTAGTTTTACATAATATTTTTGAGTGACTTATAATGAAATGACTTACAATAAATACTGAAAGTTACTCTCTGTGTTGCCTATCTATGTAAAATGAAGTCTAAAGCGGACAGTAAAGTGTACCTGCAGTCTGAGCTCTTCCAGCTCTCGTGTTTTATCCAGCAGTTCTCCTCTGAGCTCGGCCAGCAGCAGCTGCTGTTTCTCCTGAACGACCTGCCGGTCACTGAGCAGCCGTTTCAGTTCACTCTGTGCCCGGGTGTATTCATCCTGCAGTCTGCGCACGCAAACACATTCGCAGAATTGAACCCAACAATGCATCCCAGAACTGTAGAAATGATCAACCTTGAAGTTTCACACAGTCACTCACCTGGTGTGCTCCACTTTCAAGGTCTGATAGTTGGTCTTGTGGTTCTCACAGCGCATTCGCTCATCGATGAGCATTTTCTGGAGCTCCATATCAGAGCTGGTGAGTCCCATAGAGCCGGCTAGGAGGACTGCGGTTTTCCCAACTCCTCCTGCAGGCTGCAGGTTTGGGAACAGGGCAGATGACTGCCCTAATGGTGGAGGGTTCATCTGGTCCATAGCAGGCAGAGACAGAGAAAAATGAGTGAGGGAACAAAAGAAAAATATTTTTTATACCTCCCTTCCCTTCAAGAGACTCTAAAAAAAGAATCTCAATCAACACTAATGACTTCAGCCAGACAAAGTCAAGAGATGCAACCACTTCTCATCAGGACTGACTATTTTAAATCACTTGTAAGAGTCTAGTTAGCAAGAACAAAGCATCTAATCACTACATGTGCAGCACTAGAGTCCTTACTGGCTCTTCTGCTCTCAAGTGATTAGATGTGAAGCTCAAGCTGGTCTCCAGTGATTCACTCTGTGTTGTTGTAGAAACACAACTACTACAGCATAAACGTAAAACGGCTTCCCATGTTGCCAAAGCAACCGAAACCACTAGGGAAACTAACCTCGTGCATTTAAACCAGCGCAAGATGAAGCATTTCCTGATGTCCTTGACTGTAAGTGAATATAGTTTTAGCTGTTGCTATATTGCAATCTCATGAGAAGAACAGTGCGTGATCAACAGTGCATACTGTACTTGTTTCATAAATAAACACCTCTGCTGGATCAGTGGGTGTAACCTACTGCATGCACTCAAAACTTTACACAAGTGCATTAAGGGACTAAAGTCAATAATTCTGCTGTAAAGTTACCCGATCCAACACTGACAGCAGCGACGCATAGTTACGTGATGATGATGGCGGCCAGAGTCGCCTTTCAAAATAAAAGACTTCTTCTTCTTTTTTTTTTTTTTTAAACACTTTCCGTTTGTCAATGGCCAAAAGTCCGGACTAGGAAAATCGACATCAAATAATAATTAAAAAAAAGAATTGTTAAAGCATATTGCGCTTGGAGTTTTATTTGTTTTATTTGTGATAATTTTGGCCAGGCTGTCATAGAAAGAAATGGAATGAAGTAAAAATTAAAACCAACGACATAATTATTAATAACTGATTATGTTGTCAATGTATGCTTTTTCCTGTGAGCTTTTTGTTTTTCTATGTTTTTTTTTTGTATAGTAAAATAAAACCTATAATTTGTGTGTGTGTGTGTGTGTGTGTGTGTGTGTGTGTGTGTGTGTGTGTGTGTGTGTGTGTGTGTGTGTGTGTGTGTGTGTGTGTGTGTGTGTGTGTGTGTGTGTGTGTGTGTGTGTGTGTGTGGTGTGTGTGTGTGTGTGTGTGTTTATAAGTAGGCTAACATGTATTTTATAATAATTATATTTTGATGGATTAATTAATTCATTCATTAATTCATTATATTTTCAAGATATGGTCAACATTTCCAGTGAATGACTTAATTTTTGGGTTGTTCCACGCTCAACCGTATGTTTTAGATATTGGCATAGGCCTACATGAGTCAGAGAATAATGCTATTTTATGGTGATTTTAAACAGAGTGTCAGAAGTTTCTGTCAGAGGTCAGAAGCGACAGAAGTAAAAGATCTGCATTTTGCAATAACGCTTTTCTGCCAGAAGAGGGTGGAAATTACTGGCTGCTAGATATCAGACGCTTTCTATGATCCATACAGACAGACGACCAGGAGTCGTAGGTAAGTTTATAGGACACAATTACCACTGTAAAAGTAATTTAATGTATGTACCTACATCTGTGTAAAACAGTTGTGGTTTCCTATTTTATTCGCATGTTCTTGTCCCTTCAGTTATGTTTTAACACACCGTTTATAAAAAGATGTGTTACCGTTTTTATTTTGGCATTGCAGTCCCTGAACCTCTTATCGTTGGGCATGAACCAGCCCTCTGCTGTTATGAAAGTTATTTATAGTTTTTAAAAGTACTTTTTCTTTAAAAGGACAAAGGACTAAACCATTCCTGAAATAGCCAGTTTTCCCACAGTTTATTATGTGTGAGTGAATAAAAAGACAGTGTTTTCTTTTTTTAACCCAAACATTTTATTCAGCATCAGTCTTCGGTATGTAAGGGAAGTTACAGCAGTTGAGGGCAAGTAGTGTCCAAAACTCCACATTTTGTTTTTTTTAGGCTATTTAGGTGCATAATCTGGGTATTTGAAGTGCATTTTTCAGTGTGAACATACAGTACTCACACTAGTCATACTATAATATAAAATGGCATAGAATAGTGCATAAGTATGTGAATTGGGGCGCTAAGTGTCTTGGCATTATGCTCATGCTTACATAATTTCTATAGTAATGCATGTAGATGTAACGGAGGCCAGCTAGGACCCGGGTGGAGGGGTTACATAGATACATTAGATATTGTCTACACTGTCTGAACAAATGGAACCATTTTCATCACTTGACAAAATTTACAGCACAGTCAGTCCTAAATTGCAGAATTGAAAATCAAAACACATTTGTGTGTAGTGTGAACAAAAGCTAAGTATGACAAAGTTAGCAGAAAATGATTTTAGCACCCTAAATGTGAATATCAATCTTTGACTATACTATGATTTTCTTAAATCATTTAGCCTATATTTTATTAGCCAGTTTCCCAGCATTGTGTGAATCAGCTCTCCATTTCCCAGTAAGCATCTGTGGAAAATGTAACAGCACTGACTGCTCTGCATTATAGGTCACAGTATGATGGTAGGTTCACTCCTCCCTCTGCGTGCCTCAGTTTTCTCTCACTCAGGGCATTTATCACTCAAAGTCCTCACCTGCTCTTCATGTTTGAGGCAACTAAACAGTTTAGCAGAATCACACCACTCAGATTCGATGCTGAAAACATCTGTGCTGCTGACAACAGTTATTTATTAAAAAGATGAGGTCTTCATCCATTTATTTACTTTGATTCCCTGCCAGCCATGTTTCCCCTCAAATGCATAAAGTCCCCATATGGCCCTCCACCTGAACTGCAGAAAATTTCCCCCAGATTTTTTACTCATTGCATTCTCTCAAAGCAGTGACAGAAACTGCAGATTGCATCTGTTTCTTTCAGACAGGATGAAGATAACCCCCTCAAGGCTCTGGTATTATGCCTGCCCTTCCCCCTCAGAAAAAATGCCTTTCCAATGTTTCAGTCACTTATGGCCAATTTTCTCCAGACATACATCACAGGACTGACTTCATGTGCTTATACACGTCCCCATTTTATAGACTGTATAGTTTCTCTTCGTGCTACATCTTGTTTGAGAATTAGATACTTCAAAACAAATGAGCATATGGGCTCCAACTTGTGTGGGACACCAATGTGGGTGCCTTGCAGGAGAAAATAAATCATATATATACTTACATTAACATACTCCGCGCAAGTATGTGAACAATTTCATGCGTTGTTGCATCATAAAATGTGTCCGAATTAAATTCACATCACTTTATGCACTGCATTCTCATGCATTGTTCACAACTTGTAATAATTACTTCAATGATCTCATTGTTTCTGCCGTTAATTAATACATTATTAGCAAACTGCGTGATATGTACATTTCTGAAATACATTACTTGGACACAGTCACCATAATAGATCACTCTAAATTGTAATGTACACACATGCATTTTCTGTAAAGCTGCTTTGAAACAATATCTACTGTGAAAAGCGCAATACAAATAAATGAGAATTGAATTGAAGTTTTGTCATTGCAGAGCAACAGATTGAAGAGAATCTTAATGAGTAAATTAGTTGAATTTAATGAAACTGTTTAGTGCATGGTTACTTTGAGCACACAATTTCTACGGACACTGTGACGGTCGTGATATGACATCCCCCTCTGCGGCGTCTTTTTGCCATAACAAATAGTTTAACATAATAAATAATAGTATTACTTTCAAAATGTAAAAATATACAATCTTCTCAACTTTACTGCAAAAATATGTGTTCTGTTAATTCAGCCAGGAGGTCACACGTCTTCATGTGAGGCGAGTTCACCAAACTTGAACTTTGGAAAGAAGTGAAATGTGAAACTTTGCATTTGGCAATGTTACCGCCCCTTTAGACCCAAAACATACTCAACTCAAATACGTGAACGATCAGTAAATGATGATGGAATATTTATGTTTAGATGAACTATCCCTTTACGCATTTGTGACTGCATGTGTGCATACTTAGTTAATGAAGAAACATCAGACTCATCGATGAATAAAAAAAATCTGTAATTTTATTGATCATGATTCAATTTACAAAATTACTCATATAAAATACAAGACACAATACTGTGCGTAAACAACCGCATGAATTCTGATTGGATTGAATGAATCTGCAACTGTGTCAGACTAATTTTTGCTGGAAAAACAATTTCTTCATGACAAAATAACAACATCACAGTTTCCGCCTTAAAGGTGGGGTATGTGATTCTCTTTTTTGTAAATTTTTTCAAATTAACTTGAAATCCTATTCCTAACCCACTTACATCCACTGAGTTAGAAGCACTGGAATGAAAATTAAGCAATTTAATCATCTGTGAAACGGGCAGGACTCGAAAAACTCCAGCCAATCATTTCCAAGACCACCTAGAATCATTGGACAGTAAGTTCGTCAATCAAACGGTTGTACCACACCCCCCTCCCCCCAGCGCGCGTGGCCCAGTCAGGGCCAGTGTTGGAGGAAAGAAGGTAGGACCATTTGAATTGTGTATTTTCGAAATCTGGTCGTTTTCCAAATCACATACCCCACCTTTAAGTCAGACGGATGATCTCATATTTCTTGGGCCCTCTGTAAGGTCTTGGACCCAATTCTAAAACCAGCTCTTCTTCGTCTATTTTAGCAGTGAGCTCCTGAGCTGTGATGCCCTCCGGGTCAGTGCCAGGTGACTGGCCCAGCTGCTTGTCTTTAGGACAGTCTGCGTTGTAGGTCTTCACATAGTTTTCCACCGGCCAACCCCGAAACTCTTCTGGTTCACTGCACACCAGACCTGTGTGGGATACACTTTGGTGGTGCTTCAGCCAGTAGATCAAGTAATGAATGTTGTAATCACAAATCCATGTATTGTTCCCCAGAGACAGTTTCTTCAGGAAGTACAGGTCCTCCAAAACGCCATATTGAAAAAATCGCAGGCTGTTGTTGGACAGGTCCAATTCTCCCAAGTACAGGAGACCCATAAAGGCAGCTACAGAAAACAGAAAAAAAAAAACAGTAAATAGATAGACTGTCTCTTCAGATCTGTTTCAAAACGTTTTAAATACATATAAATAATGAATAAAAAAAACCACATAAACTACTGTAATTACGACTAAAATTAAACTATTGACTGCAACTGTGATATGCTTCTGAATATCATAGAATTTAAACTCCTCCCTCAGTTTTAGAAAATACATTATGAAATGTCTGGTTGTGTGTTATTATAAATAAAATAGATTTGTGATTTATACATGGTTTATATGATTTTATAAATGTAATATTCTTCACTGAATAATTCAGTGAAACACAACCTATTAACCTATACCCTTTTCCAAAGTATTTTTTGGGTTTTCATGCTCTCATGCAATGTTTAATGAACACATTATTTTCACTTTTTTTTACATTGTTGTAGCAACTCTTATCCCAGACTGTCAGTAACTCTCTGTTTAGTTCCCGTCCCTATGAAGCCCCTCCTCCCAGAAAGCGCAATGTGGTCTGATTGGTTGGATGGACCAGTGTGTTCTGATTGGTCAACTGCTTCGAATGTGTTTCGGAAATGTCACAGCCCTTACCATAACCACGTGTTTCACCACACTACTAACTAACACAACTCAACCAGATATTTTGTCTTGGGCAGTAGCCTAATAATTTAAATAAGGGATATTGTGACGTGAACATTCCCGGAAGAAAACTCTAAAAACTACAATCAAGGTGGTTCAGGGAGTTCAGAAACAGTGCTTACTGATTCCTCCCTTTGGAGTGACTGTGACATTTCTGCTTTTAATAACTTTTCATAACTTTTTTTCTTCTTTTTTTACTGATTACACTGCGTTTTAATTGAACCCAGATCATTTCTTTAATTATAGGATAAGTCTGAATGAATTACACATCCTTTACATTAAAGTGAGGGAAATTGTCCGTTGTTCAAGCTGTGCTCTCGCTGTGATCTCGCTTTGATCCTTGAGCTGACTGATGAACTAAACAGAAGGAAGACTGCAGTTCTGTTGTGTGACTGAATCAGTGTTATCGTCTCTCTCTAGGGAACCATTAGATGACACACCCTGCTGGTCTGTTCATTAGAAACAACTGACTGTGATTAAGTGCATTTTTGGAAGCAGTTTAGAAAGGCTTAAGTGTCTTATAATTATAGCAACATCAGCAAGTACTTAGCTTTTGTTTGTATGGTCTATGGTGAGAGAAAAAGACTAATAAGCATTTTTGGTGTAGGCCTAGACGTAAAAATGCAGGCAGGGGAATACAGTGGTCAGGTAATTAAATACATGCCTTTTTTATTATTATTGTGTGTGTATATATATATATATATGTTATATATTATATATATATATATATATATATATATATATATATATATGTTTTATTATTTACAAAGGCATTTTGAAAGGGGTTTACTTTAAACCAAACACAGTTGACTGTACAGTATCTGACAGACTCTGATAATAAGATTCTCAGAAAGTTTAGGAACCCACCACTCAGATTTGTTCTCAATCAAACCAGCAGTGCTGTCTTGGTAACACTTTTGGCAGCATTAAAGGTGTGGTATAATGGCCTTTAAAAAAAAAAAAAAAATAGTCTCTGATGTCCCCTGAGTGTGTATATGACGTTGTAGCTCAAAATACCCCACAGATATTTTTTAATAGCATGTTAAAATTATCACTTTTTGAGAGTGAGCAAAAACGCGCTGTTTTTGTGTGTGTCCCTTTAAATGCAAATGAGCTGCTGTTCCCCGCAAAAAGGGCGGAGTTTAAAGAGCTCATGTGTTAGCAGAAACTTTCAAAAACTTTTAGCATTTTATGTTCAAACTGGAGTCGGACCTTAATGGAGAGACTCAAGAAGAAGTGAAAACATGTAGAAAGTAACAGGACATATCTGAATGGAGTTAATGAATTTATGTAGCTGATGTGGAGTTAATTATCTTCTAGTCATTGATTAGCATATTCTGTCATGATAATTTTTTATCATGTTTATGGGTTTATGTAAATAGAATAAAATGGGTTTATGTAGCCTAAATGGAAACGGGAGAAAGCTCATGTAGCCTAGCCCCTATCAGCCGTTTCGTTGTACCGGTATTCCTTAAAAAGTTATTTCTCTCAAAGAAAATATCTCCCCTTGCTTTGAACTTTGAGCGTCGTAACTTTGCAGATGTTGTTTATGCTCAAAAAGCAACATTACACACTAACTAAAATTAAAAAAGTGAAATCATAATCAACCACCCCTTTACAATCATTAGCAAATAATGTTCATTCAAATTATATGCAGTATCATCTCCACAAAGATCCCACTTGTTGAAAACACAGACTAAATCTTATTGTATTGCATAGAAGAACGAACACAGGATTCCCAAAGCTGCTAAATGTGTCTGCTCAGCAAGAAATAGCCTACATCTTTTTACAAGCAATTCTATTCAGCAAACCCCCTGCTGTTTTCTCTAATTGGTAAAGGCTTGAAAATTAACATGCTGATGTTTATTGCTTTCTCCACAATAACAGCTCTTGATAGCTGTGCTGCATGGTTGAGGCACGCTTTGATTTTTCTCATGACTACTTTTCAAAAAACCTCATTTTCCTTGGGCCTTTTACCCACCCATTCCTTTTGATGAGTGATTATGGGACATAGAATGCCTCCTTTTTTGAGTCCAACAGAAAGGAAAATTAATTTTCCAGTTGACGTTGACCAACCATGGATTCCACAACTGGTGTTATCTTTTCAGTCAGTGCTTGACAACATGCTTTAAAGCTTTAATTTCAGACGTATTCTTAATTGAGTCTCCTTCCTCGTATTAAACATTGTCCAAACACCTGCTTCCTGTACTTTGTACATAATCTTTGTTATTTTCTCCCTCAACCATCAAATAAGTATACGTCTTGACTGGATTTTGTCGTGTATCGATGGCTCACCTGTGTCGATGCTTTCAAGACTGTTTCCACTCAGGTTCAAGAGCTTTAGGTCTTTAATGCTTACAAACTCCTTTGGTCTCAGCTGCTTGATGTTGTTTCCGGATAAATCCAATTTCACAATATCCAGCGGGATGTCAGCCGGCACAGTTTTAAGGTCTGTGGAAGAGAGAGTTTAATTACTATGATCATGTAGGCCTATTGTAATGGTACCTTCATAATTATCGCAAGTTTGATTGACAGTCCATTCGGCTACGAATGTTGCTTCATTATGATTTCCAAGGCAGTTTTGTGTAGTACAAAACTGTCCAAGTGCTTGCCAAATGATTTCCAGCAGGCTAACCATAAATGGAAACATCTGCCATGACAATTGTTGGAAGTTCTGTACAGTTGGTTCCTCGTTGGTGGTCTTTTAAATCCATTTTCTCACTGATAATGGCATTAAAACTAACTAGTATCTGTATATGGATCTTAAATTGTATGTGTGACAGTAATCGTTGTGAAGGAGCTCTCTATTTATTTTGGAAGAATCTGGGCACTCAAAAGCTCAAACGCAACACTTTAGAGGGCTCCAGTAAACCGTGCCTGACGATATGTATTTATATCACCACGGAGAGAGCTATTAAAATCATACACATGGCATGCGTTTGGTGGTAACACTCGAAACTCTGCAAGATATCACTGACTCTGTGATTTTCGGAAATGTTATCGTGGGACTCGTCAGCTTGACATGTGTGAAAGCCATGCAGCATGCAGAACAGATACAGCTGCACTTCCCGCAAGAGCACCTGTTTTAAACCCCAGAGTGCCTTCAATGAGAGATCTTGCTCAGATTTTACATTCTGTAGTCTACATTTTTTGTTCTGTCACCTATATAAACAGTTTTATCCACAGTTGCTACTAGAGTAGATTTTACAGTTTCTCTGGGATCTTCTGAATTGTACCCAAAGAAATTAACATGCCGTTATTCTTGTGACAAATTCAAGGAAAAGCTTTCCCAGAAGCTGAGCTTACTAATGGCTTTTAGTCTCCTGCTCTTGCCACAAGATTCCTGCACAGGGTTTCTGCGTAAGCCTTTTTAAAGCTGACAGGGAAATATAGCCATTTATCCCTTAGGTCCCGGAACAAATGACGTAATGATAAAAAAAGTGTGACTTTTGATTCAGGATGCCTCCCTTAGCTCCAGACTTTTGACTCACTATTTCTGACAACTGGAGAAGCCCAAATTGAAACTTTGAAACCCATCTGACTTCATTTAGTTCACATTGACTGTAATGTATCACACACGTTTTGCTTGCCTCATCATTCGTCTTTGGCCTGGCTGTCTCTCTTGTCTTGTTATGAATGTCAGAGCACGTTAAGCTAGTTTTTCAAAATAATGAACCTTGCTTTACAAGATGGAGAACTCAAGATTCATGTTCAGTAGATTAAAACGTAGGGTTCCAGATAATATAGCCTAAGTGAAAAATATATGTGGAAAATGCCATTTTTAAGTTGCCAAGTAGAGATCATCAGATTTATCGTTTTTATAGATTAATCAGTAACAGTTTCAGCTTTTGTAACAGAAATGTGCAATGAGTGGCATTGAAGTGTTCAATATATCAGTTCAATAAAATATCTGCTGATTGGTGATATATTTACTTTCTGGGAAAATAACAGAATTCTGCTTTGGTATAATTACATATGAAGAAAAAAATGTTGAGAAAGGACTCTTTCATAGTTAAACTGAATTATATATGTCTTCCCATTTTCTTTGTCATATCTTACAGCCATCTCTTCGTCAGAAAAATCCCCTCTTGTCCTAAATTCTCTTCTCCAAAACACTATAAGCCATGCATATGACACAGACAGCATTGTTCTCGGATTCCCATGGAGATTTGCATGTATAGCCATAGCAATGTGGTATTTCCTAAGACTTTTTTTAGGGGACAGAGTCACAAGGAGATCTTATGTGAGCATTGCTTTGCCTTTTGAAATATAATACTGAGATTCAAGCTACAGAAAAGTTATGGTGTCTTGATAACAGTCTGAATATGACATTAATCTGTCCTTAGCGCAGGGTCTCCAGATGTTGAAGCTGGAAAGATACTAATTCCCTTTCCGCTAGTTCTCTGCATCTTATATTTCATTTTTCCAGACGTTTGTTCCACTCTGCTTTGAATTAAAGTAACTTACCACATGCTGAGTCAGCAGAAATGATAAATCTTTCAGAAATGTTTCTTCATAAATCATCAATCAATTTATCTATCTATCTATCAGTCCATGAACCTAAAGGAAGTTGACATTTTTTTATTGTATTTCTTTCTTAAATGCACACCAACATGCTGTGTGCATGTATCATTTCTTAAACAGTACAGATAAAAAGCTGCTTTAGCACAGTTTCTAGGGATTTGAGGAAAGCATTACTCATTGTGTGAGTGTTTATTCTGGACTAAATTACACTTTGCCCTTCGGGTACTGCAGAGTAACCACTACATGACACAGTGTACATGATGACAGAAAAAACTTTTCAATTCTCTTAAAAGAAACTGCTCATTTTTAAACTAACCCTGTTAATCTTTCTGTCAGATTTAATTGTTTAATTGCATTTCATTTGGCAGCCTTCTTCACAAATCTTTCCATATTCATGTTTCATGGAAATGGAAATTATTATATATTTTTTTTTTTACAGATAATTCAATAAACTGAGTTGTAGGCTACATTAGTGAGGTCGAATAGTTAATTTTTTTTTAAATGGTTTTACTGGGAATGCTAATCACTGAATTGAATAAGTACCTATTAAAAGCTCTTTCGGCCATTACAATCTCTTTGGTGGACAGAATTGTTTGTGATACCACCTTTGAGGTCCAACCCTTCTGTTTGTAGACACTTTCAACATCACAACATAAAGTTAAAATACTGTGTGAAACTTTGCACTGGCCATTATGGTCACCATCATTTGCCAATTGCGAATGATTGGATTTTCCCAAACGAGGCAATGTGTTCTGTTACTTCACAACCCCAACTTTATTTTCTATCCCACTTCTCCCCAAATGTCCCTCTACTGTTAAGCAATAAATAGATTTCTCACCTCTGTTCCTGCAGTCTAGACGGAGCACAGGGTGGACATAGGTGTGGCAGAGAGAGGTTGCTTCAGACTTTTTTTGTGAAGCCGGTAAAATCTGATTCTCCGGATCGGGATCAGTACATTCTCCTGCTGAGGGGAGCACAGCAGCTCTGCATCCAGCTTCTTCAGTTGCCTCCCCTCAAATTCCCTAGGCTCTTTACATCGTGCGTAATTGGCGATGTTACGGTTACTGGGCACTTGTATGAACCTAACCAGGGTGTCCAGCTGGCAGTCACACCTCCAGGGATTATCATGAAGTCGCAAATACTTGAGTTGCGGCATGGGGATCAACGTGCTTTCGCTCACCACCTGCAGACTGTTGTGCTGCAGCAGTAAAGTGGTGAGACTGCTCAGGCCGTTGAACGCTCCCTCCTCTATGCGAGAGATTTGATTCTGTTGGAGATCCAGGCTCCTCAGGTTCCGGAAGTGACTGAAGGTGTTGTCTCGCAGCACCTGAATCCTGTTCCGTGCCAGCTGCAGGTGGTGAATGTCCTCCGGCCAGCCCAATAGTACCGCTGTCAGTTGGCGCTCTTGGCAGTCAAAGAACTTTTCCCCATTGACTGAACTTTCCTTGCAGTCTGCAGCAAACCGCTTGACTGTACTTGAACGTTTTCGACTCCGCATTCGTAGTCCCTTACCACCCTTTCGTGCATCAGCTGCCCAGGTTACCAGGACACAGCAGCAGCAGCAGACCGCAGAGCAGCCGCATGGCAAAAAGCAGCAGCTGGGTAAACCAGTCAAGTGAAGTCTCAGCGTAACCTCTATGAACCAAGCGCTTCCTTTTGTCAGAGTGAAAGGGCACAGCTGCAGTCCCTGAGAAAAGGCAAAGGAAATGTAAATAATACAGCCAAGAGCTTTATTCTGAACAGAGGGAGAGGGCATATGTATGAGTGAAAAGAAAATTTATATAACTGTAAATTCATGACAAGTTAAACCTTGTAGGACAATGCTTTCTTTTTAAAGGAATGTTGCAGGTTCAATACAAGTTAAACTCAGTTGACAACAAATAATTTTATCTTCGTGCTAGCATCTGAAGGGTTCAAATGCCACAAGGTGAAGCTCATATTTTTGCTAAAGCACTTCAAAGAAGTATACTTCAAGTTAATTTTATGAAGTATACTTAAGTAATATTCAAGTATGTTTTCAAGTATAATTATGTTTTAAGTATACTAATGTCGATATGTACTAGTAGTAAACTTGTAAGTGTACTATTTTAATACCGCTTGGGACTAAATTGGGCCACTTGTAGTATATAAAAGTATATGATTAAGTGTACTATAAGTGTAACATTAGTAAACTTTAAGTGCACAACTAGTTCATAATTACGTTTCTCATTTGTACTGCAAGTGAACTTATGGGTATACTAGTAGTTTACTATTTTAATACTTGTAGCAAATTTTTAGTTTATGAAAGTACACTTTGAAGTATACTCTCAGTAAACTACTAGTTTAGTAGTTTTATACTACAAGTTTTCTTTAAGTGAACTTATAGTTTACTAATTATATATTCTTTTTGCTCTTTTAGTGTACTCTCAGTAAACTACTATTTTGGTAGTTTTATACTGCAAGTATACTTGCACGGTTTCTTTTAGTGTACTCTCAGTAAACTTGTCACAGAATGGGTGGATTCAAGGTGTGAGGACTCAAGTGCATAAAAATTGGGTATAGGTATTTATTAAGTAAAAAAACAAACAAAACTCCCTGGTGGGGGAAAGAAGAACAATAACAGGCAGGATTAGAAAACACAAGGAACATGGACAACGAACCAGCATATGACTGCAAACACAGGGAGATTAAATAGGGGAACAAACATAAGAGGGTAAGGAGGCAGGCAGGTGGGGAAAATTAAACAATAACGAGATAACAAGATGGGCGGGGTTTGACAATTGACAGTAGAGCACATGGCACAAGGAAATAACATGACAGCCATGTGCTCACAACAGAAAAAACTAAACAAACACATGACAAACCGGAAGTGTAACAGCTCTGTCACTAAACCAAGAGAAAACACAGACAAGGGTGACAGAACTGTGAAAAAACTACTAGTTTAGTAGTTTTATACTAAAGTTTCTTGAAAGTTAAACATTATACTTATAGTTTACTATTTATATATTATTTTTGCACTTATAGTTGGCCTATACTACTATGTTCAAATGTTATTTTTTATACTTGAAAAATACCTTTAACTGTAGGCTACTTTAATTTTAAAAACATTTTATTAGCTTCATGTATCCTCTTTTATCAACACTTGAATGTTGGTAGTTTCATAAAGAAAGGCAACATTTTAAACAAAAAGTTGAAAAAAATCTACGCCTTGATCAGATTCAGAACGATGATCAAAACACAGATGGCGTAGATCGAGTCCAACACCCCCAAAGCTTCACACTCGTTTTCTCTTCATGTGTAACCCTTCATTTAATTTGGTAACATTAAGCAGTTTTGATTTACACGCTGTTTAATAATCATGTTATTTTACATTTGCTTGAGCAATCTTCTATCACTTGTTTCAGCTTCTTCTTCTCCTGAGTTTTGATACGCAGATTCTAGAAGATGTGTCATAACGCACCCTACCGTATAACAGTGAAAACATGGAGAGCTGGAAAATCCAGTCAATGGCGGGTAAAGTGTAAAGTAGAATTAAAGTAAATTCCAATGTACACTACCAGTGGACTACACAAAAATGCAGATACTCAGAATTAGAAAAGTGTTTTATATCAATATTTTAATCAATATTTTCAAACAATGTAAGTTTCATAAGACTGTATATTAAAAGTATATTTAATAGGCTACTCGATCAAAAGAGTTAACACAACTACAAGACAAGTGTACTTTGAATACTTAATTATACTTTTAAGTATATCTCGAAAAGATTGAGTACAAGTACAGGCCAAATACCTTTTTCTCAGTATGTCAAGTACACTTAAGTTTAATTTTAAGTATATTTCTGAGAAGTAGGCCCTACATAAAGTATATTTCTGAGAAGTATATAAAATGCAGAATGAAAGTACGCTTTCTTATTTTTAGTTGAAAAGAAGTATACTTATATAACACTTGAATAAACTTATTTTTCGTAATGGATTATTATCGCTGTGTACAAGATCAGGTTCAGTTCCATGCTTATTTTATTTACTCTATAAGCTATTCCACCTGAAAGCTTATTATAAACTTGAACATGTTAGCTTATAAGACAGTGTGTAATATTATGTTTAATTTTTTTTTAATAAGCTACTCAATCAAATAGTAAACACAAATACAAGCCAAGAATACTTAATTATACTTTTAAGTATATCTCGATCAACAAGTATAGGCCAAATATACTTAGACTTTTCTGTCAGTATAAGTCAAGTATACTTAAGTGCAATTTGAAGTATATTTCTGAGAAGTACATAAAGTATATTTCTGAGAAGTACATAAAAAGTAGACTGAAAGTATACTTTCTTATTTTTTAGTTTAAATAGCACACTTGAATAAACTTCTTTTTCGTAAGAGTTATATTAATGCTTCCATAAAAATGCTGTTCTAGGAAGATTAACTTTTAGATTTGTCAGGTAAAGATTTTGCTTACAGCCCTTTTGTAGACTGTTGATGAACATATGCAGACAATGTGTTCTTATCATTAGCATGTATTGCCTAGCCCTGTTTACTTCCATTGACAGTATGTTATTTAAACTGATTTTAAATTCAAGACTTAGGAAATTATATGCGCCAGTTCTATTACATCATCTCTAAAAATCTGCTTACTGATCACAAATCATCACCCGTGAGAAACATTACCAATGAATTCATTATCTTTAGAAAATATGTTCAATTCTTGATTTTGATAGTTTGACAGATGTTCCGAGTTTAATTTTTATTTATTTTTTGGCATGGCTGTGAAGTAGTTCCAGGTTTGTGGACTGCACTACATTTCAATATCACTTTGCCACATTCTTTCCGAATTAGTAATAGTGGCGGCTTGGGTCATAAAAAGTAGATGTAGACACAGGATCAGTATAGGAATGAAAACCCCTGAAAAATATCTTGAAATATACACAATATAGTCAAGTACATGGAACTGTGATATAATTTAGTATAAAGTAAGCATTGAATTATTGAAATCAATGCACACCTGACATCCACTTTGTGTCAGGGCTGCATTTCCACCTTGGTTATGACCAACAATTTAATAAGCCAAAAATCTGTTATGAAAAAACTGATGTGTAACTCACTGATGAACAATTCATGGCACTAGCGCTCAATGGTCCTTCTCACTAACAGATATCAGTAAAAAATCAGAAATTCACTGATGGATTTTGAGGCTTCAGGGCTTTCCCTCCTTTCAAGACACTGTAAAACTACTGACAGGTCTTGGCAAGTCTAGAACTTCTGACAGTCTTCATACACTCTTCCAGTCTACAGTTGCTTTGCCACTATTTTCACAGATGTGACATGCAATTAAATAGTAGAAATTGTATTTGCAGGAACTGTTCCATGTTCTTTCTTTCCACTGATAAAATTATATGACTGACATCATGTTAACACACTATGTGATAATTACTTAGCCTCTTTTTTAATGTGGTACATTTTCACAAATGTGTTGCACTTGGTATGTCAATGGACAATGTTCTTATTACAAAGTATAAGTGCTTATTATGACAGATCGCAATCCATTGCTATGCAGTTTCATCTGCACCTTTGTGACTGAGACATACAGTCGTACAGTACTTACCAAAACAAAATGGAAATGGCTTATAGAGAATGCATTAATTAAAGGTTTTCTGGCATTTGCAGAATTACAGATTAAAAAAAGTTACAAATTTTGAGATTTTGATGTTGAAAAAATTAAGTCAAGATCACAAGAAAACATGACAAAATTATAATGTATGGCTTTTTTGAATTTATTTGAATTGATCCGCGACCAGTCTCAATGTGATTTGGCTCCATTTATACATAATTTTTTATGTTGTCAAGTGTGATCCGATCACTGAAACCCATGTTAATCTCAGGTATAAAGAGAGCCAGTGCAGATTTCTGTCTGCAAACATATAAGCTCTGCTAATGGAGCGGACATTAACAGGAAGCAGTTCGCACTTCAGGTGAACGAACCAGCATAACGCAGCCCTTGTGTGAGACCCTGGCTGCCATGATGGCCTTGGTTTACTACAATAATAGAAAGAAAGGAGAACCAATGGATTAGAAAGCTTCTCTGGGAAATGGAGAAGAACACAGGCACTGTTCGCTGTCCAACATGAGGGGGGAGTGTGTATTTTCTTTACACATTCACTTTTTTTTTCTTACATATTTTCTTTTTTTAATTTCCATGCCACCCAAATTCCAGGTTTACCCAGTGTGTTCAAAAGAATGCTCCTGATTATTTCAGGTCCAAGGTTAAGGACACTCTAGTCTTTTAGGTTAGAGACCTTGAGAAGAATTTACCCCCCTCCTACATCATGTAGATCCCAGTTAGCAGCAGGACAATGTGTTTGAGAGAGGACAAGCTTACATGGCCAGCAGTGCTTAATTAAAACCATTTGAACTTCCTGCACTGGGAGGAAAATACTTTTTTTCCTTCTATTAGAGTGTTTTCCTGAATTAATTTGAACTCAGCCTTTAAAGAAAAGTGACACAATGATTAAATCTCTATTCAAATGAAAAACCTACTCCGCACACATAGAGGCACCCTTGGACTCACATAGACCAACATAAAAATAATTGTTTGTACTTTTTTTTTTTAATAGAAGAACACAAACATGCATTTTAGAATAATCACCCAGGCTTTGCTACTTTTTTGAACCAGCATGTGGAATTAGACAGTGCATCTTGCTCTGAGACACAATTGCTAAACAAACTTTTCACATAAACTGGCTCCAGCCAATGCCCTGATCCCAGCCAAAATTAAAATAGCAGGAAGCATGCAAGCCCTCAGTTACAAAAGTGCAGTCCAGTGTATGACTTACTGTACATCCATCTGCACTGGCATTGCGGGAAAGATCTTCTCGTACATAAACTACACACATGCAAACACATACATTTATAATTTACGTTTTTTAGATACCTGTCCACAGGGAAATGCATCCGAAAACTCATCCAATCTGATATGTCCTGTTAGCTGATCTTTTTGTCCTGTCATGAGCTTTGTGTGGTGCTGGATGCCTGAACTCTGTGTGCCGTTCGGTCTGACTATGTGTGTGTGTGCATGAGCATATGTGTGTGTGTGTGTGTGTGTGTGTTGAGGCTCAGTGCAGCCCCCAAGCTTGTGCCTGGTTTTAAATTACACGCTGTGTCTCTGTGCAGGCGAGCAGACCTACATGTCCCGTTTACAACTGTACCACCTCCAGGCTTCCAGCACTTTTTATCAGTCTGATGTCAAAAGAGACAACGAGGCAACCCCATTCAAACGAATGGACAATATGTTTCTGATTACTTCATCAAAAATGAAAATGATGTCATGACATGTGCCTAAACTTGAGAGAAGTCATGGTGTCCAATTTGTAAATAAATTGAATCAGTTCATCTAGGTCACAAAACTGAAGCAAAATCTGATTCTCAAGTTCAAAGAGTTCGAACTCACAAGCAATATATTATTCAAAATTAGAAAGAACAAAAGTTGTACAAGTTTGGAACAACATACGAGTGCTTAAATGATGACAGGATTTCAGTTTTTGTGTGAAATAATGCTTGTGAGGAAAATATGTTGGCACATCTTTCTATTATCTTGAGCAACTTTTCAGCTTTGAGAACTGTCTTGCGTTTATTATATGCATTTTACATATGTTCTCAGAGTTGCATAAACATGAAACATGAAATTTCCACAAAATGAAAGAACTGCATCTTGCCTAGTAAATTAAATGTGTTTGAAGCACTAGGAGACTTACTTGCTTTTATCTCTGGCATGCCTTTGAGGCTTTTTTCCCCATATATGTTTGTTATATCAGCTCAAAAATGAACAGCACTTACCCCTGTGAAATATGACCTGCCCTGCAGAAAGGACTTTGATGTGTCCATTTTCAAAAGACATTTGTATATGTTTTTCACTAAACCAAATAAGAACAATTCCTGACAAGTTTCATACTGAGGAGCACATTTTAGACAAAAGCAAGTGACAGAATTCTCATTCACTTTGAAACAGTTTTTTTCTCTGGTATTTTTGTGGTGGTGTTGTTGTTATTTTTTCCAGTGAAATATCTGAAACAGCCCTAACACAACTGTAAACCTTAAAATATCATAGAATTTCAAAAGTGTGAAATCCAGGGCTAGAAAAGTCATGGAAATTCAAATAACCCTAAAAGCTTGTGGAAATTTTATATCTTTTTTATAGAGTATTATTTAATTTCTTGAGCTAGAAATTGAGCTAGAAGTAGTAATTTTTGGCAGGCCCATTTTCACAGTCTGAGCCATTCCAAATATCCGTCCTGGACTGCATTTAACAGCTAGAAATCTTTGACCCTGTGGGGGGTATATTAAAGTTCTCTTATTAAAAATGACTGCCAGATCTTTCACTCTGTTTTCCAGGAGTTTTAATTGTAGATTATCTGGATACCATTGCTGTATATAGGTCAAACATTAGAACATGACGCTAGCAATGCAAGGTCATGGGTTTGATTCCCACTGAATGCATGAACTAAAACATTTTTTATCTAAGATGCACTGCAAGTCACTTCGCATAATAGCATCAGCCTATGCATAAATGTAAAATCCCAAAACAGATTATGAATCTTTGTTTTCAAATAGTTTTGCGATATAGGGATATCCAGCCTCCAGGTACTGGAAAAAGTGTTGTGTTTTGTGCCCAAAACCAACCTTTCAGTAACCATTGCAGATTTTCAGATTTCGACTTTTCGAAATTGGTGATTATCTGCAGATTTTTATTTTGTTATACTGGTTGAAAGTCTCCTCATATCCTGATTGCAATCACTCTGTTAAGCGGTCTAAATGTATTTTTATAAATATATGTCCTCTGTGGAAGGCGTAGGACCATAAAATGATTGTTCAATCGTTGCATTCGGTCCGAACAGTCCTATAGCATGTGTTTTCTGTCGGTCAATGTGTGTTTGCATACCAATGCGCAGACTGTTCACGCAGACATATGAAGTTATCAGTGCGTTGACGTACTCTGTGCAGACAGAGCGAGAATGGCAGGCAATCAGCATAAACCTAACTTTCCTTCTGAACCAAAAACAATTGGGACTGAAAACCGAAACCAAAGACTTGCTGCATCTAGTTCTGTTTTTAAGAATTTGTTTACGTTTGGTATTGTTACTAACTGTACTATAAAGTTTTCTTACCAGTGAATGACACATGATATTAGTATTGCAGTAACGTTGTCTCCTGTCTTCTTGGCAGGGTTTAATGGAGGCGTGGCTTTGGATGGCGATTTGCAGGGAGGGTGGGACGTACGCTTTTACTGCTATCAGCTTAAGTTATCATTTTTTCATGTTTCTCAGAACATTCTCAGAAGAATTAAATACAACTTACATCCTTTGTTAGTGTTGAAGGGGCGGCCTACAAACTCATGTGTGAGTCTTGAAGCTGACTTCTGCTGATGGAACTGCAAACTATCTTCAGTAAATCTTTTCTTTAATTTATTATAATTCTGACTCCGGGTCTTCATTCATCATATCTGGTTCTGGGTCTTTGACTGTAAAAACCCCTTACAGCGTTTATCCATGAGTTGATTGGAACTCCATTGTGTTGCTGCTGTTGGTATAGACACAGTGCTTCCATAGGGATATGATTAATCAATATAATGTTTATTAATGGTCATCTAAGGGTTATTAAAATATACAGAATTTTGAAAAATTCCATTGTAGACAGTGCAATGGATAATTTACTGTATTGTTATAATTAATAATGTGTAAAAATACCCAGTGGGTTTAAACTATGGCCAGATCCCAGCTGGATTAAAAACGGATTCTTGGTTTGGCCGTTTTTAGTTGCACAAGCCCTGATGTAATTAAACATGCACTTCCAGGAATCGGAACATTTTGGCATGAAGATACATTCGGACATTCTCCTCAAAACCTGTTCTTAAAAAGGCATGGACATTGCCAGTAAAGCGCAATGAAAATTGAATGTTAGGAATTAGCCAGACTTAACTAAGACCATATTTACTAAATAATGTAATTATGAATGCATCACTTGAATTGTTTGACCAAAAGATGTTTTGTTGGGACACTAGTCTTTGTACATTTTTCAAGTTAGAACATGTTGTGTTTTGTCTTTTTTTAGGCAGAAGTAGGCTTAACTTTTGTCTACAGCTTTCTGGAGGGACAGGAACATCTCTGTTACGTATGTAACCCTCGTTCCCTGAAGGAGGGAATGGAGAAGGAGTCGACGCGTCGACTGATTGGGACCCCAATTAAAACGCCACTAGTGCTGCCACCTTCCAGTGCCTAGATCCGCCCGCATTATTTGAGGCGGAGATGGGACAGGGCTTAGGCCAGGGAAGTCACTGCTGTTCCACAAGACCACTGGGAAAGCGTTCTCTTTCGTTGGAAAGGAATACGCTGGGGAAGCCACATCCTGCCCGTAGGGAGGTAACACGTGGAGGATACAATATGGACTGGGTGGATTACCAGGCAGTACAACATATGGAATGTCACAGGGGTGTCTCCAGCCTATAACAGGGGGGAGACTCAACCAGTCAGTGACGAATGGGGGCAGAATCAAGTATGGGGCCGAATCAAGAATTGCAGGTCAGAGATTGGCCTGATCTTCATTTCGGCTGGAGGAACCGGTTCAATCGATGTGCCGGATGGCCTCCGTCTGCGCTTTGGGTGGCAGAAAACTGTTGGGCGCACAGCCCAACAGCCCAACCTGGGAAACTGGAGAGTCCAGGAACCAAACCTTGTCCGCATCCGCCATATCAACCAGGCTGAGCCAACGATGGTGCTCCTGTACCACTAAAGTGGACATCGCCAGACTGATCACGCATGACACAACGCTCGTGCCCCGGAGGGCAATGTGCGCACAGTCTGGGCTACCCTTGTGCATGTCCATGAGTGCCCTGGCCTGATAGACCTGTAGCAACGACATGGCATGCAATGAGGAGGCGGCTTACCCACAGGCTTTGTAAGCTCTGCCCGTCGGAATGGATGAGAACTCACAGGCCTTAGGGGGGAGACAAGGATCCTCCGTCCAAAAGGCAGCGGCCTCCTGACACAGGTGCACCTGTGTCGCAACAGGAGGGATAGCCTCGTAACCCCCCACTGCTCCTCCGTCAAGGATAGTGAGGGGGGAGGAGCTACTTAGGCAGTTTCTGGCAGAGAAAGGTGCCGTCCACGACCTGGTAAGCTCTCCATGCACTTTGGGAAAGAAAGGCAAAGTCAAAGGCTGAGAACTAGCATGGACCGCCCCAAGATACCAATCATCCAACCGACACTGTTCAGGACACGGTGGAGGATTCCACTCAAGCCCCACAGCCTCGGCGGCCCGTTTCAGCATAGCTGACATTTCTGGATCTGGCTCATGCAACGTTACACTCCCAGAGGGAGATAACGCAGCCGAGTCATCATTTCCACCCTCATTAGCTCACCCTCCGATGCTGCAATCGGCATCCTGTCCTCTGGAGGGGCCCCGAAATAATTGGCTGGTCGGTCCATTACAGAGGGACCAGCGTGCTCAATGGGGGCTCCACCGGCTGTGGTGTGATAGAGGAGTGAGGGGCCCACAGGGATTGGTTACTGGGCGGGGAAGCCTCACTATGATCCTCTGATCATAAAGGCTAGTCTCTATCTCAGCACTGTGATAGTCATGTTCTCGCAATGAGAACATGAACTATTCATAAAAGCCGCTTCAGCGTGCTGAATTTATATATATATATATATATATATATATATATATAATATATATAATTTTTTTTTTTTTTTTTTTAAACACGTGATGCAACCATTTGTGACCATCAATGACATCTTGAAAAAGATGCAATGTTCCTCTTTCAGGAAATGGGACCCGTCACCAGTGCCGGAGCACACAGGGGAATGACCATGGCAACACTGAACAGTGAACTGAAACAGTGAAGCACTCACTTCTTTGCCCTCTAACCGACCCTCAACAAACACACAGAAATTATGCTGTTAAAACAGCAGTTGAGAACTCAGAAGCTCGCGATCACCGCTGCACTCGCACTGTAGAACCACCAGCACTGGGAGAGTGTTCCAGAAGAACACCGACATACTCGCTCGTTGAAAACTTCAACACTCTTCAGAGACATTGACACCAATCGGCTCCGAAGTGAAAGACAACTGGTGCGAGCATCAACTTCCGTATTTATACCCACGCGGCGGGGCGGAATGTGACATGCAGATCTCGCACGGCAATGTGCATTGGCTCATTTTAACAGTACTCGAAGATGACAGGGAGCCTAAGCGTGATCCCAATCAGTCAACACGTCGACTACGTCAAATGTGAGCGACTGAAAGGGAACCCCTAAAGTTGAATTAAATTGCAACAAACAAATCAGATCAACATTTCTTTTGAATGAGCAAATTAGGCACATTGTTTTTATTTCAAGCATCTTCGCTCATGCACTTTAATAAAAAAAATGAAACAATTTGTTTTGTTTTAAAATTGTTAATGTACTTTCAGAGACTTAATTTATGGTTGGATCATGTGAAGTACTTCAAACAATTATACATTCTTTTAATCTGTTTGACGGCAAATCCCTCATGACCTTTTATCTTTTAGTCCAGACAAAACAGTTTAACCTGAACTAAAAGTTTATGTATAAAGCCACGTACTGGTTGTTCCAATAATTGAAATGATGCAGCTGCTGTGGAGGGCATTACGCAGGCAGAGTGGACTTTGGGATAGATTTCAATGTGTCTCTTACACCATCTACCATGAACAAAGCCCAAAAGCAATGTCAAATGTCTGTGTGTGTGTGAGAGAGCGTTTGAGAGAGAAAGAGTGAACAAGTGGATTTGTATGTCTTGCTGATATTATGCAGAACAAATTTGGTTGGCAACTATAGCAAACTGGCAACAGATCCAGTGGACCAGTTTCCAGAGCCGTTCCTCAGCAATATTTGTGCCAACTTGCTTTCAGCTTCCAAATTCTACGTTCCTGTTTCAAAGCCATTATTGTTGTTGCGAACGTTGATCCATAAGTTGATTCTTTAATAATCGCACCTTTATGTTCTGTGGATGCAGTTGTCATTTAAATGTAATGACAAATCAGGAAGACAGTTCATGAGATCAAAGCTTAATTTGAGTTTTCCATCAATTCTTACTTAACATTACTGTTTGCAGCTGGCGGGGATCATATCTCAGCAACTTTTAAAGGGGCTAAGTCTGTGTCTATGTATTGCCAAGCTCCACATGTCCCCTATTTCATTTTTTTTCTTCCTGAGTGTGTCAGGAGTGAATGAAGTGCTGAAAATGTGTTTTTCTTTCCTAAAGTAAAGGTTATACTTCATGTGGACATCTAGCCTTGCTGCTGTTTAAAACAAAGATTATTTTGGTAGAAATCATATTTAGCAGATCTGTTCTGTGTAGGTGATCAATCAAAAAAATTAAATTCTGCAATCATTTACTAGCCTGTCATTCCAATCTGTATGATTTTTTTGTATGAAAAAATGTTGACAGATGTATTTTCAGAGCAATAGCAAGTCTTCATCAGAAGGAGCAGCATAGGCAGGTCCAATTTGTCAAGGCCGACTACTAAGATACTGTAAGTGCACCTTTAAGGAGTGTGCTGCTCCAGAGACAAGCTGTTATTTTCCTAAGGTTACCATTTCTTCACCTTTTTTTTCTGTGTGAATGATATTGTTATATCACAGGATAAAAGGGACCAGGTCTTCTTGTCTTTCTTCTCTCAATCCAGAGCATGTCTCTACATGTCTGGATTAATAAATGCTGCATAGCTCAGGCCCCATCCACACTACTACGTTTTAGTTTAGAAACGGAGACCTTTTGCTACGTTTGCACCTCCCGTCCAGAACGTCAAAAACGAAGACCTAAAACAGAGAAGTTTAGAAACGCTGCCGACCCCGTTTTGCATTTTGAATCCCCTGTTTAAGTGAAGACGGGTCAAAACGGAGGACTTTAGAAATGATGACGCAGAGGCTCACGCTCTGCTCTCTGATTGTGTGTCATCAGTCATGGCGTATCCTTCCCTACCATACATACCTTTAGTGAATTCGTCCTTATTGTGCGGGTACACCTTTCCCATTGTTGTGCTTGCTCTGGCGATGGTTAATGCTCCCGTTACCTTTCCAATATGCCGCCGTATTTGGTTTGCGATGAATCCCAGTCTGTGTTTTCTGCCGCCATGGCTGTTTTGTGTTCCCTCGTCGTCCGGTCCATGAAAAGAAAGCTCTTGTCTTCTACATTGCTGATCTTTGCAGAGGTAACTTAGCTACTTTCTTCTTCTTCAATTCTGGGGAATAGTCAATCTGTTTTCTGTTTACACCGGCATGCGCATGCCCAGTGTAGGTGAATGGTCACGTGATCCGCGTTTTCAGTCGTTTTAATGTGGACGGAGATCAATTCTAATATGCAGCTACAACGCTGGTGTGGACGGAGATCGTATTCGTTTTAATTCTCCATTTCTAAACTAAAACACAGTAGTGTGGATGGGGCCTCAGACTCCAGCTAAACCTGCTTCTGCTAGTCAGTTTCTTAGAGACAGAAAATATCCAAAACAGTTTCAACAAATTTGTTCGACACAACCTCTTCCTGATTTTTGTGTCAGAACACACTGACTGTAGGTTGAACCTACACCTAAAAGTTCAAAGCATCCAGGAAAGGCTTGGATACTGAAAATAATCGTATTGTTCCAATTACCTAGATCCTGAGGAGGACCTCACTTTCTGGTCCCAATATGTTACACAAGTTTTTGACTGTAGGAAGCAAAGTAATAGGGACCTGTGTCACAGCAACGTGCTAATTGTTGGACAAATCTGTTCCTCATTACAGCCTTTTAAAACAAGGCCCAGCAGACCAAAGCCAGACACCCTGCATGGCGGTTTTATTTGTCATAGATTCCTAACAGAGCTGTGATGAAAGACCTCAAGTAGACCATCCCATTTAAAACCAAACCAGGTTTGGCTTCTTTTTTAACCCAAACGAGTTCAAGAGAAATCACGGCATTGGGTTTAGATCAGGAACAAACGCCTCCAAAATGATGTCTTGGGGATTTCCACCAGCATAGTGAACTGGATGATTGTGCATGGGGGGGATAAGGAGGTGTGGATAAGGAAGTGTGTGAAAGTAAAGATATGGTGGGAGCTGGAAGGATTTTAACAACCAAACACACTCTTTTCCCTTTTCAAGTGTCCAGGAAACTTTGGCAGACTGCATGATGTTTCTTCAGAATGAACTGAGTGTGATTTGTTGCAAGAGAAACCTGATTCACTTCTTATTCTTTGAAAAATTAAACCTCTGCCAGATTCCTTCTGTATGTGTGACGTCATCCCTACTAAAGATAAACAACATAATGGCTAAGGAACCATTGCTTGATTTATTTTTAGAGGGTGATTTATGTAACTCCAAAGCCTCAGTATACACACTTTGTTTTCACAGATGTGTGGTATCCACTTTCCCCGCTGCTCTTAAACTTGTGCATGACAGAGGTTTAATGGCAAGTCGCTTTACTTTTTCATTCTAGGCAGACAAAACAAACTTCATCTTTACTACAAATCAGGAAAATCTTATTATTTTTGCATTATTTCTAATGAACTATGAAGACCACAAAAAGGATTACCAATGGATTTGAAGGTAAAGTGTATTTTTTCTTCACCATAAAATGTCACCAACCGAAATTGGAATTTTCCAAGTACCTCACCTTATAAATGAGTATAGGTTGCAGCTGAGAGAAGTCAAATAAGAGTTGTTAAATCTGACAATTACCACTTGCTGTTGTGGACCAGCAATTCATGAAAGCAAAGCTTTCTTAACTGCTCTTTTCTCTCCACTGTAATTTCTGTTGAGTGTTTTGTGTGTTTATTTGGAGGAAAGAGTTCAGCACAGTATTTACAACCTTATCTCACCGGAAAACCTAAGTATTTTACGAGGTGGCGATTTTGTATGAATTCGTACTTTTTGATTTGTACAAAATGTAAGATTTTCAAGCGAATCTCATTATGAAGGACCGCCCCTAAACATACCCGTCACTGGGGGTTCAAACCAATCGTAAGAAAACGTACTAATGAGATCTTACAAATTTGAACGAATTAGCCACCAATTCAGCAAAATAAAAATAGTTATGAATTGCCATGAGATTGTGTTGGTATTTACGTATGCATCTAAACGCTGCCACCAGCAGTGTGGGCCGGATGTTCGCAGGTATTTCAAACTATTTTAACCCCTATGCAAAAAAATGTAAAAGAACTTCGCTGTGAGTATATTGAGGCCTTTATCATCCAGAAATCTGATAAAAACATTATTTTAATTTCCTCACCTCGCAATGTGCCTTATGACACCTCAGAGAGAGGAGCAGATCAAGGTGCCTGCTATCCAAATGTGATTTGTTATTCTATTTTGAGCCCATGTTTATCATTTCTAAAGGAATTTCAATCATTTCAAGGTTCAGCTGTGGAAAAGCAAGTGGACCCACTTAGGATCCAAATGGCTCACACCTGGCAGAACCTCCCCATTCCCTCAATGTGTCAAGTTAAGAGGGCACAGGCGAGGGGCAGAGATTAACACGCAATTCAGTTAACAAGAGCCCAACAGCCCTGGCATACTTTTTTTAGGTTCACACAAGAGTCATAACTGTCTGAAAATGAAGAGTGACATCCTGTGAAGACATATTCTCCCTACAATGACGGTGCATGCAAATACACACTTGGACCTGCTCTGGATCACAATGGCTGCAATCCTGCTTAAAGTTTAGTCTTTATCTCTGGTCGCATCTCTGTGTATGGGAACTAAAGCTGGGGTGCACAGGAGACCTGACTTGTTTATTGATAGACTTAATATGTTGATTTTGTTTACGCTTCCTTTTCTGTGCTTTCTCTCCTGATAGGATGCATACTTGCAGTGTGATGTATGTATGCAGGGGAAGAAGCAGTGGTTACTCACAAACATCTGTAGAGCAGCTTTACGGTGTTGGTGCATGTCTGTGTGTATGTTTTAGCCTATGAGACAGTTATAGCTGTGATGTGGCGCCAGTGTTATGGTTTCCCCATCTGTATTAAAATATGATTGAATGACTCATCCATAGCACAGACAGTAAAGTACCACTCTAAACTTTATAGACTTGAACAGATACACTTTTAGTGGACAACATTTGTACTTTCAGACAAGGACCAGTGACAGTCAGGATGTGTTTGAAGATGTCTTTGAATATACATTGAATCCTCATTGTGTCTTGTGTTTATTCATTGTCTCACTCCATTCATCCCTTTTTAATTTGTAAAATATTTTAAATGTTTAGTAATAAATGTAAAGAGGAGTTGGGGTGGAAGTGTGATGCTGGAAGTATTTTTGCTAGGGTGAGCTAAAAAGTGGTTTAAATAAGCATATAGTGTTGTGATTAATGCTCCTCCTAAACTCTTGTTTAGACCTTGACTAGGAATTACTTTCTTATGCTGTGTCACATAGGAATGTGCACAAGAATTTTGTTCTGCTACAAATCCGTTACGGAGACAAAATGTGGGGGGTTTTAAAAAAGTATTTTTGAAAGGACCCTACCTGATTAGAGGATTTCATTAGTAAACATGGTCAGACTTAGGTTATACTTATATTTTAGTAGAATTTAAACAAAATACACTTGAACGCACAACAAAAGCATGTGCACATAAATGAGAAGCGGAAAAAATATATCTTTTATTAATTAAAAATTAAGCATTATGGTTAAGCATTATGTTTGAAACTCTTCACACCAAGGACGATACAATAATACCAACTATATTAGTATTCACATCAGCGTACAATATCGTTCTGTTTAATTTATTCTAAGCACTGCTGCAGTTTTGTCATTTGCTGCTTTAAATGCTTGAGCTTTTTAAAGCAGAATGGATTCTGATTGCTTGTCAGTGTTTTTAGGTACTCTGCTTTTACTTTTATGCTTGTGGGTGAGCTGAAAGCAAAAGAGGTACTATTGCATGATCTTGTAGTGATCTCATTGCTGATCAATGTGGGAATGCAGCATGACTTGGTAATGCCTTGGCTTGGAGCACCTGCAGCTTCCAATGTTCAGTTGTATACATCTATAAATCTATATTTAAAAAATATAGATATTTTATATTTTATATTTATTAGTAATCTAGAAAACCCAGAACAAATGCTGAGACTGACACATATAAGAGAAATGTAAGTAAGAGAGGGTTGGGTGTATGTCTAGAGGCCCATTCCTTCGTCACCATGTTCATGGGGAGATTCAGTATTCAGCTGGGTGAGTAAAACTGAAACATCTGAGTTCATTTTGCAGATAAACTTCAAAGGTTTGGCAGAGCTTGCCAGTCAATTTATTTAAGAAGAGATTGGGAACTGCCAGAGAGACCACAAAAGGAACATTTAATCATTTATGAATGCTATTGCATCAGGTAACAAAATATAAAATGACATCATTTCATTAATAAAAAAAGGTAGCACAAACACATTTTTCACACTTCACAAAACTATGGATACATAATGCCTGTGGTTATTCTGTCCGCAAAAATAAGCTTGAGACCATTTCTATAAATGGCATTGCAAAAAAAATGTCTAGAGAGAGTGAAGTTACTGAGAAAAGGTTTACCTTCATTTGTTTGCAGAAACATTTTGATATTTTGCTAATGTGATAATGGTCATACATCAAGTGTGACTTAAATGTCCTCTTACTTTTTTGGTGTCACTGTGTTACTGAATATTCATATCAACATATTTATAGTTCTTTCTGGATTTTTAAAAGCAGAGAGCTTTAAAATATAATGGGCGTTAAAGAGACTGTAATGGGGGGGAAAATGGCCATATATTATTTGCATAATCTCTCCTTGCCTCCACAATTCTGCAAAGCTTTAAACCACAGTTCTCTCCATAAATCTATAAAATTGGTTTTATAGTTTCTTTTGCCCTATCTTTTGAAAGCTCTGTGGTTTTTCCATTTAAAAGCGAGATATTGGCACAGCTATGTCGACTGAATTAAAACATGAGCAGTTGTAACATGGCTGCGAACAACTCTTAAAAACCAACCCTTGCCACTTGAAAGAAATGCTGACAAAGTTTTACAAACTCAATGCTCTTCATTTTTAATAAAAAAGTTTTAAGTTGAGTTTCACCTACAAAATATATTAATCTAGAAAAACAGTGACTATATTTATAAACCAATGTATGTGTAATATGAGTGTTCAAGTTCCCAAGCAGATGCAAGCTGGATTTGTTCCAGAATGGTTAACTTATCGGGCAGTGTGTGTATGATATAGAACCTCCCTCAGCATCTGGTTTCATTTGACCTTAAATAGATGACCCATTGCTGTATACTGTGGTTTTCTTTGTTGCTGCTGTCTGCCTGTCTGTCTATCTTTCTGTCAATCACTGTTTTCATGAGTTCAATTTGATAGTAAACAGTTCTCCAGCACAGTTATCTCTCCAAGCAGTTATTTAACTAAGATGATTGACGATTTACAACTCAAAGTCGTATGGAATTAACATTGGCTTTCTGAGATTAATGAATGTTTCCTGAATTTGTAAACCTTAAAAACTTGGGGAGAGAGGCAACAAGTTATACAAGTTTATTTGAAAAATGAAAAGCATTTGTGAGATCAAAACATATACATTGCAAGCCCAGCTGCAGAAACCCTATCAAAGATTGTCAAACAAAACAGCGCAGTACAATCCTAAAAAAAGGTTGAAGTTGATGGATCAGATTCTCTCTTTTTTTAAATGCACTTGTTTACATTGCTTTAGAAGATGCAATCACTTGGTTACATTAAATTGTATTTAGCATACAGCAAGTAACATGAATAAGTCAACACTAAAACATTCTCAATGTTTCCAGTGTTGAGAACAAAATCAACCCATGTGTCAGTGTATGCATCGCAACAATGACTATGAAAACAGCAACGCGAAAATAGCAGTCATAATATAACAGAGCACTAGCAAAACGCAGTCAAAACATGCCAAAAGGGCAAAAGAGGGCAGTGTCCTTGCTTCGGCTCCAATAGTTAGTCAAACCAAAGATAAACGGCCTTGTTGTCCCAATATCCCTCTCCTCCCATTGTGACTTCCTCTTTTGCTCCCCCTTCTCTCATCACAGTGCCAATTCCTGCAGGATGGCTCATTTCTCTCTTTCAGTTGCATCTCATGTCTCATCTCTGGCTCGTTTTACAAGCACTGTTTTTGGAGTTGCAACATCTTGTCAAAAAACTTCTTCGTAGCAGTTTTCTTGGCTGTTTGTTTGGAGATATCTGCAAAGACATTTACTCTCATTCAAATTTCTCAACTTTCTTGGAAGAAAGGGTCAAAGATTATCCTCGCTTGTTCATGGCAAGTATCCCATTTGTCCCTTTGACAACAGAATTCCCAAGCATTATTTTCCTGTTGTTCCATACAACTCAGGCTCAAGATACAGTAAAGGCACCTCTCAAAAATTCCACTTTTACTCCTTAACATTTAGGGTGTACATAGTTATATAATGACTCATACCATGAGCTATCACCCTGGAGTTTGTTCCTGGGAGAACGACTGAGAGTTTTCTGCTGTCATTACAGTTTCTGGCCTGGATGTGGTTGACGTTTAGAATTTTTGCTTTGGAGATAATAGTAATTTCTCCATAGACTCGCTCCTCAGCAAAGACAATGACAAATGGCGTTTGTAATCCTGATTTAGCATCTGTTATCCACACATAAAAGAGTTTTTTTCATGTCAGTAAAGCTGTGAAACCAAACAATGATGTACAAGCATAGCATCAAAAATCAATTTGTTCAGTTTTACCATGCAGCACTGACCATATCTGAGCAAGGTTTCGACAGAGTGTGGGAATAATGTGAAACACGTCAGTATGGTTTGGCTTGTTCCCAATGTTTTCTTGTGTTCTGTGTCTGCAGGTGGCTCAACAGGAGACGAGGAGATGGAAATGAGCCAGGAGCTGTTAAAGATGGGCTAAAAGATGAAAAAAACACACACACAGTCTGGTCCACTGTCTTTGTGGGGACTTTCCAGAGGCCTAATGACCGCTGGCTCGCCTCCACAATGTAGGGGATCTCAGGTTTTACTATCCTTGTGGCGACATTTGGTCCCCACAATGTAATATAAACCTGTATACACACACACACACATGCATATATATAGCCAGTAATTTATTATTGATAAATGCAACATGTGACTAACAAAATGTCTACTTCAGATGTCTGTTTGGTAGAACTATCAACTCTGAATATCTAAACTGAATATGATTTATACAGCATTGCAGCTGTTAATCTCGTAACATTGCTTCCTCTTCCATGCAAGGATTGCCTCTTCCTTCTTGTTAGGGCTTGAGCACTTACAGGACTTCAGCCAGCAAACCAGATGGTGCACCCTCAGCCTTTTCTGCTCTCCTTGAATGACTGTTTCTGCAATTCTGGGGTAAGAGGGGAAACTCCACTCTCTGAACCTCTTCCCACAGATCCTCTCCCACAGATGTTTGACCTTTGGGTTGAAAATGGAGATTGTGAGTGGACAGAAAGTCTGATGCAAACATCTGCACAAATGATTTCACCTAACAAAGCATGCTGGCTCTTTCCAAATCTCAGCACAATGACCCAACATGGCTTTAATGAGATGGCTGATCAACCTGGAAAACATGCGTGCAGATCCAACCTGCTTAACGCAGAGACACAGTGACATTAATGACCGATTTTTACTAGGAATGGGTTTTATTTTCATGCTTAATTGGGCTTTAAAAACAACATCTTGGAGTTTGTGCCCTTATTTGGGGTGAAAAAAAAGGCAGTTTTAATATGGCTGTGTTGGTTAACTCTGTCCTGGTACATCCTTCAGATACACTTTAGACATCATATTCCCAAACAACCCTTTTTCCCCCCAGTGTGGTACCAGAAACCCTAAACAAAATACCATTCCTTGATGGAAGATATAGACATTTTAAACGTTTTGTGTCTGCACTGCTTTTTGCCTTCTGGCTGTTTTTCTATCAGGTTTTACACAGTTTTTGAGTCATATATTATTATCTGACATTGTCTCTACATGTCTCCTATGTTTAGAGGGTGTCAGCTTTCAGATAGTACAAAATGTCCCTCTGGGCTCCATGTCTCTCCAGAGTTGTAATTTTGGTTTAAGGATAATCACAGAGTATTCTTCAAGTTGCGCAAAGCTTTAATGGAAATGTTTCCATCCAGTTGCTCAAAACCCTAAGCAGAATTGTGTGCTTCAAGAAATTTAGCTGTGGTATTAAAATTTGAGTCTTCAGAGATTCACATGCATTATTGGAAGACAAACTCTTAAGGTTGTCCTGTGGAATATCTGAATATTCAAATGGGTGGCGTTTATAAACGTTTCAGTACTTGTGTTGTGAGTGAACAAAATTATAAACCAGAGCTGCTACATCTGAGATGAATCCTAGAGCAATATGTTTGTCTGTGTGGATTCAATTTAGATTTCACAGATACTGTTTTATGCAGTATTCTCATTTTCTTATGCTAGAAGGGAAAATCCAACAGGAAGTGACCACTTTAGATGAATGCGGCTGGGATGGGAGCTTCTCTGTGGAACAGCAGCGCTGCGGTTTGAGGCCTTTCTCTCTGTATATCTTCTGTCGTTTTTCAGAATGCTGCTTTTTTCTTTTCTCCGAAGGGTTCCGGTCTATGGTCTCTGGCAGACATACACTGGTAATTACTTCCATCTTCCACCACAGAGGCAATGTCCAGTGCAGAGCAAATATCCTATATATCCACCCACTCGCACTAAACTTTACTGCCTCTACAGAGAATTTGTTCTTCAAATGTATGTTTTTGATTTTAATCTCTCATCTAACCTGCAGTATGACATCACTAATAAGCTCTTTTGACAGGCTCATGATTACATAATGTTAAAGGGTTTACAGTGATGAACAAAGAAAAAAAGGCTTCTGGGTACAAAAATGGAGATCCATCGCCCCCTCCTGGAAGGGTTCAGCAGGAACCAGAATATGATCAAGGAATTGGCACAGACAGGATGTTAACTTCATAGTCTTCAAAGCAGGTATTTGTAATTTTATTGCTGTAGCATGAAGTGAAGACTTAACATTGTCACTAATACAAATGAAATGAACAGGCATTGTTGTGGGGCAATCCTGTTATGCAGTAGCCTACCTTTTGTATCAAGTTACTGGTCAAGCTTTTTATTCAAACTTAATGAATAGCATAAAAAAAAAAAATTTGGCAGGATATCATTAAGAAACAAGCCTTTGTTATAAGAACTAAAAAATAACTAATATATTTTATAAATTAGCTAAAAAGGGGAGAAAAACAAGAAAATGTATTCCTTTAAAACAAAAACACTGCATAATCATTTAGATTAGTGAGAGAAAACAAGATGGGATTTTTTTTTTTTAAAAAAAGTCTTAATTTATTGGCCAGTGTATTCCAGAAAGCAAGGTTATCTTACCGTCAAACCCTGAACTCTGTTGGTTAACCCAAACTTTGCTGGTTCCAAAAACGCATCCAGGAGTAAGTTCATCCAACTCAAGAGTATGTTCATGGTTAACACATCAGACATTCTCAACAGAGCGACGAATCTACACCATGGAAACGGACGCTAAGAAAGAGCGTAACATACTACGCTCTTTTGTTAAATGCTGATTTAAATAATGCATATCGCCACCTATTTGGTGGTTGTGCAATCATTTTTCAAACTTTTCGTTTAACAATCTTTAATCACAGTGAATAAGAACTAAGCCTATAGTTTGATGCTGATTATATAAGCAAAAGACTGACTTGATTAAACTAAATATTCAGTGCTTGCAAAGATAACATAGCATAAGTTTATTTTTTGTTTAGTCATTTTGCTTCCAAAATTGCTTGAATTACAAGATCCATTTTTATAGAAATAAATAGCATAGAAAACATCCTGTTGTAAAAATAAAAGTCTGAATGCAGAGAGATAATACAAATAAAACACACAAACACCTCGTTTTAATAACACTTATATCGATATGACATAGGCTAATATTGTGCACAATCTGTCACCCACACAGAGCCTCAATGAGCTGAACACCTCTAAAGTAAACTAACCCTGGAATGAACAGATGCTGCTCCAGAGCAGGTTATGTAAGGTAGTTACTTCTTACATATCCTGAAAGGATTACCTCCGTTATTGGAACCAAAAGTTGAGGTTCTCAACTTAACCTTAAACATACCCGGCTATGTCACATAACCTGCTGTCTAGAAAACACCTAAAGAGGACAAATGTCAAGATTTATCAGGCTCAAATTGTGAAAGAATGGAGGGACAGAGCATGAGGAATTATTTTCACTCATGAATCCAGACCTTAAATTCATTGAAAGTCGTTGGGATGTGCTGGAGTAGACATTATACTGTAGAGTGCTTAACTCTTGCATTGTTAATAAGAGATCTTGACCAAAAATGTATGCACCTCTTGATGTAAATCATCACAACATTTATTTCCTTTAAGATGTGCATAATTTTTGGTCAAGATCTTGTATTGACAATGGCCATGATGTGTCTTCCTACATGGTTGTTTTAGAAATGAAAAGCCACACACACTCAATCAATTAGGGTTAGAAGAACTGTTGCCACACATATAACATGCTTGAAACAATCACTACAATAATCCAGTCGTATAGACCCACTCCGATGAAAATAATGTTTTTCTAGGTGTTAACATGTTCTTGTGTAATTTTTCTGATGTTAGAGGACATATCTAGAGAAAAATAAGCTCAATGTTGTATTTCTGAGTATTTCTACATTCAAATGGCTGTGAATCAGTAGCAGACGCAAAAATGCCGTTTAAAGTCCCCATGAAATCAAAATTGACCATACTTACTTTGTTTGCCTAAATTGATCGTTTTGTGGTGAACAATTCATCCATGCAAGTCAATCCACACAAAAAAATTTTTTGGCTTCGTAATCTTTAATCAAATTCTGAAAATGCCCCTCCCCTCTGCACTGGAGGACCTTGCCCGATGACGTACACTTGACGGTTTAGGTGTCTGCTTAACATCCGTAATCACGCCCCTCCAACTGACATTAGACAGGCACACAGCGTGTGAAAGGAGAGATGGCGAGGAGGTGCATTTTTCTAGATCCAATCAGGTGCTAGTTGGAAAAAAAAGCCACGCTCACTATTTTGCCTCATTTAGTATTCCGTTTCTCTCGGAAATACGTCACAGCACTGGAGAAAAGTCGTTTGCAACTTCCGGTTCACGGGGACTTTAAAATAGACTGTAGTTGTGACGTAGTAACTCCACTGGGCGGGGCCACAAGCTCATTCTCCCCTCCGCCCCGCCCGCTCAGGTTATGAGTTTTCTGAGTAGAGAAGACGATGGCGGATCAACATCAAGAATTCTGGAACTTGCGCGCTGTTTTCTGTCAGCCTTCCTAAAACGTATTTTTGTCCATCGCCGTGTTGCTGTGAGAGATAGATTGATTACGTTCCTTGGTCACGGCAATGTTAAAAACCACACATCGGTTTTGCGGTCAGCACTTCACAGAAGACTTTCACTTTCACCAACTGGCAGAAGAAAAAAAATGGGCTTCGTCAGTAAATTGTTATTGAAGCCGGATGCAGTGCCTTCCATCAAGACACCATCAACTGGACAGCCTGTGTCTTTACCGGTAAGTTTATTTTTTTTCTGTCGGGAGCTAGTTCAACGATCCCGCCTGTTTGTTAGCACAGTTCGGCCAAAGTCCAAAGTGCGTCTCTCTCCGCGCCAACGGCTCCGCCCACAACACAGAGGCGAGATAGCACAAGTCTCTTTGATGTCATATTTACATCTGGAAGACGTATTTTAAAGTCGGCATGAAACGGAAGTTGAGATTGTCATTTTTCCTGCTGTGACGTATATTCGAGTGAAACGCTTCTGAAATTTGAAAAAATGTAGGGCGGGGCTTGATTCCGTCCTTCGGGAATTGATTGGATCGTTGGAGGACACTGACACTGACAGGTTCTATGAGAGGCTGCGCTCCGATAGCCGCACCCTCATCGGCTCTGGCCGCACCCTTTCGCCATTGCACGTGACCGGAAGAAAAGAGAGGTCGTTTCGAGGGGGGAGGGAAGGGTAATGTATTTGATTAAAGATTATAAGGGTACATGAATTTTAAAAAAATAATGAAGTGCACAGATAAATCATTTATAATAAACACTACAATATTACATATAAAAAGAAGATTTGTCAAATTTGATTTCATGCCGACTTTAAAGAGTGTTTGCTCATCTGCAAGACGTCTATAGGACGTTTATGTCAGATGTCAAATAGAGGTTTATAAGATGTCAGTTTAACATGCATTCTAAATCATTACATCTTAAAGACATCTTCTAAACGTCTATTTGACATCTGACAGAAACGTCCTATAGACGTCTTGCAGATGAGCAAACACTCTTTAAAATACGTCTTCCAGATGTAAATATAACAAAGAGACTTGTGCTATCTGGGTTGCTAATGAGCTACTGCCGCTCTGCTGAAGCAAAGTCCCAGAAAACGGCACAGGTTTTGTGAATTTTGCTAAAAATGGCATAATCATAATTTAAAGACCACTGGGAATGTTTAAAAATAGCTCAAAATATGATCGGAGGGGGACTTTAACTCATGGTTTAACTGAGACAGCGAGCAGAGAGAGTGAAAGCCGCGGTCGCGCGCACAGTCTTCAAACTGTCTCGCTCGCTCTCTCTCCCTATGTGAGAGATAGATGGATTATGTTCCTTGGTCACGGCAATGTTAAAAACCACACATCGGTTTGCGGTGAGCACTTCACAGAAGACTGTTTTACCAACAGCTAGCGGGAGAGACAGCTCTCAGCAATGGGGAGGGTCGTCTTCGTGCCAACGGCTCCGCCCCCAACGCAGAGGCGAATTGCTAATGAGCTACTGCCACTCTACTGAAGCAAAGTCCCAGAAAACGGCACATGTTTTGTGATTTTGGATTTAAAGACCACTGGGAATGTTTAAAAATAGCTCAAAATATGATCGGAGTGGGACTTTAAGCATTTGCCCATTTAAATCCAAACAGCTACTTTTTTGTTTTTGTTTTTTGGCTAAGCAGTGCATTAGGCACTGCATAGTAGGAATTACATCCTGACAGTTGAGAGCCTGTATGCGGGATATGCCAACAGAAGAATTAAAGGCTGATGCCAACAAATTTTTAAAGAATTAGACAATCATTTTTTTATTAAAACATTTTTAAAAGAAAAAGACAAAACAAAAACTTAAATGTTCAAAGTTATTTAGACTGCATGTTTAAACAGGTCTTGAATGGTCCCTGGGCTGTAGAGGTTTGTATCTTCTCACTGGATGAGCTTTAAAACTTGAACTCTGGAAAAATAAGTCAAAGTTATTGATTTACACAAATTAGATAGCCTAAGTAGTGTCTTCAGGGTAACTTTTTCAGAAGACAACTCACCAATGGTTGTTCATGCATCTGGCGCATCTCTCGCAATCTCCTCTCACGTTCAACTCTCTGTACAGAATCACGCTCATCAAAAGAAAAAGGTCGAAAACAAGTCAAGCTCCTCCGTCTTGAACGTATATGCCTGCAGATCAGGTAAAAAAAAAATATAATTATAACACAATCAACATTGTTGAAAGTGAATTTCACCTTTGTACCTTGGGACTTCAAATGGGACTTCTAATGTGTCGTTTGAATATCCAGATGAAGATGTTCCAGAAAAGCTACCATCTGCAAAGACTGGTCAAATCACAAGTGAATCAGGAATAGGCCTTGTCAAAAAAAAAGTGTGCACACTTAAGAGCACCAGCCTAGTGCAGACCAGTAAGGATGCTCAAACTGAGGTGAATACTGCACACTACATTCAGCTAAATTTAGCTGATATTATGCACCATTAAAAATTTAAAATAGGGTCACCTAAAGTCACCTGGCAGTCTAATCAAATGAAAAAATAAATGTTACTTTCTCATTCTTCGCAAGTGTAATGGATGAGGGAAATTGCATTCTGTGTAGTCTGCTACTGCACATTTTGGAAACTGTAGGTTATTAAGGTAATGCAGCTTTTTTTGCACAGTATGCATACTACACACAGCAGAAATATTCAAGTACTAGGTTACACAATTCTGATTCAAAGAGCGCACACTTCAAGGGCTTCAATGTGTTCTCTTCATATTAAACTGAGTTGAGTTAGGGCTATTGCTATATTTTTAAATCTCTACACACATCATTATGGAAGAGCATCCTAATTCCTTACCAGTTTCACGGCTGTCGTGTTTTTGCAGAGGGGAGATTACAGCCAAACCGTACTGGCGCTTCGGCGAGAACGTTAACGGCTTTCTGCGTTTGAATACATCCATTCGCCTCTTATCCGATGTCGGACTCGTATCTGCAATAAGTTAAGAAACTGTCAAAAAGGTTTACCATGGAGGAGTAACCATTGTAAATCTATCAGTTAAATTCTCTTGCGCTCTGTGGCACTGCACGGGCGCGCAGGCTGAGGAAGTTGCTATAGAGACCGTGTCGCGCGCACCTAAACAGTGACTAAAACTGCAGAGATTTAAAGACTCCACGGCAAATGAACATAAACATTGAGGTAAGTTTTAAAAATAGCGTCGCGACTCGCAAGAGATAACATGATTGACTACAACAACATGGTAAAATTTAAATCCAAATAAACACGTCTTAATCCAACATTAAGTTTTTTATTTAACATTAAATAACTATTATTAGCATTAGGCCTACTTGTTTCAAAGGCGTTTTTATGAATAAGCTGTCAAGAGACACAGGGAACGAAAACCAATGGTGTAACGTTACTCACTTAATATTACTAAAATGCTATTAAAAACTTTTACCTAAATGACTTTGTGTGACGTCCTCTGGTTCTGTGTTATGTTGATCTTTACCCATTGTGACTGTAGTATGTTATTGAAACATGAGTCGATTTAAAGGGTTTTTAATGCCCCCTCAAATGGTCGAATTAGAGGAGAGGTTGATTGTTAATTGTCTACACCTGCAGTGAAACCTGCCACAAACGTGCTCCAAATCACGCAGAGGCAGTTTAAGATTAAAGAGTAAAACTTAATTTTTTGTAAAGCAGTGGAAAATAATTCATGAATTGTTTTAGCTGATTAAAATATAATTCTAAAAGTAAATGTGGTGTGTGTGTGTGTGTGTGTGTTGTGTGTGTGTGTGTGTGTGTGTGTGTGTGTGTGTTGTGTGTGTGTGTGTGTGTGTGGTGTAGCTCATGAGTCATGCAGAGGGGCGGAGCTCTACTCCACCAAGAGGAGGAGGAGGAGGAGGACGAAGACTTCACGCCCATTTCTGCAATAGCTCCAGAGGCAGATTCACATCATGAACAACCTGCTGTCATGTTATCAAATCCAGCCCTGCAGTGCCTGGAACAGGTAGAAGCTCTTTGAAATACTATAATAATAATAATACATTTATTAGTTCATTGTGTCAATAACATAACTTTTGCATTGATCCTCATCAATTAGATTGCAATAAAAGGTGTGTGTTGGTGTGTGTGTGTGTGTGTGTGTGTGTGTGTGTGTGTGTGTGTGTGTGTGTGTGTGTGTGTGTGTGTGTGTGGTGTGTGTGTGTGTGTGTGTGTGTGTCCAAGACATATTTACTTGAATGAAAACAGGTGATATGTCCATTTTGGGAAATCTTCATGTAGGAGACATGGGACTTTGTTGCCGAGATAATGAAAAAAATTAATAAAAAAGCTATACATTATTTGACCAAAATACCAATTTCTTGCTCATCTGTTTGTTTCCTTCCTTAAAATTCACAGAACTGGTAAAATACCATAAAATACTAATATAAATGTTGTTACTTTGAATAGAAGCTAAACAAAATATGTTTGTGCAGCATATATACATTAAACATTGAGATTAATATTAAATTATGAAACTCAGTCACCACATAGAACTTAGTTCATCTATACAGTAAACTCTTCGAATCTTTATTAAGTATATTTCACTGCTCTTACCTGCAATAATGTTTGTAAAAATGGTCTAGGCTAGCATTGATGATGATGGTTGACTGTGTGACAAAACTTTGAATCAACAGTATTCGACTCTTAATGTTTAGATTATAGTTTTATTTGTTTCGTAAAAAATATGAATGTATCTTTAAAAGCACAATTTGAGATGTTTGATATAAATTCTCCAATATACAAAGTTTCTGAAAAAGTAGGTTAATAATGATAAAAAAAAAAAAAATTTATTAATTTCATTCTCTTAAGAAAACACAACAAAAAACATTCATAAAGGTCTGCCTAGTCACACAGTAAAATATTATTTAAAAGAAATCATCTCATGCTTTGAAAATAAATACTGTACATTTCCTCCTTCAATGTCACAGTTTCTTTTTAACAACCGCCTTTAGTCCATATAAAAAAAATTTTAAAATAGTAATTTTCAGTAAATATATGAATTTAAAATGTTAAAAAGTCGGTGGAGTAATGCATTATTTGCATTAAAGGGCATAGACAAATTTTGGTTACATAAATGCTCTCCCTCTCCCTAATATCACCAGCAAATCATGGATGGCTGTAATATAAATGCTCAATATGTCCAATGACTCCCACCAAAAGAAAAACGAAGCTTGTCGGGAGTCTATAAAGGCTTTGGTGTAGAAAACAAATTAAACACAAGATGGCAGTAACACACACACACACGCACGCACGCACGCACGCACGCACCACACACACACACACACACACACACACACACACACACACACACACACACACACACACACACACACACACGCCAAAGTCCTGGTATTTAGAATAGAAGCTGGATTGTATTCCCTATATGCCTTGTAATATTTGAAATACAGAGCTTTATAAAAAATGTTTTAATGCAGTTCTTTTAATATCTGAGGACTTTTGATGTATCAGGTTATTTAACAGTTATTCTTGAGGAACAGTACCTCCAAAATAATTCTTTAATTATACACAATTTGTCTTAGGGTGCATAATTCTTTGGCCTTATCATCATTTTGACATTTTTAAAAGTTTGTCTGTAGTTTGTTGGATAGTACTCAGAAGTCAGGTTGTGCCACGAGCCCCAGAAGATTCCATCCCTCTTCCCTTTGTACTTTGCTTTGTAGTATTTGCCATTGAGGTTTGCTGACATGCAGGCATCAAACCACCAGCCCGATCCATAGTACGCCCCACAGTTCCCTGAGGGGTACATGTCGTTGTCTCTGTCCGGCGTAGTGAAGAACTTCTGATCATGGTTGAAGTGTTTGCTAAATTGCAGAGCGTTTCCAGCAGTCCCCGAGTACCCACTTACAGACAACCGATAACGGAGGAACTCATTCGACACATAGAACTGTTCGTACTTGGCATACCCACGTGTACCCTCAAAATCTTCAAGCTCAATACGGAGGATCATGTCTTTGGTTTTGGTGAGCAAGTGGATTTTATCATTTCCAAGCCAGAACTCGCCTTTAGGGTTACCAAAGCCAGTCTTGTAGTCAGCCCAGGTGCGGTTGAAACTCAAGCTGCCATTGATTCGACGCTGCAAGACAGTCCACCCACCACCGAATGACTCCATCTCACAGTACACTGCAAAGCTGTCGTTTCTGGGGTCAGGGGTCATCTGGTACACGCCGTTTGTCCTCTGCCCCAGCACGCTGATGTCAGAGCAGTCTTTTGGAGTGAATTTTGAGAGGTCTGTGTAGAGAGAGACTTTTAAGCACGCTTTATAATTTGACATGCATCAGATACTTAAGATTATTTATTTTAAAATAGGGGTATCCATATCTGCTCCTTGAGGGCCTCTGTCCTGCAGAGTTTAATTCCAACTTTCCTCAACACATTTGCCTGGAAGTTTCTAGTATGCCTAGTAAGACCTTGATTAGCTGGTTCAGGTGTGTTTAATTGGGGTTGGAGCTAAACTTTCCAGGACAGTGTCCCTCTCCAGGAGCAGGATTGGACACCTCTGTTTAAAATAAAGCTTTATAAAATATACAAAACGAAAAAAAAAAAAGTTAAAATGTTTTTATGTTTCTCTTGTGATGCTTGATAAATTTGTGTAGATGACCCAAGACTCTATAATTTGGTTCAGTGGGGTTTATTAGATTTATTTCATCATCATATGATACTGTGGCCAGGGTTGATTCCTGCAGCAGGTTTTCATTTTTTAAATTTGTGAAATCAGAGACAGAAAATTTCAGTGAGGATTTGCGAAACAGGCAGGCAACATGCTTAATATTAAACAGAAGAAACTTCAATGCGATAATCTCTGTTTGAGGTGGCAGCTTGAAAGCATTCCTTGAGGTACTTTTTTGTAAATGGTCTAAATTATTCTCTAGTTTACCTCAGTTGTGCATGTCCTAAAAAAGTTAACACCATTTCTATTTCAAATAAATACTGTTCATTTGCAGTTTTTTTTCATCAAAGAATCCTGCATTGCTCACAGTTTCCACAAAAATATATTTTTTATTTATATTAATATTTTTTTTCTTTATAAAGCAGCACAACTGTTTTCAACATGGATAATAATTTTTATTGAGCAACAAACCAGCATATTAGAATGATTAAGATAATCAAAAAATATTAGTGGTCAAATTAAATAAATCCCATCTAACATAAAAGTTTTTGTTTACATAACATATGGGTGTATTATTATATGTATATTTTTGTGTGTGTGTGTGTGTATATATACCGGTATGTATATTTATACACACACACACACACACATTTTATGCACATATATAACACTTTTATGTAAGATACGATTAATCGCGATGAATCTATTTGACAGCACTAAAAAAGTGATGCAAAAGATGATCTTTTATTTTTTACTTATTTAACTTACGTTGAAGTTGTTGTTGTTGATCTCGACAATTTGATGTGCAGGTGCTGCTAATTTTGTTGACCATCCCGGTGATGTTCTCAACTTTTCTGTCCACTATGTCCTCCACATTTTGCAGATTGAGGAGGTTAAGTTCCTCCAGACGTCCCTGAAGGGAGTTAATCTGCACACGTGCGTTCTTCAGGCTGTTAGACATGCGGTTAATCTTTACCTGCATTTGTTGTACATTAATGCTATTATCGCTGTCGTTCCCGTTCTGGTAGACTCTCTTGCTGGTATCCCCTCGACTCTCCTCTGCGCTGTTTGTTGGAGGGTCTCCACTGTCCTTTTGCAAGTTGAGGTCCTCTTGCTGTGAGCTGCACTCCAGACAGGAGCTCTTCAACCTGTTTACTGTCTCTTTCAAGCTTTGCAGCTCCTTCATGGTCTTCTCCAGTAGTCGGAATTGCTTGGGAAGCTGTATGGTCAGCGGTGGTATTTGAATCTGGTATGGGCACTCCTCCTCATCTTCACACTGCCCAGCTGGTTTCAGTCTCAACTGGGAGCAGCTGGAACTTCCAGACACCCTGTCTAGAACCCCAGAAGGTCCACTACCAGAAGCCTCTACTTCCTGCCAGACCGTTATCAGCAGAGAACAGCATACGTACACCAGTTTCATGGTCTCAAAAACAGTGATCCAAACTGAGAGAGAGGATAGAAGAGAACTGCGTCAAAGTGCAACAGCTTTGCCATTAATATCAGAGGAGAGAGAGAGAGAGAGAGAGAGAGAGAGAGAGAGAGAGAGAGAGAGAGAAGAGAGAGAGAGAGGAGAGAGAGAAAACTAAAGTGTGGGTGGGGCAGCAGTGCATTGCATAATTGCATCGACATCAACGCAGGAAGAATTTGGTGGATAAAGGACCTCTCACCCTTTCTCTTAAAACAGCACTATGACTCTTAATATTTTCCTTTAATTTTAACCATAACCTTGAGTTTAATGAAAGATTCAGTGAGTCAGATCAACCAGACGAGCAGTTTAGTGCTGTGAAGGCAATTGATGATGTTTTTCATTAAGTCAGAATCAGATTTCACTCAAAAATGAACATTCTGTCATTATTTACTCACCCTCATGTCGTTCCTAACCTGACTTTCTTTCTTCTGTGGAAGGGAAAACAAAAATGTTTGAACTGTTTTTTTTTCAGTTATTCTTCAGACTTTGGAAGAATGTTTTAAATAAAAGAAAGAAAGAAAGCCAAAGAGGTTTGAAACCACATGAGGGTGAATAAATAATGCCAGAATGTCAGATAGTTCACGTAAACGTAATATTTTACGTGAACTATTCATTTAAAATGAAAGTCATATTTCTTTCCATTTATTCCTATAAATGCTGTGGTGTTCTGCAAAAAAAATTCAGTCTTCAGTATTATTGCTGTCATGTGTTTACATTACATATTGCTAATGTGTTTGTATTGGCATAGGATTTACTGTCGTATTGGCTTAATACAAACAAGCTTTTTTTGGGACTTTGTTGTAATAAAGACTGTAGTATTTATTTAATCGTGTGCAGATGTGATCAGTCGTTTGCCAGAAATAGCTTCACTTTTTTATTATTATTATTTTTTTTTTTCTGCATTGAATTGGTGCTTCAATTTTCTGCAGAAATTAAAGTCTGTTCTTTTGTTTTTCCCTACTAGATCAGCACAGAGAAATGTTATCCAAACTGCCTATTGTAAAATGTGCTCCAGTGTCTCACTTCAAAGCTGGTGCTCCACATGTGTTCCTCGTGATTTCCCATAAACCTCACAGTAACCAACTTTAGACTCCTTGGCTTGGTGCAGTAAGTCTCAGAATAGAAGTGCTATAATATAGGAACTGATAAAGCACAAGCTGCTTTTTAAGATAAATGTCCAGTAAATGTCAACCTTCTAGCGAATTTATTTTTTGTAACATTATGACGAAAGTCTTTGATTGTGAAAATTAGAGATGATCACGAAGGTGGTGTCACATTCACCAAAGGTGTTTGGTGAATTTTCAAGGCAAAATAGAATAATTTCAATAGGAATCCATGCCATCTGGAATTTCTTGTAAAGACAAAAGATTTCCACACTGCTTGGTTTGAAAGTGAGCTGTATAAAATGTGCTTCATGCATCGCTACATTATTGACAATAGACAATGGGCCTTTTTTGTCCACGGAATTTTGCCAACATTTTGAAATTGTGACTGCATCTTAAGACAGTACAAACATATTTAACAGTCAGTGCATCTCACAGATCCTGTTTTGCGTATTGTCTGTAAGTGAAATGAAACTTACATCATAGCAGTTAATATTATTTATGAAGGACGTTCAACATTAGATGAATCCAAGCCCTGAACAGCAAGCATAAAATTTAAAAATCTGGAAGATATTTACTGCATATCTTTGTAACAATTCAATGTGTTTGAGTTCTGTTTTTGTGATCTTGGTTTCCCCTGTCTTTGTGGTTTTTGGTTTAGCCCTGTTAAGTTTTCCCGCTCCTCGTTTGTGTTCAGTTTTATCACCTGTGTTCAGTTAATCATTCAATCATTCCTTGTGTATTTAAGCCCTGTGTTTTCTCCCAGTGTTTGTCGATCGTCGTCTATGTATGGTTGTGTGTAAACCTTGAAGTCCTGGAGTTTTGTTCTTGTTTCATTTTGGAAAGTTTCATTTTGTTATTAAAACTCTTATATTGAAGATTCCGTGTCCTCGTCTTCGGTCACCTGCACAGCAACCCTGACAGAACGATCGACCTTTAAAAGAATACTTGACCCACACCATGAACCCAGCAGTTGTTCTCCTAAACCTGCGTCAAGGAGACCTCACCATAAAGGAATATGTAGGAGAGTTTTGCGAACTCTCTCACCATCTGGACTTCAATGATGTGGCACTTAAGGACATTTTTAGGGTAGGTTTAAAGGAGCCTATACGGTCATGCATGCCAGGTGGGAAGATTCACTTTTCCCTGGCCGAGTATATTGACTATGCCCTTTTATTAAGCGGCTCAAATTTTACTGTGGGTTTGGTGGACGAGGAGCCCGTCGCCTGCCCGCCAAAGCCTGAGCCCATTGCATGCCCGCCAGAGTCTGACCCTTATGATGACCTTCCTGAGCTTCTTCCCCCGGAGACCGTCCAGCCAGAGACCGTCCAGCCAGAGACCGTCCAGCCAGAGACCGTCCAGCCAGAGACCGTCCAGCCAGAGACCGTCCAGCCAGAGACCGTCCAGCCAGAGACCGTCCAGCCAGAGACCGTCCAGCCAGAGACCGTCACCTGCCCGCCAGAGCACGAATCCAGCCCCAAGTCCCCTGATGTGCTGGCCCCGTCCAGTTCCGAGTTCCCTGATGTGCTGGCCCCGTCCAGTTCCGAGTCCCTTGATTTGCTGGCCCCGTCCAGTTCCGAGTCCCATGATGTGCTGGCCCCGTCCAGTTCCGAGTCCCATGATGTGCTGGCCCCGTCCAGTTCCGAGTCCCTTGATGTGCTGGTCCCGTCCAGTTCCGAGTCTCATGATGCCCCAGAGCCAGTTGACCCAGCGCCAGAGCCAGAGCCCGTTGACCCAGCGCCAGAGCCAGAGCCCGTTGACCCAGCGCCAGAGCCAGAGCCCGTTGACCCAGCGCCAGAGCCCGTTGACCCAGCGCCAGAGCCCGTTGACCCAGAGCCAGAGCCCGTTGACCCAGAGCCAGCGCCAGAGCCCGTTGACCCAGAGCCAGAGCCCGTTGACCCAGCGCCAGAGCCAGAGCCCGTTGACCCAGAGCCCGTTGACCCAGAGCCAGAGCCTGTTGACCCAGAGCCCGTTGACCCAGCGCCAGAGCCCGTTGACCCAGCGCCAGAGCCCGTTGACCCCGCGCCAGAGCCAGAGCCCGTTGACCCCGCGCCAGAGCCAGAGCCCGTTGACCCCGCGCCAGAGCCAGAGCCCGTTGACCCAGAGCCAGAGCCCGTTGACCCAGAGCCAGAGCCCGTTGACCCAGAGCCAGAGCCCGTTGACCCAGAGCCAGCGCCAGAGCCCGTTGACCCAGACCCAGAGCCCGTTGACCCAGACCCCGTTGACCCAGCGCCCGTTGATGTCAAGTCTGTTCCCGTTCCTGAACCTGTCCTTCTCCCCAAGAAAATTTTGGGGGGGGGCTATACGCCTTCGCCATGGCCGGCCAAAGATCCACGGAGGCCACCCGAAGGGTCCTCACCGCCATGGCCACCCGAAGGGTCCTCACCGCCATGGCCACCCGAAGGGTCCTCACCGCCACGGCCACCCGAAGGGTCTTCACCGCCGTGGCCACCTGAAGAACCTGCACCGCCAGGGCCACCCGAGGGTCCCACAGCACCGCCCTGGACGCCCGAGGGTCCCACAGCTCCGCCCCGGACGCCCGAGGGTCCCACAGCTCCGCCCCGGACGCCCGAGGGTCCCACAGCTCCGCCCCGGACGCCCGAGGGTCCCACAGCTCCGCCCTGGACGCCCGAGGGTCCCACAGCTCCGCCCTGGACGCTCGAGGGTTCCACAGCTCCGCCCTGGACGCCCAAGGGTCCCACAGCTCCGCCCTGGACGCCCGAGGGTCCGACAGCTCCGCCATGGCCACGCCCGCAGCCTGCTCCGCCATTGCCACGCCCGAAGCCTGCTCTGCCCTGGCCACGCCCACAGCCTGCACCGTCGTGGCCACGCCCACAGCCTGCTCCGCCGTGGCCACGCCCACAGCCTGCTCCGCCCTGGAGGCTTCCTGGACCTGCACCATGCCCTCGTCAGCCTCCAGGGCGCCCACCCTCCCACCCCTTTGGATGTTATACGGCGCGAGGTCGCGCCTTCGGGGAGGGGGGAGGTACTGTAACAATTCAATGTGTTTGAGTTCTGTTTTTGTGATCTTGGTTTCCCCTGTCTTTGTGGTTTTTGGTTTAGCCCTGTTAAGTTTTCCCGCTCCTCGTTTGTGTTCAGTTTATCACCTGTGTTCAGTTAATCATTCAATCATTCCTTGTGTATTTAAGCCCTGTGTTTTCTCCCAGTGTTTGTCGATCGTCGTCTATGTATGGTTGTGTGTAAACCTTGAAGTCCTGGAGTTTTGTTCTTGTTTCATTTTGGAAAGTTTCATTTTGTTATTAACTCTTATATTGAAGATTCCGTGTCCTCGTCTTCGGTCACCTGCACAGCAACCCTGACAATCTTGAGTACAAGCTCTCCAACCTCATGTTTAGTTTGTTTGTCTCGACTATAAAGGAGAAAAACACACGTTCAGAGTCTGAACGTGTGTTTTTCTCCTTTATAGTCGAGACAAACAAACTTTCTTTTGATAATCAGAGATGCTTATGTTGTGGCAAAAACTTCTGCTAAACATCATCACTGCGTAAGAGACACTCAGAGTCAAATTAATAAAAAGAGAAATATTTATTCTTGCAAGAAGGCCCAGTCGCCATCACAGCCGTTACATTCTGTGAAGTGAGTGGCGCGCACCAGGAAGACATGAGACAGCTTTTATACTCTTTTCAAGGTTCCTTCTCACTCGCTGTACTTTTCCCCCACTCAGATAAGGTCCCCACTGCTGTTCAGTTTCTACTTAAGGACACAAACTGGTACTGGAATAAACCAGCCAAATCTGACCATTCCTAAGGTCAAGATGTCCTGTCCCATATATTCCTGAAACGTCACACACAAGCACGTACACACATATACTTTTACACATTGAATAGATTAAGAATAAATGACTATTAAAATTTCTACAACAATTCCCCACTTTTTATCATTCAAATTACCCATAATCACGATAATAAACAAAAGACAAATTTTAAGTCATATCATCACACTACTCTTCATCTCTGGTTTTCACATAACTGATCACTCTTCTTAAACATTTGTGAAAATAACATTTGGAAAATAAAAAGCTTAGGCTGTTTTTGTAAGGATAGTCCCTTAAATCAGTGGTTCCCAAACCTGTCCTGGCGACCCACCAACACTGCACGTTTTCTCTTTCTCCCTAATCAAACACACCTGATTCAACTCATCAGCTCATAATCACATGAGTTAATGAGCTGATGAGTTGAATCAGGTGTGTTTGATTGGGGATACAAAGAAAACGTGCAGTGTTGGTGGGTCGCCAGGACAGGTTTGGGAACCACTGCCTTAAATATTAGCAAGCAAGTAAAGAATTCAACTAAAGTCGGGCTAGATAAGCAAACACTGCTGCTGTACCCCCAGCATAGCTGGACCCTCAGTCACTCCTCAGATATTAAATACAGACATTGTCTACAATCATAAACACCAGGATATGCATTCGTTTTTATAAAACTATAATTTCCAATTCCTTTCATATAAAACGAAGGTGGATGGTAAATCCATTCCTTTCACTACCCCATTATAGACCCTTTAGGTTCAAAACACAATGATTGTCAAACTAAAACTAAACATAATTTCAATCATTATTTTACCATTAAAATATATACTTGTTCCCCATTTTGCTTAAAACATTCTTCATGTCATGTTAATCCCCAATCATACAATGCCTTATTTTATTCTAAAACTGAATTTCATACCAATTAAACAGTTAATTTGACTTCCATAAATTCTGTCAGACATTTTATTTATCACATATAGTTTTCTACTATATTTCTTCTCAATCTTTCCCTACATTGCCATTTCCTTTGTATCCTCTCCTTTCTTTTCTTAAACATGCCAGTTCCTTCATTATCTAACCAGTACATGATTGTTTGCACAATCCCCACACATACATATCTCACACACCAACCTTCTTGTTTCTCCTTCACTTTCCTCTTCCATCAAGTTTCTCACTTACAGTTCCACTCTATTTCTATCACTCTATCACTCTATTTCACACAGACAGCCTTATTGCTGCTTGCTACTTCAATCCATATCATATAAATTTAAGTTCTTAAGACATCTAATGTCATGCATCCATTTACTGGATGAAGTAAAAACTTTATTTCTCCTGGCAGTTCGACGTTTTATCTTCAAGCCAACAATCCATTATCTGTTCACATTTTTTACACACATGATGAACGCAGACACAACAACTTTTATTTCTCACTGCCCTGTTCAACTGATTCCCGCACCACCTTTAATCTTGTGGCGCTCAATATCATACATTTCTGCCCTTAATTTTATCTCATTTGACAGAAAACCGGTGTACCAAATTTCGCAATCTTGCTTTTGAGACATCCCCATACTGGCTGCTTCTCTGTTCTCTGTGGATTTCTCTTCAACACATTTTCCTGATCTGTTAGGCGTCCCCAACAGACCCGATTTTTCTTTTAACCCAAATCGGTCGGGATGCACTATTAGTGCCCTCCTAATTATGGTTCACCAAAAAATCTGTTATGACTGTTCTGGTTCCCCCTAATTAGCCTCAGCACCTAAAAACAATTTGCTCCATGGTGGAACAACTAATTTTCAGGTTGCCTATCTGTTTGAAATTTCTTGATCTGTCACAGTTCTCAATTAATCCCAGATTATTTATCTGCTTGAAATTTCTTGATCTGTCACAGACCTCAATTAATCTCAGAATATTTTCCCTCGTATCTGTTTGAAATTTCTTGATCTATATAGATCTCAATTAATCTCAGATTATGTACCACAGAAACAGCCCTCAGCCAATATGGTTCAGTTTCACTCTTTGAAAAATATTTTAGCCCAAAGGAAAAATATTTTAGCCGTCTCTTACCAGAGATGTCTTGAGTTGCCACGGGTTCGTTTTCATCTGATTCCAGTGGAGCCCCTCCTGGCCCTGATAGCGATCAGCCCCTCTCTCTGAAACTTACGAGGTAGAGCTGGAACTGCTCAGTCCAGGTGGCCAAACACCGTCCGCTCTCAGGTCCAGTAGGCACTGCCAAGGAATCCCACTCTGACACCAAATTGTTGTGGCAAAAACTTCTGTTAAACATCATCACTGCGTAAGAGACACTCAGAGTCAAATTAATAAAAAGAGAAATATTTATTCTTGCAAGAAGGCCCAGTCGCCATCACAGCCGTTACATTCTGTGAAGTGAGTGGCGCGCACCAGGAAGACATGAGACAGCTTTTATACTCTTTTCAAGGTTCCTTCTCACTCGCTGTACTTTTCCCCCACTCAGATAAGGTCCCCACTGCTGTTCAGTTTCTACTTAAGGACACAAACTGGTACTGGAATAAACCAGCCAAATCTGACCATTCCTAAGGTCAAGATGTCCTGTCCCATATATTCCTGAAACGTCACACACAAGCACGTACACACATATACTTTTACACATTGAATAGTTTAGGAATAAATGACTATTAAAATTTCTACAACACTTATATAGAAAACTTAAACTTCAGTGGTCAGATAAGCAACACTCAAAGCTTAGATCCTAGCTTTCCATGCTGGAGTTCAAATGTAAGTTAATGCATGACACACATATGAACACACCTGAAATGAGTCCCAGCAAATCCCCATGAACCTGTTTAGCTTTTAAATGCATTTAGGCTAATGTTTATTTGGCTGTTGGATCATTAATAGTTCTTTTTCATCTTTGTCTTCAGCTGTTCTCCATGGGAAAGGTCAGTGGGGAGAAAGTGGCTCGTCTTAGGGCCAGTTTCAACCTCTTGCATGAAACTATGAGAAGTTCTCAGGAATCAGAAATGCATCTGCTGTTGGAGGCGAAGGCCTTACACACCAAGCTGGAACAGCAGAGGCAGGAGTTGGAGAAGGCTGAGCTGTTTCCTGAAGGACCGGACACAGAGGCCAGCAGATTGAAACAGACACTTCTGCAGTACTACAACCAGCTGAAGGAGGATGAAGATAGAGATGATCAGATACAGTTCCAGTTAAAGTGGTAAGATGCTCTGCAGGACCACATCAAGTTGTGTGGCTCTGCTTAAGCTCCATGTAAAACATGCAAAAAGAAGATATGCATATGTATTATTGAAGACTTTATCTGTGCATGGTGCATTTAGTCTCCTTGGAAACCAAAAGGCATTGACTCCAAGCCACTTTATCTTTAGTTAAGTCTCGCCTCCAAAAGGCATCATGGAAAGAACACTGTATGCTGAGTCACGGCCCCCCACACTGCTGCTGGACAGCGTTTGCTGACATTTTTCTAAGTGACTTGTGCTAAAAGCACATGTATAAATTTGAAATAGGGCAGAAGCTACTTCAGGTATTTTTAACGTGAGGGGATACCAAAGTTTAATACCAAAACCTCAGTGCTAACATTACATTATATATTAACTAATTAAATATTTGTTACTGACAAAAAGCACAAACAGTAAATCAACTGATTGTGTTAACATTCATTTTATAATTTAATAAGAGTAAAGTCAAACCAGCAGTGGGGGAAAATTATGGATAAAAATAAAAATAAAGTTATGTCATGATATTGGGTATAATTTATACCTTACTTGAAACTATCTGCAATTCTTTTGATGTAGCTGGTGGTTTTCACCAGACTTGGGAATTCTGGTGTCTTATGCTCACCCAGATTCTCACATGATTCAGATTTTTTTTGATGAATAGAAAGTTCTAAAAAAAAAACAGCATTTATTTCAGAACTATTGTACTAGAGATACTGTATCAACTAGTTAGTCAAGCATTCATACAGCAGGCATATTACAGCCAGATGTCGTTTCTGCACATATGGCTATGTCCTGAGCGGATCCTTCATCCTTAGCCAAACTGACATGGGTTCACCTTGCACAGCATACTTTTGCTCACTGTAATCGCTTTCTTTGATGGGACAGTCCAGCTAATGCTCAGCTAGAATATTTGTGCATGTGGTTCAAGTTTTTGCACAGCTTAATTTAAAATGTTCAATAATCCTAGCAACAAATGTATAATTGTGAAATATTCATTGTACTTACCTTGTATATATAATTTTGGGCTTCTCAAAGCCACATTTATATCTCACGCATTTGAGTTCCTTTTTACATGAATTGCTTCACATCCTGATTTCTATATAATGCATTAAAGTTTGTTTCACAGAATTGTATTTCTCCTTTTTAGTCTTGAAGATGAGAAGCTCTGTCTTGAGAAAGAATACCAAGACCAACCTAAACAGCTGTAAGTAACGTTGGGCCATGATGCTTCCGGATTAATACATCATTGGGTTTTCCAGACATTTCATACTGTTTCAGCAGGGAGACCAAATACTTAAAAACACAAAACAAATGATTAGTAAAATCCTTCTACTTCATCTAAAATTCAAGAAAGTTCATGTAGAAAATCACACAAAAACATTCTGTTTATATTTTACATTATATCTTTTTATACTTATGAACTAATTTCAATATCTTTAAATCAGTCATATAATCATTGTCATCATAATAACCCTAATCAAAGTTGTAATCAAGTTGAATATTGTAAAATGTAAGGAGCAGCTGTATCAGCTTCTTTATTGTGTTTAATTTGTTTCAAAAGCATGTATATGTCTGTGTATGTCCTCACTCAGGAGCTAGAAAATAGGTACATGGACCTGAAGAACAGTTGTGAGGAGGTAAGGAAAGAGGTGGTTCATCTTAGACAGGAAGTGTGGACTTTAACTGAGAGCTTGGAGACTCAACAGAAACATATGAAGATGGAACAGAATGAGCTGGAGGATTTAAAAGATCGTGTTGAGAGCAATGAGGTAAGCAAGACCTGTTAATGACTACTGTAGGCTGGAGTATTTAGGATGGGTATTTCACATGTTAAAAATGTCTTTTACCAGGCTGAGCTGGCTCAGGTGCTTCTCATACCTGTTCAGCTGGGAAAGGAGATCGACAGGGTCAACCACAAGAAATCGTATGTGGCTTGTTATAGTCAAGTTACGCAAAGCACTGGCTCTATTTGACTGACTAATCTGCACTGTATCTATTTGTGTGTCATAGGGAGCTGGAGCAGCAGGTAACAATAATTGAGCAACATCGTATGGAGCATATAGAGCATCAGCAGAAGATGAAGGCAAAGTGCGAGAACGTGAAGGAGGTCCAAAGGGAGGTGGTACGAGAACTGGTAGGCCACAAGGCTCAGCTGGTGGCTGCAGAGAACAGACAAGATAGACTTCTCAATGAACTGCAGATGACCAAGGAAAAAGAGGCCATCTTCTTTGATCAAAGGTCATAGTCTCTCACACTTTAACGCCAAATTGATTCAGATTCAAATCAGAAGGCACCAAAACTGTTTTCGAGATAAAGACACTTCAGAAGTACCCATTTTAAAATAGAGGGGCTTTAGCACCAGAGGAACTTTTTTTATAGTTCCTAGAACTATTGGCGGAAGTACCCGGACTTTGCAGCGTTCGTAACCGCAGGAACTAGGAACGATTTTAGTTCTAGGAAGTCCATTTGGAGGAACTAATTTAGCTCCTACTTCAGAGTAGGGTCTAACCCAGCACTATAGGAACTACCAGTGACGTTAGTGTACGCTGATTGGCCGAACGCGCATGAAACACCAGCACCAGCACCAAAGCCTATGTATTTACTCCAGAAACTAACTCTATGAACATGGAAAACAGTGATAGATGGGCCTCTTAACCTTTACGCTGAGGAGAAAATCCAACGCAACTTTGAGGTGACCAAGCAAAACATGTAAAAACATGCGAAATATGTATTTCTATTCTGTTAGACAGATCGTAAACTAATGAACATGGAGAATGCCAGTACTGTGAGTTCAGACTCTGGCGTCCTCAGCATTATCAAAATAAAGTTCCGCCGCATCGTCAAAATAAAAGACACAACAACAAGCACGGGTTATGTCAATTCAGAGTTTAGCTACCAGCTAAACGTTCCTAAAGGAACCATTAATTCTCGGGGAACCACCCTAGTGGCTTGTTCCTAGAACTACCTGGTGCAAAAGCCCATTATGTAATTAATAGACCCTTTTCACATTACAAGCGTAAGTCGTCATAGTTGGGTAAACGTCTATATCCAAATTTTTTTAAAAAATTTTAATAGTAAATCTACTGTATTATTTGTTTTGGACTACAGGGGTCTGCTGGACATCAACATGGAACAGATTGTTGCAGAGTGCAAGTCTTTACGTGATAAACTGGCCAGAGAAACACGGCTGAAAGACAAACTTATGCAAGTCCTGAAGAGGAATGAACTGCAGCTGAAACAGGCCAGAGACTCTCTCGCTGACACTCAACAGCAGCATGAGAGGACCCAGGCTCAGGTGATCCAAAATAAAATCTAGTTTCTTATACGTAAATACATCTAGAAGCCCACATCTAGATACAATATTGTCCCCCACACTCAATCCTAATAAAAATAAATAAATAATATCAAATATTATGGATTTTCCAGGGTTTACAGATTTTGCAACATTTACAACAATTACTGTAGACGCAAATATTTTGTGATGTCCTAAATTTCAGAACTGCTGTGGAATCATTTCGTTGTCACGTTATGTACGGAAAGACTGATGAATCATGGTCCTTTTATAATAACAGGAACAATTGTTTCCTTTGGATTTGAAAGATTTTCATTGTGTCATAGATGTGGCCTGTTGTTTATTGCAGCACTTGTGCACAGACATCACGCTCCCCCATAATTTCCTGTATGCGTTTTAACTGTCTTTTTCAATAAAATGGAAAAGGCCCCCAAAAATTACTTTTTAATCGTAGATATGAAACTTTTGGGAAGTAACAAGCTGTACTTTATAAACTATTTTAAACAACATCATGCTAATTATTTTATAGTTATTGTGCATGCAGCTTTAATTAGCTAATATTCATTAATTAATATTAGTGTTATTCATATATTATAATTGTATTAATAATAAGTATTAATTAATACAATTATTTTATCACACAGTTTAAATGTAAATGAAGCTACAAAGGTGATCTTTGAAAAACTTAAGTAGCTGCGACGAGTTACAGGACCTACACTTTATATCTATGAACATATCAATTGATTATTTCATATATGTTAATTTTTGGTGCAGAGAGACACAGTCCCAGAAGGTGACAGCTATTTGCAGAAAAGAAAAGATCTGGAAAAGGAAGTGGAAAACCTAAAACACAGTTTGATTAGCAAGGTACCATGCACATTATGACAAGTCGCTTGAAGTTGACTTTATCTATGAACTGTTTGGCAAGAATCAGTATCACATTTGTATGTTTAATGTGTGTGTGTGTGTGTGTGTGTGTGTGTGTGTGTGTGTGTGTGTGTGTGTGTGTGTGTGTGTGTGTGTGTGTGTGTGTGTGTGTGTGTGTGTGTGTGCGTGCGTGTGTGTGAGTAGCAATCTATGGCAGGGCTGAAGGTCCAGCAGTTTCAAGAGTATGTGGAGCAGGAACAGGCTTTGATTAGAGAGTCCTATCGGCGTAGAGATGAGCTTCATCACCTTCATCATCTCAGACTTATCAAAGCAGACGAGAGAGAGCAGAAGAGCCATGAGCTGCACAAAGCGCAGGTTAATCACTTTATTTACAACTCAATCCAAATTAGTTACATTAGCATCACAGAATTTTATTTCCGATTTCAAAAAATCTAACTATGAGACCAACCAACTTATTGATTTTTAACTATAAATTGCATCCTGTAGCATTTACTCACCCTCATGTCATTACAAACCTGTATGATTTACTTACAAAATTAAGTGTACAATGACAAGGGCCAAAAAGGACAAAAAACACTATAAAATTACTATATTCTTAATTATATGTGTAATTAAGTCTACATTGATTTAAACTTCTGTCTTTTTCTCATGCTGGTTTGGAATAACATGAGGTTGGGTAAATCTATTTCTTAATGCTTGGTGATTGATATGAATATCGTTGCAGCTAAAATATAAGCGCTCCAAACAAGATCTGCAAGGGAAAGGAATGGTTATTCAAGAACACTTGAAACAGATTCAAGAGACCCAGTCAAGGTACTTAGTGGTGATTGGCATGAACTGTATATGGGATGAAATGTAACTAAAATACAAGTAATTTTTTGGCATTCAATTTTGCCTATTATTCAAACAGAAAATCACTGGCTCTTTAACCTGATTTAGAATGAATCCACTTTGTTAGACTATAGTCTGCTCAGTAAATGCATTCATAAATCCAATCTTACCCTCACCAGGCTGGGTGTGTTTGCTAAGCTGTATGAAGTCACCAAGGCTGAGCGGAACAAATACCTGAGCCTGATCCACATCTCAAACCAGAACCTGGCAGAGATGGAAGAGAAGCTGGCTAACCTGGAAGAAAATCATAAGACCCTGCAATTGACTGCTATCAACAAAGACAAGTACCGTAGCTATCACTTTACATGCCTAGTATTTCCCCCCCAAAATACATTCTGACAACCCCACACATCATAAGATATCAGAGAACGCTTTACAATTTTCATTTGTTAACATTAATGAACTATATTAGTTAACATCAACTAACAAAGTACTTCTGCATCATAACTAGGGATGTGAATTTCTGCCAAAAATGCCATTCGACAATTGAGGAGCAAAAGTCGAATATCGTTCAAAAAAACACACAAAAAAAAAAAAAAACGACAGATTCACAATGACAGAAAGGGAGGCCAATTTCATCTTTAGCGATTTGTCATCAAACAAACTGTTTATTAATTGAACAAGTAACATGTTTTCGTCATTTTTTTAACATGGTAGGCTAATTGGAAGAAGAAAAAAACAATAAGCACGACAGTACGTTTTTGCATCGCCAAACCAGATGCTCGTTAGATCAAAAAATAATGTCATATGTCATAATGATTTTATGAACCTGCCTTGTTACCGGCAATAGACTAGTTTTTAAACAAATTAGTTTCAATCAATGTAAACTATTCGTGTGATGCCACTGCGCAATACACACACATTACCGCAGGATGGCGGGTGTTCATTTCATAAACTGTAGACAATGGTAGCTTATTTAATGTAGCCAATAAATTAATGTATTATGTCCAAAAAACAGATAATGTCATACTTTTTAGTAGTGCTATCGTCGCGTAATAATCTGTTTGGTTGTAAAATGTATTTGTAACGCTGGGTGCGGTTGAAGGAGAGAGGAGGTGAAGATCCAAATGCAGCACACACACTTTAATTCAAAAGACGAACTAGACTCGGATACAGGACTCGGAAGCAACAGGAACAACCGACATCACATTAAACATTAGACAAGAACTTACAAAGACAAGACTGAAACACAGGGCTTAAATAATTAGAGACAAACGAGCTAAACAAGGGGGCGTGGGAAATCAGAAACACCTGGGGAAACTAATAGACACGACAGGGAACCACAGACAAGACACAAACCACACTGTAACAGTATTACCTGAATGAAATGAAATCGAATGTATCGTCCTGTGGAATCATTCATTCACAGACAGCATACGAATGTTATGATCCAGCTGGGGATCGAACTCGGGTCTCCGGTGTGTGTGTCCTTGATACTAACCCCTTCACCACTGGTGGAGGTTTAACCCAAATGCAGAGGACAAAAGGACAGTCAAAAAGTCTGAGTTTAATATTTGGCACTTTACTTCCGATGGAAAAAACAAAAAACAACTCTCCTTGAGAGGCATAACACAAAGGGTAATCCAGACAGAAAAAAATATCTTCTCAAACATAAGTCCAGAGAGGCAAAAATCAGAAGTCCACAAAAAGGGTTACAAAAACATACTTTCCCAGAGCAGAACAGAAGGCAACATCTCAAATCCAAAAGTTCTTAGAAATGACAACACTTTGGCTGACATCAGGACTGAACAAAAACCAAAATGCAGTGAAGCCTTAAATAGGGTTTATCATTAGGTGTAATTCAACACAGGTGAGAGTATGACAACCAATTAATTAAGGAAACATAAACTGGGTAGAAATAATGCCATCTAGTGGTGAAATCAGGGAACTTCAGACAAAACATTACAGAACCCTCTCTTTTAGGAACGGCTCCCGACGTTCCCAAAGGCTCGGGTAGAGTGAGGACGTTGAAAGTCTCTAATCAAACTCTTGTCCAGGATCTGGCGAGTAGGGACCCAAGACCGTTCCTCTGGCCCATATCCTTCCCAGTCCACTAGAAACTGCCGTTTACCACGAACCAGACGAGTGTCCAGTATCTGCTTGACCATGTATGCTGGTTGGCCATCAATGATCTGTGGGGCTGGGGGTGACCTGGTGGCAGGAGACAGAGGACTGTACTTGACAGGTTTTAAGCATGAAACATGAAAGGTGGGATGTATGCGCAAAGACTTGGGAAGTAGGAGACGGTAGGAAACAGGGTTTACTTTCCTTAAAACCTTGAAGGGGCCTATGAATCTGGGAGCCAGTTTGCGTGCTTCAACTTTAAGGGGAATGTTCTTGCTAGACAGCCAGACTTTCTGCCCTGGACGAAGAGATGGTGCTGGCCTGCGGCGACGGTTGGCCTGTTGCTGTTGCAGCCGTGAAGTCTTCAAAAGTGCAGCTCGGGCCTTACTCCACACTCTGTGGCAGCGTTGAACCAGATGTTGGGCTGCCGGAACTCCCACCTCAGACTCCTGCTCAGAGAATAAAGGAGGTTGATAGCCAAACTGACATTCAAAAGGTGACATACCCGTTGAGGAATGGCGAAGAGTATTATCGGCAAATTCTGCCCATATCAAGTGTTTGCTCCATGACGTTGGGTTGGTTGAGGCTAGGCATCTCAAGGTTGTCTCAATCTCTTGGTTAGTTCTTTCAGTCTGTCCATTCGACTGGGGATGAAATCCAGATGACAGACTGGCTGAAGCACCAATGAGCTGGCAGAAGGCCCTCCAGAACCTGGTTGCAAACTGAGGGCCACGGTCTGAAACCACATCTTGGGGAAAGCCATGCAACCTAAAAACATGCTCCAATACAATCTCAGCACTCTGTGGAGCCGAAGGAAGTTTTGGCAGTGCTATAAGGTGGCAAGCTTTTGAAAATCTATCCACAACCACCAAAATCACTTTGTTACCTTGGGAGAGTGGTAGACCCGTTACAAAGTCCATAGAAATGTGTGACCAAGGACGAGCAGGAATGGGGAGGGGTAGCAGAAGACCTTGTGGACGAGACCTGGAATCTTTATGCTGGGCACAAACAGGGCAGGCAGCAACAAAGGATTTAACGTCATCAGCAATCCTTGGCCACCAGAAGCGTCTGCAAATGAACTCAAGACTCCTACTGACTCCTGGGTGGCATGTGATTGATGAGGCATGTCCCCACTGCAAAACATCAGTGCACACACTCTTAGGTACAAAAAGACGACCAGGTGGTCCATTACCTGGGTCAGCTTCCTGCTGCTGTGCTCTTCTAACCCTGGTCTCTATTCCCCATCTAACTGGAGCCAGGATTTTGGACGCGGGGACGATCATCACTGGGGTTGACACCATGTTGGGTGGGTCAAAATGCCTGGAGAGGGCATCAGGCTTTTGATTCTTAGATCCTGGTCGATAGGAGAGAACAAAGTCAAAGCGATTAAAGAATAGAGCCCATCGGGCCTGGCGAGAGTTCAGTCTCTTGGCATCCTGGATATGAGCTAGGTTCTTGTGGTCAGTCCATACAACAAAGGGATGTTTGGCCCCCTCCAACCAGTGCCTCCATTCCTCCAATGCTAGCTTAACAGCTAATAACTCCCTGTCACCAATATCATAATTTCTCTCCGTAGAAGAGAGCTTGTGTGAAAAGAAAGCACAAGGATGCAACCTGTTGTCTTTTCTGGCCCGCTGGGAGAGTACAGCTCCGACCCCTACCTCAGAGGCATCCACCTCAACTATGAAGGGCAGCTCAGGATCTGGGATAGTAAGGATAGGCGCTGAAATAAATCTATCCTTTAACTTGCAGAACGCCTTTTCAGCATCGTCTGTCCACTGAAAGCCCTTAACATTCTTCCTAGTGAGAGTCGTAAGTGGAGTAGCTATGGCACTGAAATTTCGTATGAACTTACGATAGAAATTGGAAAAGCCAAGAAAACGTTGTACCTGCTTGATGGAGGTGGGTTGAGGCCAATCCTTAACCGCTTTGGTCTTGCCAGGGTCCATTTGGATGTGACCATTAGATACTATGAAGCCCAGAAAGGATACCTCTTGAACATGGAACTCACTCTTCTCAAGTTTGACGAACAGATGGTTCTTCAGAAGTTGCTGGAGGACTAGACGAACTTGCTGAACGTGCTCCTGGAGGTTCTTGGAAAAGATAAGAATATCATCCAGATATACAAACACAAATCTATTCAGCATGTCTCTTAACACATCATTAATCAAAGCTTGAAATACTGCAGGAGCATTTACCAAACCGAAGGGCATGACCTTATACTCATAGTGGCCTGTGGGTGTATTAAAAGCAGTCTTCCATTCATCCCCAGCGCGGATACGTACCAGATGATAAGCATTGCGAAGGTCCAGTTTAGTGAATACAGTTGCCCCCTGAAGCAACTCAAAGGCAGTAGACATTAGTGGAAGAGGATAACGATTCTTTATGGTGATCTTATTGAGACTCCTGTAATCAATACAGGGTCGGAGCCCCCCATCCTTCTTAGCGACAAAGAAGAACCCAGCTCCTGCTGGTGAAGTTGAGGGACGTATCAGGCCAGATTTCAGGGCCTCATGGATATAGTCCTCCATGGCCTTCCTCTCTGGTGGTGAAAGGGAAAACAGTCTCCCCCTTGGAGGGCACATTCCAGGAAGTAGGTCGATTGCGCAATCATAAGGTCTGTGGGGAGGTAAGGACAAGGTCGCCTTCTTGCTGAACACGTCTAGAAGGTCTGCATAATCAGGAGGAACAGTGGATAATTCTGGAGGTGTCTCAGATAACTGCAGATTAGTCCTTAACAGCCCATGGGTAGCCTGACTTAAGTTGGGAGAGACAATCTCAAGAGGTGAAGTAGAGAGACACAAGTTATCACAATTAGGCCCCCATTTGACAATGTTACCAGAGGACCAATCTATATGGGGGTTATGAAGAACAAGCCAGGGAAAACCAAGGATTAAAGGAAATTCTGGTGACTTTATTACATAAAACTGTATAGTTTCTTGGTGACCCCCAACCCAGAGATGTACAGGAAAAGTGCTTAGACTCACCCGACCAGAACCAAGGGGTCTACCATCCAGGGCCGTGATGGTCAGTGGGTCGTCCAGGTTGATCAGTGGTACCTGAAGACGTCTGGCAATTTCCAAATCCATAAAGTTTCCAGCAGCTCCAGAATCCACGAAGGCCTTTAGGGAATGTGACTGATCATTCCATAGAAGGTGGGCAAACAAGAGAACCCCAGAAGATGCTGAGTTGGGAGGGGTAATCTCTCTCATCACAGTCCTCCCTTTACTGGACGAGAGTTGGCTTTTCCCGAAAGGATTGGACAGGAAATTCGAAAGTGGCCAGGTTCGCCACAATACAGGCAGCATTTTTCCTTGAATCTGCGGTTTCACTCTGACATGGAAAGCCGTGATCGGCCCAGCTGCATGGGTTCCTCCGTGTAGGTTACAGATGGGATAGGGTGATCAGGAGGCAAAGGCAGAACTGCAGGATGTTGAACGGGAACAAATCTAGAAGTCTCTGTACGCTCCCTACGCCTCTCTCGAAGACGATTATCTAATCGAATAGCCATATCAATCAAGGAATCTAGGTCTGTTGCAGGGTCTCGGGCCGCCAATTCATCCTTAAGTTCCTCAGAAAGAGCTCTATTGAAAGCAACAGTCAAAGCCTCCTGATTCCAGCCACTCTCCATAGATAGAGTTCGAAATTCCACTGCCAACTCCGCAACGCTTTGAGTACCTTGGGATAGCTGAAGGAGACGGCTAGCTGCCTCACGTCCCCTTACCGAATGGTCAAACACACGCCTCATCTCCTCAATAAAACGAGGGTAATTTGAGCAAACCGATGGTTGTGGAGACTGCTCCCACAGTGCAGTGGCCCAGGCTAGGGCTTTCCCGGATAAAAGAGTAATGATATAGGCCACCTTGCTACGTGATGTTGGAAACTTATTAGGTTGCAATTCAAAGTTCAATGAGCACTGGGTAAGAAAGCCTTTACAACCACCAGGACCTCCAGAATACCTTTCAGGATGAGGCAGATGAATCTCAGAGTGGCTAGTAGAGGTGCTAAGAAGTGCTGGTTGTGCCGGGGGTTGAGAATCAGCATCCTGCTGTGGGCTTGAAAAGGTTTGAAGATGCTGTAGGATCTCTGTAACAGCCTGACCAAGTTTTGATACGGCATGTTCCTGTTGTGCAAGGACTTGTTCATGTCGTTCCATGGTGGCTGCCTGGCTTGTAACAGCAGCTAAGATGCGTTCTGCATTACTCAGGGGTTGGTCTTCCTCTGCTGGGTTAATATCCATGGTTCAGTCCTACTGTTATGATCCAGCTGGGGATCGAACTCGGGTCTCCGGTGTGTGTGTCCTTGATACTAACCCCTTCACCACTGGTGGAGGTTTAACCCAAATGCAGAGGACAAAAGGACAGTCAAAAAGTCTGAGTTTAATATTTGGCACTTTACTTCCGATGGAAAAAAAAAAAAAACAACTCTCCTTGAGAGGCATAACAAAGGGTAATCCAGACAGAAAAAAATATCTTCTCAAACATAAGTCCAGAGAGGCAAAAATCAGAAGTCCACAAAAAGGGTTACAAAAACATACTTTCCCAGAGCAGAACAGAAGGCAACATCTCAAATCCAAAAGTTCTTAGAAATGACAACACTTTGGCTGACATCAGGACTGAACAAAAACCAAAATGCAGTGAAGCCTTAAATAGGGTTTATCATTAGGTGTAATTCAACACAGGTGAGAGTATGACAACCAATTAATTAAGGAAACATAAACTGGGTAGAAATAATGCCATCTAGTGGTGAAATCAGGGAACTTCAGACAAAACATTACAACGAAGATGTTCAACTAATAAAGATCTTCATCGCTGGCAAAAATATGATGCATTTGCAAATTTGCTTTCTCTAGACTAGACTGTAGGTCCACGGCCACTTCATCCAACGCTCTAGATCCTTTTAAATCTTCCTGTTACGACTCCGAGTCGAGTGTGAATTGAGAGCACATCAGACGATTTAGTGCGTGCAGGAAACTGAACAGATCATTCAAACTGATTCGCGAACCGATTTAGACAGATCTGCTGACTTGTTTGATGAATTCTTTGAACAGAATCAACTCAAAAGAGTGATTCTTTTTTAAATTGAGCATCGCTCATGCCCATAAACAAGATACAGCGCGCTTGGAATAAACTACGCATTTAACAACATGTATTGCATTAAAATAAAGGAACGAGAGGAACATCGCCCAACGTAACGCAGTAGAAATAATCGTAACAAAGTAAATGTACTTTGTTACTACCCACCTCTGTTGGTCGCAGAGTTAACGGTCACGACAATGCTCTTCTTCTGTTGTTTGTTTACACTATGTATAAAATGCTGGTATCCTAGATCGCGCAGTAGGGGGTTTCAGAATGTTAGTGACACCTTGTGTCCCTGAAAGGAAAATACCCTGCCGCGCGATCTGTGACAGTAGGCGCGGCGTCAATTATGTCAAATATACACATTGGAATTGCCCGAAAATATAACGATATTCGAAAAAGCAATTTTATGATAGAATTTCGAACGCAGTTCGACTATTCGAAGATCGCGACTCATCCCTAATCATTACATCATGTTAATCTCAGCATTTACTAATACTTTTTTAAATAAATTTTTTTAATCATTATCTGTTAACATTAGTTAATGCACTGTGAACTAATATGAACGTGTGCATTTTTATTAGCTAACATTAACAAACGTCTAGGTTACGACTGTAACCTCTGTTCCCTGAAAACAGGGAATGAGACATTGCATCGATTGATGCTTTGAGGAACGGCTCAGACGTGACAGGTGTCTGAAATCACAATCAAATGACGGCAATCATATTGACCGGCAGCTGTTGACATCATTAACGTGCAACCTGGAAGTATATAAGGGCGTCTTGCACAAATGACAATCACCTTTTTGTCTGAAGGTACTTTTTGGCAGGCAGGCCCCCGAGGCATGGCCAAAGAAGCAGTGTCTCGTTCTCAGGGAACAGAGGATACAGTCGTAACCTAGACGTTCCCTTTCGAAAGGGAACTTGCACTGCGTCGATTGACGCTTTGGGGAATGATATACCAATGCCACCATGCTAAGGGGAGAGCATGCCATTTCGCAGTGACAACTGTCAGAACCAGCAAGTTCAAATGAAATGCCAGAACCACTCACCCTCAGGTCACACTGAGCTGTCAGTGAAAGCATTCCCAACGGTCATAGCCCAAGCTATATGCTTTCACAGGAAAACCTCCATAAACATTGTTTGATGAGAGGCCTACCTTGGCCTGCTCAAGGGCCTAGGACCACAGCTTCATATTAGAAGGGGTCCCTTCTAGGGAATGTGGCTAGGGAACCCGAAGGAACCCCAGCCAGTCACTATTCAGGGGAAATTACCACTCGAAATGCCACCAGGACGGCCTGACGTGGTGTCACTTACATTGGACACTTCAGTCTGGCCACTCCTGTCTGTCCAAAGACAGAGCCTCTGGACACTTGCCTTTAGGTAAGGCATCCAACTAGAGGGACTGTGAAGCTGGCAGTGAACCACTCGGCCCAGATCTTAGATACGGGGTATCCCAGAGAGCATGACTCAGCATAGTTCTTACAACCCTTGCTAGCAAGGTGAGTTTCTCTGCTCGATCCATGGATCTACCCAGCGCTTATGTTTCAAAGCACTGAGGAGGCCTGAGAAGGAATACGATTGATCTAACTGGGAGACGTCACAAGATGCCTACAACCGTCTGACCAGACTCAGGAGGCTGAGTACTCATAGTGCCCCTCAATAAGGGGTGCACAAGGCCTGCCTTGTAAGCAAACCAGGCTGTAGGCTAGATAGAGGTTCCAGGAGGGAACCAGTAGCAGAAAGTGAACACTTTAGTCGTGCTAGGGCGCAAGCAGATTTCAGATCCAGAGACATGCATCCAAACTTTAATCGAGGATAGTAAGAGTGCAAGGGCATTAGATACTGCTTTGGATGCGAGTAGCTTAGTGAACTCTGTACATTGTTAGTTTCCGGCTGTATAGCACGTGCAGCAGGACAACTGTGTGACCGTGAGATCCTACAGAATTAATCAATTACAGGGCGATCTCGAATCTACCTTTTAGGTCAAAGATACTAGAAAAGGCAGTATCCTCACAACTATGTTCCTTTTTGGAAAGAAATGGTATCTGCAAGGATTTTCAGTCAGGATTTAGACCGTACCATAGTACTGAGACAGCTCTCATCAGTGTTCCAAATAATTTGCTCTTATCTTATGCTGCATTTGATACCATTGACCACAACATTGTTTTTCACTCTGTACATGCTACCCTTAGGTAGGGTTGCTACCCGTCCCGGTTTTACCAGAATTGTTCTTGTTTTTGAGCGACAGTCCCGGAAAATGTATATTCTTTCCCGGGACACGAATTGTCCCGTTATTTGATTGGAAGCAGAAATACAAAGCGCCTATATGGCCTAGCAACTGCCTGTACTGTCGGTCGTTCGCGTGCGTGCATTCACACATACAGGAATAAACAGTGCGAGTTCAGTTGCTAGCTAGCTTTTTTAAAACTTTCTGTTTACCTAACGTTACTTAGTTTTGTGAAATTGGGGGAGAGACGGACGAGGAGGATAACACAACAAAATCGGATGAGCCACCAGTGTCAAAGAAAAAACGATTTACAACCTTCAACTCAACTCAAGAGAGGCAATAGGGAGTCCTACAACTGTTAACATAGTATATTTGCAAATATGGGTTGACAACCACCCCCCCCCCCCCTCCTCCCAACCCCGGTTCTCAAAATGTCCGGGCTTTTCAATCAAAGGTGGCAACCCTACCCTTAGGAGATATCATTAGGAAGCATGGCATTAGTTTTCACTGTTATGCATGCTGATACTCAGCTCTATATTTCTTCACGCCCTGACGAAACTTACCAATCACAAATTAACGGAATGCATAGCTGATATAAAAAACTGGATGACTAGTAATGTCCTACTACTTAATTCTGAAAAAACAGAGATTCTAATTATTGGACAAAAAACTTTCACACGTAATAACCTAGAATACTGTCTAACACTGGATGGCTCTGTCAAGTCTTCGTCGTCGGTTAGGAACCTGGGTGTGCTCTTTGATACCAATCATCACCAATTATCATCACCATCATCAGCTGATCCAACAGAGCACTCACTCGAGGAGAGAAATCCTCCACCTGCAGCTCACCCTTGTTAGCTGCCGGATTGTCTGAGAGGGATATCCCCCTCTCAAGATGATCGGCAAGCTCCATCTGGGAACCCCAAGATGCGAGTCGCCGCTCTGCCTCAGACAGAACAGTCCCTGAAGATGAAGAGATGATTGTCATTTGTGCAAGTTGCCCTTATATACTTCCATGTTGCACGATAATGATGTTAGCAGCTGTCACCGCTCAATATGATTGCCGTGATTTGATTGTGATTTCAGACACCGGTCACGCCTGAGGCATTCCCGAAAGCATCAATCGACGCAGTGCGAGTTCCCTTTCGAAAGGGAACAGTGTTGAGGGTAGCGTTATGTAAATCAAAGTTACATAAACTGATTACTTTTTTCAAGTAATGGGTAAAGTGACATTACTTTCCATAAAACGTATAACTAAGTAATGCAATCAGTTACTTTTTAGGGAGTAACGCAATATTGTAACTCATTACTTTTAAAAGTAACTTTCCCCAACATTGTTAACAAAGGTTCATAATAAATGCTGTAAAAATATTTTTTTCAGCGTTGATTCATGTTAGTTAATCCATAAATTAACAATGGTGACAAATTAAATCATATTGTAAAGGGTTACCAGATAAGGTTTCCATAACACAGAGATACCATGGGAACAGATTAAGGTGTGTGACAGCAAAAGATTTCCCAACGCAGATTTTGCAACGGTTAATGTTGGTCACGCCACTCTGATTCACCGTATTGATCTTCATATATCGCTATACTATTGACAATAGACAATGGATTTTTTTGCGCCATTAAATTTTGTCCAAAATGTCACTAATATAACTGCACCTTTAGAAATCTTGTATTGATTGGTTTCACTCTAGGTTGCTACAAAAGTCCAATCTACAGCACTCTCAAAGCTTAAAGCTCAGAGACCGTATGAATGATGAAAGGTTTTTGGTGTCAAAGGATCTGCAGGAAATGCACCAGAAACGAGAGGAGCAGAAATTGAACCTCAGCAAGCTCACGTACACAATCGACATGCTGGAGCAAAACCGGTTGCGTATTTGCAAGAGCTATGATGCCGCCATCCAAGAAAGGAAAAAGCGGTGAGATAGAGTTTAGGGAAGTTTACAGATCTATCGGGCTTTTACAGTCTGGACTTTAACTTTGTATGTTGTTTGTGTATTTGTGTTGCCAGGGATGCGCAGCTTGTAGAAAGAGAGCAGGAACTGTGTGTTTGCTATGAGAGGCTAAATGTGCTGGTTAAAATGATTGAAAAAAGCAACCTAACGATACAGAACATAGAGGATAATATCAGCAACCTGAAAATTGAACAGAAAGAGCAAGAAAGACAGACCAACCTGCAGAAGAAACAGTTGTCAGTCAAACGGACCCTGGAGGAAGAGAGCATCTTATTACAGATACAGGTACCTGCAACCCAGTTCTAAACTTACTGTGCAACCTCTATCTAAAAAAATAAAATACAATTACAGGCTCCTCAGAGGGTCTGCCAACTTTTGCATGAGATTGGGAGAAGAAGCCAAAGAGACGATCTGTCATAGATACATAAATCAAAAAGAAGGTCCAACAATATAAACATTGAGTAAACGAACACACTATAATGCAGTAGAATGTAAGTAAAGGTTAGATTGTATATAATATTCCAAAAATGTATTGCCCTCTAAGGTGCCAATGGTACCCACATATGTGTTCTTTTTACCATTTATGGTTCCCTCTAAAAGAGATAAAAGTGAAATAAACCATCCTGGAGTCTCTTCATATCAACATCTACTACATTAGAGCAGACCAAATAAAATTAAAACACTTAAATATTAGATCATGTCACTAGTTCTTGTCTTATGTCCCCAGCCACGGCCAAATATAGTTTACAATGCCAAACTATGGTTTAAGTGCAATATTTCTTATTACATTTACATTTACTTATCCAACACATTATGGCTATGCTGGAAATGTCAACTAGCATTCAAATGTTTAGGGTCAGTAAGAAGTTTTTGAAAGAAATGATTAAAGACATACAGTAAAGACATATAATCCACAACTGATTTCAACTGTAATAATAATAAGAAATGTTTCTTGAGCACCAAATCAGCATATTAGAAATTATTTCAAATGGATCACGTGACGACTATTACTGTTTTTACCATATTTTTGATCAAATAAACGCAGTCTTGTGAGAATAAGAGCTTTCTTTCAAAGAAAAAAACTTGTTGGAGTAGCTGTTCAACACATCAAAATGGGAAGAAATAATAGGTAAAAAATATTTTACTGCGTAGGCACAGACATGTGATGACCTTTCAATTCTGATTTGTTATCATAAAATGTCTTGTACTTGAACAAGTCCCTGAACAAGCAACAAGTCATCCTACTCTTCATGGAATGCCAGGGAAACCGCCAAGCAGAAACAAAGGATTAAGACTCCTGCATGCAGAGAGCTAAATGATGACCTTTAACTCCAGCCCTTGGCCTGTCATAGGCAATGTGTTTCATGTTGGTCAGTTGGCTTGTGCGTTGCACTTCCTGGCTGTAGTCTCACATAGCACTATATATTTCTCCCAGATCAAGTCCACATAGACATCTAGCTCAAAGTTTCAGCTTTTCTGAGATGCTTAACACCTGCCATGGCCTAAGAGACAATAAAAGTTACAATCCTTGATCCAATTACATCGGCTTTGTTATGTTTGTGAAGACATTTCAAACCATTTTGCCCTCAAATGAGTACAACAAACATGTTGGAACCAGATGATTCCTCTGTTGTGACATAGCCCGGAAGCCCCACAATACAGTCTGTAGTGACTGAAGAGCAAAATGACACATTTGCCGCCATCCTGACGCCATCAAACCAGCTAAATGACTCTCAGAGGGACACAAACACACAAATAAACAGACAAGTGTTACTCTCTAGGGGGCCACACCTAGAGGATCTATATCAATAAATAAGACAGAAATACATCTGGTTTCTTTATGCAGCCTGTATATCTGTGTAATGAGAGCATAAGGGCTTTAAATGAGTCCACTGTTTTAATGGTGTCCTGATGGTGTGGCTGTTTTTCTATGCCATAGCTGTCTGAGACGAAAGACCGACTGATTAAGCTAGACGTGACTAGAAGTGTGGACCATTACAGTCAACTTAGTGGAGAAGATTCTTCTTCTGAGGAGCTCATCAAGAAGATTGAACAGGTATAGATAACAGATTTGCCATCTACATGAAGGGAAATATTTGGGTTTAATTTTTTATTTGTAACACCTTATTTCTTATGATATTCCATTATTTAATAATTATATAAATATTATTTTCAATAATTATTTATATTTTAGACCTAGTTTGTGTTGTACATATTAATATATACTCTTTTACATATTTTATTGTATAACATGAGACAATGTTGACTTAATTTCAATTTATTAGGAAAGAAATTCTTAATGTAATCTAATCAAAAAAATCTGCTGGGCAGATTTAATTAACTGATGAAATTAAAGTATCTTCCATAAAATGACTACACAGATCTTTTTATATGTTTAGAAAAAGATTTCACTCATATATAGTAGGTACAAATTTTGCTCACTGGTGTGTGTGTTTAGTTCGAGGTGCAACTGGTAGATAAAGAGGCTCAGCTCTTGGAAATGGAGCTTGTGTATGAGCAGGTTACACGCCTTTCTCAGCGCATCCAAATCAAAGCTGAGAACGGTAAAGAAGACACACTGCATCTGGCTAAGAAAGTAAGTTCACACATGTACACTAACACACAGCTCAGCAACATGATTGGTTCAGATCATCGTAGATTAGTTTTGCTTCAGGACCCAGAATTTACATTGGACATCAAGTGGTGACGAACAAAAAGAGAAAAAAAACCCTGATGCCTTAACACCATGCAGACCTCATTATCTCCAAAAAAACATAAGTTGCCCACATTAATGAACCATAGCAAGCTCTCTTGCTCTTTAACCAATCCTTCAGCTTAACTAAACGTCAAACTAATGTACTGTGTTACTGTAAATACAGAAGGTCATGTAGCCAGTAGTTGTATCAAACTCATTTACAGTGTGTTGGTGTTTTAGGTGAATGAGCTGCAGGCTCAAATCAGAGAGCGCACTCATAAAATGATGGCAGTAGGTAGCGGAGCTCTCCATGCGGAAGGCGGAGTGTATGACCCTAGAGCAGCAGATGAAAGAAAAGGAACTACAGCTGGAGTTGTGTCAGAGGCGTGTGGAGCAGGGCCTGCCCCCCTCAGACAACATAGAGAACGAGTGGTTGCGTTACCTTCGAGATCAGCACAGGCGCCAGGCAGACGCAGAGAAAAAAGCCAGGGTAAGCCTCCAAATGCCAAGAGACATAAAACAAATAAAACACACACAACAGGCACAAATGACTCAAATCTTACTAGCTAAGTGTTGACCTCATATGAACTTCTCGGTCACAATGGTTTATGTAAATTCATCCTACCATTATAAGGTCAATGTGTCGGATTAGGTCTATGCTAAGCACTGATGTCTCTCAGTTTCTGTTAAACCTTCAAATGATAGTTGAATCGTACTTTAATTGAAATATATAGGTAAATATTTCAACCACAGGGCTATTAACATCACGTTTGTGATACGAATGTATTTCTATGTTTATGTTTGTTAGATGGCCGAGGAAGACGAGTGGAACCAGCTTCCAAACGGTGTTTACACCACAGCTGAGCTTCGACCCAATGCTTACATCCCAACTGATGATCCTTTGCCAGTGCCCAAACACTATGGAGTCCTGGCCCCCTTTAAACCCTCCGAACCTGGTGCCAACATTCGTCATATCCGCAAACCAAAATCAAAACCTATTGAGATCTAGCGTAAGTCTCACCTGCAAACTGATGATGCTTCCATATATAAAATTAAATGTCCAGATGTGCTCCCATTTCTGAGGAATCTGGTCCATTTCCTCAGAACTAGTGATGTTAACATGAAACTTGTTTGTCATATGGGTCTAATTTCTAAGCTTAGCAGCCAATGCAATATAGCTTCTGCTGGAGGCATGCAGGGAATTTCGAGAGATTCTTTAGAGATCTGCCAGAGCTGAGAGAGAGGAGTTAGACTGATACTGATGCATTCCATTTTAAGCATTGTATAGTAATTGCATTTGTAATAGTTTCCTCTATTTGAGGCAAGAAAATGCTTCGCTTAATAATCGCATGGCTAATCTTTAGCCAAATCATTTAGAATGATACATTAGTATTTCAACAACCCCTGATCTAGACACAGCTGTAGCTTAATAATCAACTTCATTAATAGTGTGGTTTTCATACACTTTATAGAAAAGTAACCAATAACCATCTAAAAACAGCTGCAAAGTGAATACCATGCCTTAGAGGCTCAACAGCATAATTGCAAACATACAGGCAGCAATCTAAAATAAGCTTTCAGGAAATTACTATCGACAAGAATAATCTTATTCTGCAAAATGAATATATGATTCTTTATTTCATGTTTGTGAAATATTTACAGATGAACCCACTTGACTCCATACAACATCTGAAAAAAAAAAACCAAATCCCTTTATCTGTCTTTTCTTGGTCCTCTTCCATTGTGTGCATAGAAAAGTGCATAACATTCCTCATACGTATTGGCAGTACGTGTCCACATGGGTACTAAAATGTGATATTTAAAGAGCAGACTGACAGCCAGGAAATAATCTTTGGTCAACAGCTTGATTTTGTGCTTCGGTTTCTTGTATGACCTCCCCAAAACTGAAATGTATTACATTATTACATTACTACAGTCACCTAAATGAACCAAGCTTTGTACTTTGGCCTGGGGCACTTTTTCCCCTAATTTCAGTTTCTGTTTTTACTACTTTTTCGGTTTGTACTTGGCTGTTTCTACTTGACTTCGAAGCCCAGCTTGATTAGAGTCTGCTTTAAGGCCGTCTCCTCCACAAACCTGACATCCACATTCTCCTGATCTTCAAAAGGGTTCTGAGCTGAAATACAACACCCAAACGATCATTACCTTACAGTAAATAATAGCATTTACTAACCCAGAACATATTTTTGAAATTATCTCTGAAACCATGTACCTTGTTCCTCCCTGCTCGAGAGAATCTTGGCGAGGTAGTTTAGAGGCAGAAAGTCGGCATAGAAACTTGACTTGCCATAGTCCAACAGTACAGAGTCCTAAAAAAATGTGTTTAGCTGGTAAACATGGGAGCATTTTCTCTGATCAAAGAGCCAAGATCATTATTCAGATTCCTAAGAATTAAAACATTGTATTCTTTGTTCAGGAAAAAATACAAAGTCAACAGCAGTCATAATATTTCATTCAGCGTCAAGTCTAATAAGCAGTTTCATCCAAGTATTAGTTTCAGCTGTTTGGCAGATATTTTGTGCAGTTGTGTTAAGAGAGAGAGACAACCCTTGCCATATTTACCCTGCTCTCTGAGTATTTGTCCAACAGAGTCCTGACATATTCTCTGGAGATGCACGCAGAAGTGATGGGATGATCCCACCGCTGGCTCACTTTCTGCTCTATATGCTAATTACAAAAACATAATATCAACATCAAATTGCATTCACAAGCCATTTTACTTCCATAATGTGACATTTGTGATTCAAAAAGAATATTCATTGAGCGAAAATGTTAGGTGGGACTTCGGGAACTGAAAATTGTGAGTTCCATAACAGAATGGCACAGCCGGCACCAACTTTTAAGGAGCTTTAAGATCTACATTATTTGCCTTTATTGCTGTAACCTTTGTCGCATTAACGTTATCTGGCATTAAAATACTGTTAACTACTGTCAGCATTTTAGAAAAGCTGTACTGCTGTAACTGTTTGGCAATTGGTTAACATTTTCCTGGCCCAGAGTAAGTTATATTATATTTTGATAAAAGATTCTTAAAACAAATTTTGATTCTTTGGAATAACATGCACTGTTGAATCATTCAGAATAACACTAGGAAGCAAAATGTTTCCAAAACAAAGGGAAGAGGTTGGAAATCAGAATGGATGACTGCACTACCATGGAAAACAGCAAGATTAATCACTAAGCTGGAAATTGGCTTGTATTTTTCTAATACACCTGCTGCACTTTCTCACTTGGCTGCCTTAAGAATAGCAAACAAAGACTGAAGCCCAAGCATATGCTGTGACCCAAAACACAACCACAAACATGCTCACATTCCTTTTCTTCTACACAGGATAATAATTTGTATCTCCGAGAGCAGCTCCACGCTGGGACTGGAAATTGAGGAAAGGCGAACCAGGACGTTACAAGACAAATATTTCAAGAGAAGAGTCAAGTAGGAAAGTTACCTCTGGAAGTCTCTTTAAAATACTGAACTTCAGCTGTTCATTGGCATCACTGTTGTCTAAACCTGTCATGAGGTAGATAGACAGAAAGAGAGAGAGAAAACATACTGTAAAATTTTTCTTAAAATAAAGCACTGGCTCCTAAATGCCCATTGTTTTTTGAATAACGTGGACACATTTTTTTTTTGAAAGCGCTCTCATTTTTATCTAAACGCACTGTTTGATTCAAATCGAACAAATTTTCTCCAGGTCAGGGGTACGTTTTTGCCTATTGAAGTCCACGGTTATGCTGTTGGAAAAAGTCAATAGGTGACAGGTGAAGTCTAACTATTGCATATATGTACACAATATATAAATAGAAAGCTTTTAAGAACATGATGCGTGTGTTTAAATTTGTACCTGTCATAAGCCGAGAAACAAATGGTTCTGTGAGCTGAAGAAGGCCGTGGTCCACATACTGGAGGAAAGTGTGCCGTGGGAGACAACGGACTCCGAGGACACTTAACAGTGTAGAATAGCCTAGGAACAAATGCACACATAATTAACCACTTTTGATTTAACTAGTTTAACCAGCTATGTGATGGACAGAGTGGACAGAACTGAAGGACTTTCTATCCAATAATCTTCCAGACGGGTCTGAGCCTAGGCTAAAGCATTCATGTCAACGAGCGGATCCACCCATACAGATCTGGCACACTTCAAATTTCAGAAACAGCTTTTTTTCCTCACTGGGTCATAAAATCTGTCAAATCAGACACACCCAGCAGCTAAACTACATGGAATTAATTTGGATTTTGGAGAGATGCTCATTTGATTAATCTTCAGAGGGTTCAAATGTATTTGGCCAGGTTTAGAACTAAAGGTTCTCTTTTTCCTTTTGGCATCATTCAACAATCTCTCAAAGTGTATAAACATGGAAAGAAAACACAGCAGCTCCCTTTTTCTTAGTGTATAAGAACATTAGCTCTGTAAAACCCAGTGAGCAGCCTACCTAGAAAGCATTCAAGACCCTTAATTTATGCAAACAATCTAATGCAGAATCGTTTTTGTAGAGAAACACCAAGCCCAATGGGAAAAATTGAGCTAGAATTGCAGACGAGGTTCAAGAATTGTCAATTTGTCTATCTCTGCATTCAAACATGCCTACTCCCGTACTATATAGTAAGCGAAAAGTAGTATGTGAAATGAGTAGCATGTCAGAATCAATGCTATTTAAAAAAAAAGTAGGCGAAAAGTAACGGGATGACCTACTACTTCTGCCCAGATTCTGAAGTGCGCATCTGACGACCAGTTTGACAAGTTACATAACAGTGATAACATGGCAGATGTAGTATGCCTGGATTACATTCATACTGTATAGAACAGGGGTGCCCAATCCTGCTACTGGAAGGCCACTGTCCTGCAGACTTCAGCTCCAACCAACCCCAATTAAACACACCTGAATCAGCTAATCAAGGTCTTACTATAGTCATACTAGAAACTTCCAGGCAGGTGTGTTGAGGAGTTTGGACACCCCTGATAAAGAACATACTTTTCTATAGTCGCAAAGTAAGATCCAAACCAAATCTAGTACCTACTGTACTTAGATAGTATGCGATTTTGGATGTGGCTAATATAGTTTAATTTAATTAAATACTGAGAAGTATTCATAAAAACCAGTTCAATCTAATTAAAATGGACTTTTTTGTCCAATATTAGTTTGTTATGCATTTTTATGATTAATAGTGTATTGTGTTTTCAGAATAGTAACATGCTAACATCAAACTCTATTGGAACAATTTGTGATTTGAGTCTCTTCATGTGAGGAGAGATATTTGTGTGAGTTCCTGCCCATTTAGAGTGTCACTTATGGGGTCCAGTAAGGATTATGTCTTAATAGGCAGCTTTTTATGTAGGTAGTAGACAAAAAGCCAGCTCTTTAAGTTTTGGAGCTGTTTTCTAAATGTCAAGAGTAAGGCTTCCTCTTACCTGGAGGGAGTGGGAGACAGAGCCCTTTAGTTGCTTCCAGAATGCGAAACATCATATGAAACATCGCCCACTCTTCTGAACTACCCTTCTGCTTACTAAAACAGAAACAAGAATCGAAGGCTTTAGATTCAAACAATCAAGCACTCTTAATGAGGAAGTAAAACATGTATAGGTACACATACATGCAGAGCACCCAGGGGCCCAACTTCAGCTTCTGCCATACCAATTCCAACACATGCCAGATCAGTTCCAGCTAAACAGAGAATACAGCCATATATTACTAAAAATACTTCAGACAAAAAGCAGATTGATAACCACACCCATCCCCTATGAAGCTACTAAGAATCTATGAGAGTGTTAAGTGGAAATAAACTGTCCTCAAGTGACTGTCAGAGAGTGTGTACAGGACAATCTGACTCACTTTCCCTTCCTGTTTTCATGGAGAGCACAAATTCACGAGCACCACCCCTGCTCACTTTAGTTTCACTTGAGCAAGTTCACTAACTAACATGCGCTTACACTAGGCATATCACGCATGGCTTCTCACATCCTCATGCTCGCCCTGATCTAAAAACAGGAAAAACCACTAAACGTCCATCTGCTTCCCCTGAATTTGGTGGAACCAGATATATGGTGCATATCTTGAACTTTCCTTCCCTAACGTAATAGAAGGGCAGCACATTATGGGGGTCTGTTCCAATATTCCCAGCAGGAAAGAGATAACTTGGCAAAAAGACAAGAGTTCATCAAACACCAAGTGCAAGTTCCAAGTGCACACTACAAGATAGAAGATCATCACCCTTAAATACAAATTTTAGCCTGCACTTTACAATCTACAGTAATAGCAGGAAAGGGTCACTCACAAGCTTTAGTCTTGTAGTGTGCGCTTGGCTTAAGGTTCAGCACAGTTATGTGTCGACAGAGGAGTTTTGTCTCGCAGTTGCCAATTGCTAACACGTGTACTGCGTCTGTGAGAGATCTAGCATAATGATGTAAGAGCGCAAACGCATACCAGCTTCGCAGCATAATTCACCACCAGCAAATCAATCTTTTTCTTCCCCAATCGTGATAAATGTCTGTTCAAGTGTTCTCGGAGTTTGTCCACCATCTGAAAAAGACAAATATATAAACCTTGAAGACAAAGTAAAAACCTTAATTTAAGCCTACTTTAAACACAGGCTTCAAAATTACAATATAATAGTATCATTAAAATGTAATATAATGCTTGACAAATTAAGATCTAAAAAAGTTAATGTACAGTCTGCTTGTCATTATTGGCAAAACTAAAAAACTAAAAAAAATAAACACCCAGCTGACAAGAGCAGGAATTGTTGCATTGCCTATTATCTAAGTACCGACCAAATATTTAAATCAAACAAAAATATTACATTTAGAATTAGATGTGTACATATATAAATAATAAAGCTGGTCCATTTAAACCAGTGAACACTGAAAATGAAGCCCTAAAAAGGATTTATCCAAATGGATGACTCACTTCGGTCCATTTTAGATTTGGAGTGAGTAGTCTGAATAAGAATAATACATATTGAGGACTACTGCAGTCACAAGAACATTTTAAGGAAAATGTACATGTGATTAGGGCTTTTAGGATTAATCCTCACTGTCATTCTCAAGGTTTGTATATTGATTTAGTATTGCCTAATACAGCTTCTTTGACCTATGACATGTCAGCTTATTTTGTGTGGAGAGTTACAGCTGGCCACTGCTGGATGCTGGAAAACTGACAGGCTCACCACTCACCAGGCCCACCAGCACCCTCTGCTGTTGGTCTTCCTCCTGAAACAGTGGAACTACACGCCTGTCTGAAAGGACAGAACGAAGGTGAGCGAGGAATGGAGAGTTTAGTTTACACAAACCTGTCATCATTTACTCACTTCATGTAATTTCAAACCCAAACAGCTTTCATCCGAGGCTCTCAAATCTCATTCACACAAACTCTTTTTTTTGGACACTGTATGGAGCAGCGTGCACATTCTCCAAAGCATCTTCTTTTGTGTTCCACAAATGAAAGACAGTCATACAGGTTTGGACCAAAAAATGAGAATCAGTAAATGATGACAGACTTTCATTTCGGATTAAATATTCCTATAAAAGTCAGAGCTGAACTATCTTAATATTTCTGTCTATTTATATTCTATTTGTAGGAACAGGAAAATAAGCTTTGTGGGGACTGACAAGCTTTAAGTGAAAGAAACATCCTGCACTGGAAGGTATTCAGATAACACAGTAGATTTGTCTTGTGTGTGTGAGTGTATGTTTTGTGAGTAGGGAGGAGGTACTGTAATCACTCTTATATAACACTATGGAATTCCTCCTCCCATTTCCCTCGTTTTTTAACAAAGTTTTTGATTAACTACACATAAACCTGGAGACTGATTACATTCAAACCAGAGAATGTGACCCTGAAACTCCAGTCACTGGGACTTTCCATGAAAGTCTGAAATATTTCCAGGATTTTTTAACAGGGAATAATAATCTCACAAGTGTACTTTTGTTGACACGACTGGCCATTTAAAAAAAAGTTCCACTAACCCAAACGCCAGGTGTCCACCATGGACAGAACTCTGCATTTAAGACACAAACAGGAAAAGAGACATTTAAATTGCATCAAGCTGCGTTTCATTTGCCTTAGTCTGATCAAACAACAACAAACACACTCAGCTCAGATAGATAAGATATAAAAAAGCTATTTCTGTAGCTCATTTTACATATGAAAATTATTAGATGTACTGAAAAATGGTATTGTTTTAAATTGGGTTACTCTGTTTTGAAAGTATAACATGCTCTTCTTGCTTTCCCATGCACACATAGTATTCGGTACATGCTGAACCTCACCCACTTTTTTGTGTTCTCCTCAATCTGGCGATAAGAGTGGGGGATTTCTTCTTCTCCGAGTTCTGCAGGAATAACAAACATGGATATTATAAAACAGAGTTCTAGTAGGTTATAATCCTAGGTTCTGACCAGTCAATAATAGGCACTATGTATTTTTTTTACTATAAGCATGGACACAAAATTAATTAACTTAATAATATCATGTTTATTGAAACATTTTTTAAAAATATATAAATGTTTATTTATGTAGCAACATATTCAATATATTATAACTAGGGGAGTCAATTAATAAAAAAATAATTCATTATATATTTATATATACAAATTATTCAAATAAATTAAATATAAATCAAAATCATATGTGTAATGATTGGGTTCTGCAATTTGTTTGAATTGTATATTTTTTAAACTTATATATTTCTCAAACAATCATGTAATTCAATAATAAAACACCAAATCACTTTTTTCTCCAATGGTGAATAGTGGGATAAATTTTTTTAAAGTGTTTAACAAAGAATTTTTTTTGCCAATGTTACCAATCATTAGATTTTAGAAATAACACAGGACAGAATAAAACTTTTAACAAATTTTAGTGACGTTTAACAGATTCTGGGTCACTTCAGATGCATTCAAATGCTTTGTGTATGTCCTAATGCGTAATGTGTGGTCTCACCATAGCAGCCTGAAATCTGATCCAGTCCTCCTTAATCAGATTGGTCCTGAAGCGTGGGCTCGGTACCGCCTCGAAGTACCTCATCCTGTCCAAAACATGCTGTAGCTCCTCCCAGTAACCCTGCAGGCTTTTAGCCTTCAACCACAATTACAACAGTATCACAAAAAGAAGATTTGCAAAACTGATTTTTCATAGATAAAGCAGTGCAGCATAAATAAGTGTTTTATTCTAAATGACCAACTATCAATTTTTGGTTTCAGCTAACACTAACAGTTGAAATCTATTTCACAACCCAAACATTTCCTGTTGATGTGTTTTCCCTCTAACACCTCTCCCAAGCAGATTTAATGAATTAGATATGGATTCCCATTTGTCTGCACTAGCACTGATCTGAGACTCTCCTGCCACCTAGTGTTAAGTCCATTTTACCTCTGTTACATATGTGAATTGTGTACAATATGCTCAGAAACATGTATTAAAGTAAATTGGATCAAATTTGACTTTAAATTTAAACAGTTATCATAATCCTAACAGGTCAATTAAAATAAATGCATAAACACATCCGCCACACCTGAAACCCTGTCTGATTTTAAACATGCCCTCCCGTTCTGCACGCAAATAATATTTTATGAATATACGAATGCATGTGGACTATAGTCTAGAGAGCATCTCTTACCTTGCCTTTGATTATTGGCTGACAGAGCAGTTCAGGGGTGCATTTCACCCCAGGGATTGCCGTCAGAGCCACAGGAAGCTCCTAGAAATGCAAGTGACACAAGGAACATAAGACCTTCTTTTAAGCTTACATTAACCGATATTAGAAATCACAAATAAGTCATATAAAAGCTTTTTATGAGGGGATAAAACACTCAGTGCACCTTTGAAATAATAAAGAAATACAATACATAGTTTACCTTCTTCTCAAGCACACAAGAGTATGGCAACAATTTGTCTAGGCTCACACACTGCTGGTAGCTTATTCTGTACAGGGAGGCTGAAATGAGAGTTATACACTTATTTCTAACACTACTTTAGCATGCAAAACAGACATACCCCACATGAACACAAATGCACTCACCTAGAATGAACTCCTGAATCTGATCAAAAGCATCAAAGCTCATGACATTCTCACTGATCCAGTTTATAATCTGGGCGGAAAGATAAATGAGAATCACACATGTGTTTTCAGCACATATCCTTGTTCACCATAATCTCTCTCTCTCTCTCTCTCTCTCTCTCTCTCTCTCTCTCTCTCTCTCTCTCTCTCTCTCCTCTTCTCTCTCTCTCTCTCTCTCTCTCTCTCTCTCTCTCTCTCTCTCTCTTCTCTCTCTCTCTCTCTCTTCTCTCTCTCTCTCTCTCTCTCTCTCTCTCTCTCTCTCTCTCTCTTCTCTCTCTCTCTCTCTCTCTCTCACTCTCTCCTCTCTCTCTCTCTCCTTCTCTCATCTCTCTCTCTCTTCCTCACCTTGAGCTCTATCACAGATTTGGCTGCAGGTAGACCAGCATGCAGTGCAGGGCAGCGAGTCGCTGGGCCTCAGGTCTGTCTGAACTGAGAAGCTCAAGCAAGAAGTCAGGGTTGAGTTCCATGGTGTACATCCTGCCAGCTCGGGCATCAAGCAGCCTGCAGCCAGACATACTCGCAACCTCACTGGCCAGCCAGAACCCGTAAGCATAGGAGTATCCACAATACAGGTGACTGATCATCTGCAATCAGTTAGCAATGTATCAAGAAACTATTTATAGTTAAAAACACCAGTAATATAGTACATATTGGCAGCCTAAAGGTTCATACACACATGCAACATTCATTCCAGTGCGTGACTAATGGAATCAGTTCTGACAATAAATAGTTATTAAAGCAAATATATACAATGCTGATCAAATAAACATAAATGATTCATATAAATGATATATAAAAATAAAATACCACGACAAGAACTTAAAGTTAAATAGGGATACCTCCTCATATTGGCCGTCCCTCAAGTCTAACATTCCGGCACTAATACATCAAATAAAAATCCACAAACCCTTAAATAATACTAGTTTTATGAACGTAAAAAACAAATAAAATAGTATTAAAACTAAATACAATGGTTTCACCCAAATGATGCAAAAGTGAAAACAAAAAACAAAACCGAACCCTAACAAAAAACAAAACAACTAAAATACCCCCCCCCCCCCCCCAAAAAAAAAAAAACAACACAACACAAAACAAAAAACGAAACCTAACAAAAAAACACAACATCAAAAACAAAACAAACAAAAAACTAAACAAAACAAAACTAACCCGAACTAAAAACAACACAAACAAAACCTAAAACAAACAAAAACACTAAACAAAACAAAAGACTATCCCAAGCACAACAACACAAAACAAGACCTAAAACAAACAACAACACTAACAAAAAAATACAAAACGAAATACTGAAAATATGAGTGCTTACCTGATAGGAAAAGACTATAGCAGAGCAGGTCTTGTTGTCTGCAGTTGATCAGGTGCAGGAAATGATCAGCAAGATACACCACTATATAATAATCTGAAACAAATAAATCATCACAATCAAGAAGATTACCCTTGACCCTATTTCAGATCAATGACTTTCTCTCTTTGAATGAAAGAGAGAATTGCAGACTGGGTTAGATATATTTCTGGGGGTTAAATCAATGAGTGATGATGGCTGTACTGACCCAGATGAATGAAGATAGGATGGACGGTTGGCAAATTAGCCGGCGCAGAGCCTTTCTCTAGAGATACAGTGAACGTCTTACTGCAACCTATCAAAGAGAGTCTATTTAATCCTTTATATAATGATCTATGTGAATGCTTACATCACTGTAGCATGATGTTTTGTACCTCTGTGCACAAATGCAATAGTGTATGTGGCTTCCTTATGCCAGCGCACCGGATGGCTGTAGCACACACACATCGTTCCTTTCAAAGACAATCAGAGACTCAGTTCAAATCAAATCAATTAGATGTCACACACACACACACACACACAACACACACACACACACACACACACAATCTTAAAGGAGAACTCCGGTCAATTTTAACATTGAGCTCATTTTTTTGTTTGGAGTGCTGTCAGTACAGAGAACAACAACAAAAATCGGTGTTTCCTACACCGTGTTTTCCTCTTTTTAAAATTCGCACCCTGTTGACTTAAACGGGGCAAGTTCTAAACCTTCTTTTAGCCTCTTAACATCCTTGATGTGTCATTACAAGTGCACAGCCATGTGAGTGGTTTTATTCAGAGTGAACACGGTGAATCTGACTGCAGTAGATGTGAAAGATATGAATAAAAGTGATGTTAATTCAGCCAGCTCACATACCTGTATTTACTTCCTGTTTTCGGTCGAAGTCCACAGTAGTCGATTGTCTCCCCAATGATCGCGCGCATGAACTCGACAATCGACTACTGTGGACTTCGACCGAAAACCGGAGTTCTCCTTTAAGCCAATACAGATAAAATGCAGATCAGCAAAAATCATGTCAGCGATTTAAAGCATATAATGCATTTTTGGCAATTTACAGTATGCGATATCAGGAACTGATTATATGCCAGCTTTTATCTACAAAGTGAGCGTCTTTATGATTATCAATGCGAAAAAGCAGAGAAAACTTACTCTCTATCCCATGATAAATAAAAAAAAAAATAGGAAAAAAACAGGTAAATATGGAGTAAATGTGTTAGTATTTTACAGTATGATATAGTGTTGAAGAACACATGCTAAGTAACTTGCCTGATGGGCTGGTGAACACCTCTAACCTGAAGACCCTCGTCCTTCAGGTCCTGATAATGATCGTACCCAAAGTTAACAAACCTGTACAAACCAAAGACACAGCTTAATTCTTTTTACATTCTGTTTTTATGTATAATGAGCTATTTTGCATGTCTTTAACTGCAAATTAAGTCACTGACCTCACAGAAGTGACAGAAGAAATTTTAGTTATCTCCAATGGAAGTTCAAACTGTTGCACACACAATCATTTTTTTTTTTATTAATCAGCTCCTCTAAATATTAATAAAGCAGTAAAAAATCTTTAGATGTGACACCAAGAAGTGCACAAAAATCTTTACCATGGTCTCAAAGTTGCGATCGGGGGAAAACTGTACACACTTCAGTGTGTGTTTCTCCTATAGGGTGGAGAAAAAAAAGAGCTTACACATACTGGAAAAATGTACATGTTTCTTCTTTAAAACGCAAAGAAATAGATTTGATTGTGACCCGTGCAGTGAGGTAGAAGAGTCTTTGAGTGTCCGAGTCCCACTGAACCCAACTGAACTCCTCAGCCACTCTCTCTATGCTCAGACGCTCCTGATTCAGCATCACCTGTTTAAACCAGCACAAGTACAGTGTTTCCTCAATGCATATGAGTATCATTTAATCACTATACATCCTTTTATCATGAATATCATTTCCACAGCATGTCACATAGCAGCCCTTACCACCCTGTAGCCCTCCTGCCTCGTCAGAGTTATGTGGTACAGTTCGACATCTGCAGAAATTCATGATAAATTACATGATACATATATTTAAATTAGTAGCTTGAATAAAATATGCTATTGAGCAATGTATAAAGCATATTTATGGTATCTGAAACATTTTCACAATACATACAGCCATCCTCTGCCGCCAACAGCAAATGACTCTCAAGTACTGTGGTCCGGCATGTCTTAGGATAAAGAAACTAGAAAGGGGTCATGGGATATAAGACAATTTCAATGTGATCAATACTGGGACAAGGAATTGTGTAAGGTGTTTTTCATCACCAGCTTCACATGACGGCTGTTTATTACCTGCACTTTGACTTTGCAATCCACTGCCTTCAGGACCTTTGTGTTGTTGATTGGGTGTATTTCAATGAGAAGTGTTAAACATTTTAACACTAAAGGAAAAAGAAAACAATGTCAGGAGTTAAAGGATAATCTGGATCTTTGCACACTTGATTTCAGTAGTTTTATCCTGCTAAACTCCTTTATATACATTTAGATTCTGTTTTTTGGCTGCACTTTTATTTCCAACTGTTTATGCCTCTTGAATTTAAAACAAAAACAAACTGAATAACCATTAAAAGTACGATATGTAACTTTTTTGTAAAAAAAATGATATAATGAGCGAGTTCATCATGAATAGATCTTTTTCAAACAGCTTTTGTCTTAACTTGAATCACTATGGTATGCCTCTATGCATATATTTATCCCGTTCACACCAAGGACGATAACTATAATGATAATAATGCACTTAGAATAAACAGAAAGATATCAGGCGTTGGTGTGGATTTAAACTTAAATTTAAACTCGCAACTGACACCTGTGGCCAAAAAACAGAACTGCTCTTCCTTTCTGCTCGCTCTCGCAGCCAGGGTTGCCAGGTCTGCACAACAAAACCAGCCCAATTGCTCATCAAAACTAACCCAATCACGGCCAAAAATAATCAAATAGCGTTCCCGGGTGTTTCCCCGATAACAATCATGTTCCAGTGAGTAAAACAATCGCGTCAACCCGTGCACTACACAAACAACCCGCGGAAACAGTGCAGGCATACGGACCTGGCAACACTGCTCGCAGCGCTCGTACGTGCATGCACACTTCACAAGTCATCTGCTGCCTGCAAGGAGGTCAACATTATGTTTAGGTAAGAACATTCAAAAACTTATATTGTTTGAGATAAGTTTGCGAGTGTAGGCTACTTGCTGACTAGCGTAGGCTACTTGCTGACTAGCGGTGGTGGCAGAGTGATCTGAAACGTTTAACATGAACGCGCTTGACGTCACATCCGAAGACAGTGCGGGAAAAATCCGACCCAACAGAAATTAGGAAAAATAGGATACAGGCTTATAGGTGCACCCACTGTGAGCGGACAAGGGGTCAGTATGCTCAACAGGAGATGTTTGAGTCATAAATGGTAAAATAAAAAGGCTATTGTTACGTTTATTTTGGGGAAAAAAGTTGCATATAGTCCCTTTAAGACACAAATGACAAATCCTTATGCTACATTTATTTAATCTACATTACTGTTTCTACAGCAACCAATAAGGGAAGTGAAAAAATAATGGTATAAAACTGCAACTGCCTCTTCTTCCTCAAATGGTCCAACCATTAAAAATATTTCAGAAACAGAAACTTGTGGCAACCATGCCATAGAGTCAAATAAAACAATGTAAAATTGTAACTAATAACTGAAAAATGCAATATTGTTGGAGTTCAGTCAAATCAAGATTCCATTTGAATAAATACAGTGAAGTTTCTTCATGTCTCACAGAACAGATGCCATTATTATTATTATTATTAATTAATTAATTAGTTAATTAATGAAGGGCCCAATACGGGGCTTGCCACTTACATTTACGGGGCTTGCTCGTTTTTTTCCAACGAGCACATGTGCACATAAACAACTTTACAAGGTTATTTACTGATAATTGCAAAATTAGCTAAAATTTTTACTTTTTTTAGAATACAAAAAATACTTAAGTATTTCTGCTTTAAATTGTATTTATTAATTATGTAATTGTTTATAGGCCTAATTTAAACTGCAAACTGTGTGTGTGTGTGTGTGTGTGTGTGTGTGTGTGTGTGTGTGTGTGTGTGTGTGTGTGTGTGTGTGTGTGTGTGTGTTATGGAGGCCAATCTGCGGAAATTATAAACAGATAAATGTATTTACATTTAATAAATTAATTAAAAAAGGAACAAATCACTTGATAAAACAAATATAACTAATTTCTAATTTATTCCCACAGTGTATTTAATTATAAAAATATATATTTTTACTTTTCCGTGTGCAACATGGAAATAAGGGAGGTAAACAGTATATGTGCGTGTGTGTGCATATGCCCTCTTAAAATTATTTTTAAGACCTTGCATTACATAAAACTGAACCTCCTGTGGGGACTTTTTTTATTCACATTGTCACACACATCTATTTTTAGTAGCAATGAAACAGATTTTTATTTAATTTTTTAAGGACCTCTGGGGACTTTTTTATTCAAACGCATTGCTGTTTAGTAGCAAATACGAGTGAAATGCTCGCACTGTCGAGAAACCTGCCATAAATAACAATTAAACCAGTAAATAATATATTGTTATAAATTATATTCTTTACCTCGTTTAAAGCGGCCTTCTCCCTGTGTGGATTGTGAAAGACTGACCGCTAGCACAAAAGAAGCTCACATTAGTAATCTCCTTCCCTTTCCCCAAAAGTATTGTATTTACCAAAATAAATACAATAATACATTGATGCATGTGTCTGCTAAAAAAAAAGATTTACAGTATGTATATTTGTCAGCATTCTTACCTAGGAGTGTTTCTTCTTTATTTAAAGAGCAGCTGCTGACACACACCTGCTTGTCAAAAGTGTAGAGGAGCTGTGAACACAAGAGGCACACGTGTGTTAGACCTCATTCATGAAAACTGAAAAAGATGTGCATTTCTCATGTTTAATATACAAGGGGCTCAGTTGCATAAACTGCTAAGACTAGTCTTACAAGTTAGTCATCAAAATTTGTTCTTTAAGACAAAAAAAAACATAGATTGGTCTAATTTAATACCGCAAGTAAGACTGGTGATTACCCCTAACTAACTTCTAGTTGGTTATACTAATGGCTATGTTTATGCAACTTGCCTCAGAGTTTGAATATCACACTGTAAATTTATATTCAGTTTATAGTCATTTTGTATTTGGTTGGAGTTACACATTTACAAGCCCAATCTCCTACATGGTAACCCAATCTGTACCTTATTCTCTGTACTGTGAGGATCATATTTCCCGATTCTTGTAGTTCCTGTTGCCCCTAAAAATATGATTGGGAAATCAGTAAGTTAAAAAAAAACTTTTAAAAAGTTAAAAGGAGCAAAAAAAAAGTTAACAGTAAGTTAACACAGTAATTCAGTTTGCGTGTAGGTTTGCGTTTTCAGTTTGCGTTTTCAGTTTGCGTGTAGGTTATTTATTTACTACAGTGTTATGTATATGTATGGCATGCAGTGCTCTCATGTGCTGTAGACTGGCGACAGATTGTGAACTATGAATGGAATGTCACAAGCATGACCTGTCAAATTAAAGTGACACATGAAACTACAGCCAAACTCACTCTCCAAGAGTATACGACCCCTCCATCTCTCTCCACATTCAGAATGTGAGGCTCAAGAACACCTGCACACATTTTAAACAAGTACATCATCTGTGCATGTTTATACATTCATTAAAATAAACAAGGAATGCCTCAGCAATACATAAACAATAATAATAATTGTTATTATAATATAATAATCATATTAAATTATAATAATTTTTGCGTTTATAAATAATAATATAACATAATGCACTTTTTAAGTCCTCTTACCTATATTCGCTCTTTCCTCTTTCGCCAAAATGCTTGGCACGACATCTTTTTCAGTGTCAAAAGTGGGGTTTAATCTCAACATGTGTGTGACTTGAGAAGTTGTCCTGCACAGATTTAGCAGAAAGCAAGTACACTAGACCTGAGATTGAGGAAATGACCTGATTTCACGCGTCAGCAGAGACGATAACTGCACACAAACTTTCTGCCTGAACACATTGAGAACTAGAAATATGATTACATATGTAATAAAGTCGCTCAGTTTATCGACGTGTCGAACACAGACAGTAACGCTGCACATCAACAGACATCTATTACAACTAGAACGGTTCTTCGGAATGAATCGGGCGAACTTTAGGAGCTGGAAACGATCGAGCTGACTGGCTATTATACCTAAAAAATCAAAAAAATCAATCATATTCGACTCGAAATGAACCGAAAGTACGTTAATCTGCCGCGTCGCTGTTTACCGAAGCTCTCTGCCATGAGCACATAGGCGGATCCCAAAACACTGCTGAGCCAATAAGAAATCACACACTCATTGTGCTACATTATGTATGGTCATATATTATTATTAACTATCGATCATTTATATGATTACATTTAAATATAACATATATAAACATAACAATCATTTGCTTAAACGTTTTCAAAGTCTCTTAAAGTAGCATTGAGTAAACTTTTGGGGGGGGGCATGTTGTTGTAGTTATAGAAATCACCAGTAGAGGGCGCTTGACAGCCATCGATTTTTCAGTCGTGAAGTCTTTCCATATTTTTAACATTTATTTCTTGCTTTTACATTTTTACAACATTCAACAAATTAACATGAGTGAATATATTAAATAATAATAAAAAAACAGCACCAATCTTTTACACGTAAGCTACAGCATTTGCTCTCTCCAGTCTATTAGGCCAGTCATTTGTATTCATGCACAACAGCAGATGTCAAGCCACTAAATATCCTCAACAACTAAGACGGCTTGTAAGAGATGTTTAAATTTGGAGGAACATATTATTGGGGTGCTGTATGATGTTACTGGCTGAGATGTCTTTAACTCTGTAAATGATAATGCAAAAACTTTAACAACCATGCCCTTTCTAAATCACTAAAACTTGTAATCTTTAAACACAACATACACTGGCAGTTCACTCACCAATTTGTGTTCTTAACTGGTCATTATGTACTTGTTATTTGGTTAAAATGTTGTTTATGTTAATTTTGCAGACAATATTGCTAAAATATTCTGGCAAATTAGTAATTACGTTTATCCTTTTAAACCCTGTAGATTTGTAAAACTCATGATGGCACGTTTTATCATGATTGATCTTCCCTTAAAAGCCACTGATTGAAGCTACATCTTGCATGAGTTACAACAGAACACCAAAAATGGTTGCATAGGTGAACAATGCTTACAGTCAAAACAAAACTGAATCAACTACATGACTTTGGGTGGATAAAATGCACAGGAACAAGTAGAGGAGGGCTGGCTGCTCACTGGCACTGACATAAACCCCAAGTTTCTTCTAGGTAGGTTGCAATCATACAACAAAACAACTGCACAAATACACTTGTGGGAAATATTCAGCATCAGGTAGTTAACTATATTATACAGTGTATACAGTATGTCTAACAATGTACATCTCATTTGGGTCTATACAGATTCTCAACTTCCTGTGGGGAAAGAAGCTAAAAGTGACTGAAATCAACTTTATTGCAGTTTTGTCACCTAAGAGGTTTGAGGTTAAAACATCCTTTATTTTCTGAACATAAGGCTTCAGTGATGTATATGCTTCCCTTTTTTTAATCTGCGACCCTGTTTGATCCAGTGTTGAAGAGCATTTGGACAACCTGTGTCTCTTTTTAGCTGAGCAGCAGGACAAGACATTCTTTCCATATGTTTGGCCATATAATTATGCTTTTTTATTTATTTTTATTTTCCTTTTTATCGTCACCAGGGACTCCTCTGAGAACAGGTCTACTGTGTAGCACAAAGCGGCAGTGCATAAGCTTTTCATCTGCAGATATCTGCATATGAATTGTCATTTACATTCTAATCCTTCTCTTCGAGACCATCTGTTCCAGTTTCACGCCTTGCCCGCCTTCATGTAAGTGGGGATGGTGCCACGCTGTGTCAGTCCCTCAAAGCGTTTGTAGGTGTAGTTGAGGAAAACCCAGTCCTTGGACTTGAAGTCTGGTTCTGTTACATTTGTCACTGAAATGATTGGTGAAGAGGATAGTCAGAACAACCAATAGAGACATGAAATGCATTTATAAAATTAAAGAGCTCTGATTTTAAAGAGCTCAAGAATTTAAAGCGGCAGACAACAGCGCTGATATACAGAGTGGCATAGTCCCTTGGCGTGGATGCTAATATTAGAAATCTTATTAGAAAAGTAAATGAGTGCTTGAAGGGGAAAAAAAAGTGTTGGTACTCTTTTGAGCACTGGCTGGGATATGCAAATCATTATCACATTTGAAATATATTTGATACATAAAGTATACATATCTTAGAGCCAAGTCTTTGAAAATTGTTCTGGGAACAAACATAATTTGATCTCTTGACCAACAGTCGGGCCACTCATGGTTCCTGAAGTTATTGTTAACATGATCATTGTCTGTGGTAGTAGCAGGAACGTTTGCTGTTGCTACAGCAGACTTCTCATTAGTACCGCTGGTTAGCTTAGTTTGCTGCTCACGGATGATGTTTAAAGTTATTTCTCTGGTTGAAGTTGTGTCTGACTCACACATCCTGTTGGTGTCGTCCTGAAGCTAGGCTAAAATAGTAATCACAGAACTGTATGATACTAATACAGAATGCCTTGCACGACTAGCCTCTACATTTGGTGTCAATGTCATTCATTCAGGTTATTCAAATTAGTATCATAAAGGAGAACTCCGATAGGGTAGACCGACTCTGCTTGCATTCACGTGATTGAGATGAGAGGTAATTCACGTAGTGCCCCCTGGGTAGTGTTGCACAATTTAAATGACAATTCAAAATAATTTCTACATTTTACACATATTTCTGATTATGAGTCTGTAAGTTTGAACTTATTATCAAAAATTGTTTACGGTACCTGGCTGTAGAATATCTGACTCTGGAAAGTCGTCAAAGTTGGATGTATCATCAATGCTCTTGATGTCAATGGAAATAGCAGCAGGTCTCTCTCTGTGAGCAGTGAAAGAGTTAAATTTCAGTTATCAACTTCAAACAGCGGTTCTCTATGATCATACGCACAAAAAGCTTGATTACATTAACATAGCCAAAATAAGCATTTTGAGTGCTTTTGCCGTTCTAGACGACACTGCGATGACGTAAAGAGCACAGAAAAGCGTGTGTGCAGACGTACCTGATATGCTCCCAGTCCACAGACTCAAAGAAAAGGTGAGATTTGATTTCATCCACACTTCCTGATCCAACCCTGTTTTCTGCATCTGTGCAATACCTGAAAACAATCATACAGTTTACACAGATACAATTTCAAATGATCTCAAGTAATGAAAAGCTAATTTTTTTAAAGCGGTGGCACTCTTTACTTGAAGGAAACAATCATTTTAACCTAAAAAGTTTTGTTTTTCGAATTTTAAATCGACTGCTTTCTCCTATACCGTTTGTGTAACAGATACGGCAATGTCTCTGACCTAAGGATCAAGTCCTTGGCTCTCTCTGAAATGGGGACTTCTGGGGGGAAAATTAGTGTTTCTTTCCAGTTCATGACCTTCCTGTAGGTTTCCTGTGGCGTCTCGGAACAGAAGGGTGGGTAGCCTGGAACAGGAAAACAAAACAAACACCTGTTTCAGCACAGGAAAAGGCTACAGTAAAAGGCTTTTACAGAAAGCGACGACTGGCCTGATCTGAACACGTTCACTTAGTGTTTTGAAGTTACTAACCTATCAACATCTCATACATTATCACTCCAAGAGACCACCAGTCACACAGCTTGTTGTAGCCCGTCTGCAAGAAGACCTCAGGGGCGATATAGTCCGGCGTACCGACGGTGGAATATGCCTGTATATGAGAGGAATGAGCCATTGATACTATAAGGAATTTTCTGTTCTGTAACACAAAGACACTCTCTTACCAGCTGTCTTCGGTTCTTCTTCCATGTTTCTGCTTTCCGTTTTGAATTCATGTTTTGGAAGGCTAAAAGAGGGTTAAAGCAGAGCAAATACAGTTAATTTTTTCTTTAAAACGGACACACTTTTTTTATCCCTTCAGGTTTAATTCTAACATCATGTTTCTATCCAAAGTTTCAAAATTTACTTGGAACAAAATTGGAATATCACATAAAATATTTGCGAATAAAGCAGCGTTCCTCCCATGCTCAAGAGAACAAAATAGCAATTTCCTGGGAAATATAAAGACGGAAGTTGCTGCAATCAGGGAAGCCACTGCTCTTTTTTCCAACATTGTAAATTATTTGAGTCTCAGAGCGCTCAGACAAAACAGAATTAATGCTGTGATGCTAACTTGCGTTTGGATGCCTGGTGTAAGGGAACGCAATCATGTGAGACGCTTCTGGGTCTTTTTATTTATGCATTTTTAGAATTTATGTGTATCTTCGTTTCCAGAGGGGTTTTTTTTATGATATCCCAAAATGTACATAAAATGGGTGAATGGAAACATAGCAACAGATGTTTTTTTGTGTCGAAGTCTGTAATGATAAGGAACTCTGTTGGTAATTAGTCTATCCTATTTCTATTAGCTCACTATCACTAAGAAGAAAAGCTTTCTGACTATTGAATAGGCGTCATTGACAGGCATCATCTATAAATGGTATTTTTAAACTGAGGAGGAAGTTGCAGTAGTGGTTCTTAACATTTTTAACTCAATGCCCTCCACTGTTTACAACCATACATGCCAACCCTCCCGATTTTTCCGGGAGACTCCCGATTTTCAAAGCCCCTCCCGAAAATCTCCCGGACCGACCTTTCTCCCGAATTTCTCCCGATTTCCGAGTGCGGGTGCGAGAGTGACACCCAGCCGACGCAGTGTCATTGGTTGTTCCGTGAAATCTTACCCAGAAACAATAGTGCTATTTTTTGATTGGCTTAACAACACCAGATGAAAAACACCAGAGAGGAGACGCGCTTGATTCCTGCCGGTTCCACAGTGAGAGCGGCTCGGCCAGAATTTTGGGCGCTGCGGCATAAATATATACAAATAGTTTTTCAGCGTGAGAAATACAATGTGTGGCGGGAGAGCGTGACAAAAGGCCCTATTACTTTTCCAATTGAAGGCCCTATGACTTTTCCAATTGTTTGTGATTTACTGGATAAAATCGTGTTAAAAAAAGTTTTTGAATATTTTAACTCACAATTTCTACCTAATAAAGCATTTTAGAGCTTAATTAGATACATGTATATTATTATAAAGTCTTCATGGAATTAAGATTTAATTAACTTGACTTTTCCAGGTCTGGAAATGACATGTATAAAATAAGGCTTCAAAGACAAAAATGATTTTTTACTATGATTTTTAGTTGTTTTTTCTTATTTTAAATAATTTGAAGTCACCCTTGGAAGTTTGTTAAGGCCCCCTAGTGAGTTCCGGTTCCCTGGTATGCAAATCACTCAGTTGTAGTAAGTTTTCATAGTCACGGTAAATTGATTTCTTATAATATGACTTCTTCGATTTTTTGCAGTAAAAGATTTTAATATTTCAGTACCGTTTTTTCTGTGTAATTTGTGTATGTTGGTTACTCACAGAAGTCACTGGGAGGGTTGTGCGTGAGGTTCCGATAAAATTCAGTCCGATGGGCCTTCTTCAAGCCTGTGCAGAGGCCAAAGTCAGACAGTTTGACATGGCCCTAAAAAATCATAAAGAACAGTCTGTTATGAGGTGTTCAGTTTCATACACTACAATAGCCTTCCAGAAACCCACTCATTTCAGTTGAAGATGTTATTTTGTTTGTGTGCGTGAGTAAATAAGAGAGATAAAGATGAATTCCCACCCGGGAGTCAAGCAGCAAGTTGTCAGGTTTGATGTCTCTGTGAATGAAGCCCAGCTGATGAATGGAGTCAATGGCCAGAACCGTCTCTGCGATATAAAACTGCGTAGCTTCTTCCGATAGAGTGTCTTTCTTCATCAGCAGAGTCATCATATCTCCTGAACACACACTCAAGAGTTACAGCCTCTGGGCAGATGCTCTAAAAATAGGAGTGCTGCTGATATGAGCAGACTGTTGTTAATACTTTTCCAGTTATAAATCTCTCACTGTTACATCAGTAAAGAACATGTGACATTTTGTACATCTGTCCTCACCTCCAGGCAGAAACTCCATGATGAGATACAGATTGCGTTTATCTTGAAAGCTGTAGAACATCTTAACTACCCAGGCACCATCAGCCTCCACCAGGATATCTCTCTCGGCCCGGATATGAGCCACCTGCCCCAGGGAGACATACAGGTGAGAGATATTATCAGTGTATCGGTATGGCAGAGAGGGGACTATCGAAGATTGCTGAATTAAAGGTGCAGTAAGCAATTTCTGAGAAACGTTATTGAAAGTGCATTGGACCAACCACCAAAACGCACTTGCATCCAATCAGCAGTGAGGGGCATATACACTCATTAGGGGGGAGGTGCCTGTGTTGCATAGCATGTTTGTGAATTTGGGGGTGGAGCTGTCAGGATAGGGGTGTGATCCTTTTGGGTAGGTGCGCGTTTGTTTTGGTTTTGCAGAAATCGCTTACTGCAGCTTTAAATGGAATTGATTGTCCATACCTGCTCTTTCTCTAACATGTCTGCTTTCCTGAGGATCTTCATGGCATAAATGTGACCCGTGTCCTTTTTCTGAACCAGGCGCACCTGAATACAGCACAACATTTTTGGAGAACCATTGGGATTTTCAATGAAATGTAAGTTTAACTGATTAAAATCCTTTCTGGAAAAATAATGATAAAAAATTCTGGAAAAACAAAGTCGATGAAAAAGAGTACGAAAAAAACAGTGTTTTGTTAACAAACTATTAAAAACATTTTTGTTAATTTAAATAAAGCTGAAATAAAGTATACATATTAAATGAAAACTTAAACTAAACAAACATTTTTTTGCCCTGGCAATTGACTGAAATAAGTTTAAGTACTAAAAATAAATTAAAATGTAGAAATATTAAACAAAAATAATAAAAAGGTAAAACATTTAACAAATTAAAATGAAAACTGAAATAATAAAAATAATTCTATTAATAAACACTAAAATTGTATATAAACAGTACTTAAATAACACTGGTATATACCCACAATGGCTCGGTTTCTAATCCTAAAGAGCTGCCTAACTAGACAACATTTTAGGGCATTATAGGTGTGCTCCTAAAAGTAGGGATCAACATTATGATGTCTCATTTTCTAAGGCAGTTTATCATTGTACTTCATGGAAAAGGAAATCCCAGAACGCATTGCACAAGCTCTGATTCATCCAATATGGCGGACAAGTTGAGAGAAAGATTATAAGCATACTTATATTTCATAGAATACTGAAAAATCCATATAAAACAGGTCTATGTTTAACACCAAACTCTACTGGGCTCAATTGTGAGTCGAGTCTCCACTTCACATAAAGAGATCTATTTACAGTAGGCTAGTATGTGGCTTGCTTATGAAGAGCATATCATATCAGTCACTTCCATTTCGGCTAGGATGTTGCCTGAGAAGACGGTACACGTAACACAGTAATAGACAAACCTCTCCAAATGCTCCTCTCCCAATCACTTTGAGGGACTCAAAGTCATCAAGACCAAGGCGGGTCCTTTTGAGACGCAGAAACTCGGTCTCCTTTCGAGCGTGCAGAGAGCGCCTCATGCTCTTCTACGACAAAAAAGCAGACACTACTCAGCCAAATATCTTGAATACTCTATTGGTCATACATTAAATCTCTCTGGCGTACTCAAAGCAGGATACTAAGCACTAATCAAACAGTTCTGAGTCCTATTCAAACCAATTCGCAGATAAGCAAAACTTTTCTTTGTTGACACTTCTGTGATTATTAACTCAGAAAGTCATTCAGAATAAAACTAGAATAATGTGAAGTATTCTCTGAGGGCGTCTCACCTCTTCATCAGGTAAACCCTCCTCATCCATCAAATTCTCCAGCTTCTTCTGCCTGAAAACGGGGGAAAACAACTGCATTATGACCGGTCACAACAAATTAGATTTATTCTAATCAAATAACACTTGATTGGATTGATACGTTGAGTGATATGGCTGGAGGAAGCAAGTGTAGTGGGTCGTTGTTGCCATGGTTACCTCATCTCCCGCTCTTCGTGCTGGGTCAGCAGGGTGCTGTAGAAGTGCTCCAGCGTGAGTTTGGCCACGGTGACTCTCTCACGTGTATGGTTGCTCATGGGGAGGGGCGCTGCCATGCCTCCCGTCATGGCCACGCTGGTCTGTAACAGGAAAATCATTTGCAAAGCAGAGTTCTCGGAATACAAATGAATGCAAACTCCACCAAAGAGCCCTACTTATGAACAAAACACATGTTTGTCTTACAATATTTTAATAATTACAACAATTGTAAATGGACTCATTGTAAATTATATTATTTTGTAGATCATAATATAATTATTAATAATCATCATCTTCATCATATACACAACACCACCACCAACACAATGACCAACAATAAACAAATATAGCCAAAGATTCATTTGAAAATGTTTTAATATTTTAACAATTTAATTTCGTAAATAAGGGTAATTTAATCGGAAAAAACGATTTATATCGTTGATTTGTATCGCAATTACCAAATAACACCGCGGTAAATTAAAATACAGCCCGTTCGTCATCGCTACGAGTAGGTTTCTCACATTCGTACGAAACTGGAAAAACCCGGAGTGGAGTTCGCAACGAGTGAATTCAGAACACTTTGTGAGGAAAGTCGGCGAGGAAATCCAAATTCCAGACCGGCTTTCAGTCTGTGCGCGTTGCTCTGTGGATACACGCAAAACTACGTGATGGTTTGGCTTCTTTTGAAATATTTTCGTTGACAGGCGAATTATGGCAACTAACTGACCAGTTTTTGCATGAGAAGTGAGTTATTCGATATTGATTGCTTATTTATGAAACTGTATTTTAAACAATATCACGGAAACAAAAGTGTTGTTGTTGTTCTGAAGCTCAAATATTGCAGCCTCGTGCCTAAAAACCGAATCGCTCTTGTGATTTTGTTTAATTAGCATTATTGATGTCTAAGCATTGTTTGGTTGTTACATTTACCCGTTTGGCACTGAGGAGGACGTTACTGCACCTGCTCATGCTGCGGTCACTGATGTTTAAATGAATATGGGCCATTGTGGTGTAATAAACGAAAACTTGATTTGAGCGCGCGCGGCCTCGCGTCTGCGTGCGTGACCTTGCGAACGTGACATGCAGTTTGACAGGTTGATAAAAACAGATACATTGACGCGGATACACCACATAAATGGCCGTATTCAATGAAGACTGCATTTATCAAGATACCTTGTCTATCAAAACACTCAACATCTTTGATATAAAACACAGGTGATATATATCAAAAAAGCATTACTATCACACATCTGCGTCTGTATCATGTATTATGAGCATCAGTCTGCATAAAGCTGATGATTAATAACAACAGGACCACCACCACTACTGTGATTCATTTCCACCATCATATTTGTAAATTCTCACCTCCCCGTCCTCCTCCAGATTAGACAGTTTGCCGGACACCCGGGGATCAAAATAAGGATAAAATAAAGCCAACTGAATGGCCGTCCGTTGACAAGGCAAAGCAGAGTCGCTCAGTGATCGCTCATGTTTATTCTCTATTATTCAGGCTGATGTTTGCGGAGCTGCGCTGACTCTGATGATCCTCCTCCTCCCCGCACGCGCTCACGCTGACAAATAAGAGTCCCTGACGGCCCATGACAATTTTCCAAAATAAAAGTTGACAAGAAAGACGATAAGAACAATGGAAAATTATAGAAATTTACAAAATAGCCCAGATAATAACCCATTTAGACGGTGTTTTGATTTGTCTAAATGAGTTACTATATGGGCAATTTTGCCAATTTATATTATTCTCCATTATATTATATTTATATATCTCTAGGCCTACTGTTCAATAGTTTGGAAAATTACTATTTTTAATGTTTTTGAATATAATATGTTTTAGAAGTCTCTTATACTCATCAAGCCTGAATTAATTTGATTTAAAAAATACAGCAAAAACAATAATATTTCACAATATTATTACAATTTAAAATAATGGTTTTATATTTTAAAATATAATTTATTTCTGTGATGCAAAGCTGAATTGTCAGCATCATTACTCCAGTCTTCAGTTTCACATGGTTCTTCAGAAATCATCCCAATATCCTGATTTATTATCGATGTTGGAAACTGTTCTGCTGATATTTTATAATAATAAAGTATTAATTACATTTGTATTATATTTTTTATATTTGTATAACCTGTGATAGTTTTTGCAGGATTCTTTGATTAATAAAAAGAACAGCATTTATTTAAAATAGAAATCTTTTGTAACAATATACGCTACCGTTCAAAAGTTTGGGATCAGTATTTTTTTTTTTTAAAGAAATGAATACTTTTATTCAGCAAGGATGTGATAAATTGATCAAGAAATATTTTATGCTCACCAAGGCTGCATTTATTTGGTGAAAATTTATTATTGTAAAATATTATTGAAAATGAATAGTGATTCTAATATGCTGGTTTGGTGCTCAAGAATCATTTCTTATTACTCTAAATATTAAGAAAATGTGATGCATTAACATTCAAAAGTTTAATATATATATATATATATATATATATATATATATATATATATATATATATATATATATATATATATATATATATATATATAAAATCTTTTTTAAAGCATAGACTGTTGGTTTTCATCTTTTAACTCAAAAACATTTCAAAATTAAGTTTTGGGTGTACAAAATGACACATGGGATTCCTGAAATGCAATATTGACAGCATTTAAAAAAATCAACCACATACACACTTAAAAAAATCTTTCTTGTTCATTTATACTTGAGCGAAAACACACACTACAAGATTTTTAATGTAAGAAAGTAAACATGACACATTTGTGTAATTTAATCTGACTGAGGTTTATAATGTAATTTTTTTGCCGATAGGGGTCGCTAACCTCTTACAATAACAAAGGCGTAGGTTGATGACGCAGTGATAAGCGGAATTATGGAACTTGCCATCATGCTCTAATAATAGATCTAATAATGTTTATGAATGAGTAAAAACATTAATGTTTTTAACATGACTGTGTATGAAGCAGCGCCACACGCGAGTCCCGCAGATATTAGGAATGAGGACAAATTTTTATTCTACCAACAATCTAAACATTATGCAGTTGTCCACATCTGTCACAAAGGTTACTATGGCAGTACAAGCGGAAACCAGAGGTAACGGGATATTACGTCATTGACAGGCAACAAGGGACGGGCACTATTTAAAATTTTGAATTTCTCTGAATTTACAAATTCTTGGAAACATTTAGGATAATGTAAGTACATAATTGAAAGAAATATATAACACTGTGCAAGTGTTTTTTGGATATTTTGATACAAAATTCTTACGTATTGTACCTTTAATAATGCATAGTTATTATAATTGACACATTGTGCAAGTTGCAGAACATACAACCAAAAAACAAAGGTTTAAATACAACACATCTTCCTTAAAAACTACTGGCCATAAATTCCCTCCTCAATGTCACAGGTCAATGAAGCTTAGCTTCTGTTCATCCTTGTGTGGCACGCATTTTGGTCCATCCTCATTGTTGATACAGATTTTTCAAAGACGTTTTTGCAGATGGTTCAGTTTCGGTGTCAAGACAAAGACATAAAATCCCAGCACTGTTTAAAAAAATCCACAAACTTGTCAAATGTAATGAGTAAAGCTACATACAGTACACTTAATATTAAAGACTTTTCACTGTAGAAAAATTGTGTGTTCTAGTTTAAACTCATATTATTGCATATTAAAACATGCTGTGTTGAGTGTGTGCACTATGGGTGACTCTCTTGGGCATTTAACAGGCCCTCTGTCATCGACGGATGAGTGCAGACACTGATAAACAGGCTAGAAACAGCATGGTGGACAGGGTGATTGCCACAGCCCCTCCGCAGTCCTTGGCATTCTCCTAAAACAGACAAGATACACAGAATTATGTATCGGAGATTCATCTGAAAATCTTATTTTGTAGGTAGATTGTAATCAGAAGGCAGCCTTGCAATACATGTCTGAGAGCCGTCTAGTGTGTGTGTGTGTGTGTGTGTGTGTGTGTGTGTGTGTGTGTGTGTGTGTGTGTGTGTGTGTGTGTGTGTTTACTTGAGGGTGGTAAGCATGACAAGACTCAGGCCTTCTTCGTATCTTCTGAGATCTCATGCGGTCACATTTGACTGAGGCATTGTGTGCTCAGCGGTTAAGAAAAAAATGAAGAAAAAGCAAGAACAAAAACAAAGCATCGTTATAGCAGATCCCAATACATTTCACAAAATATATATATTGAAATAGAATATACTTTGTTATACAGTTGGTTGCTTGTTTATAAAATGTATAAAGATATGTTCGAACATAAATTTGATCTGATTTCCTTAAAGGTGCACCCAGAAATGTTTGTGTCCTTTCTAATGAAGTAAATGTACTGGTTGCACCTTTAAGTGACTAAACTGATCTCATTCAAAACTGTGATTCATCTCCTCAGTGTGTGGTCTGAGGAGCCTGATTTAGCTGGGGTTTTAAGGATATATTTGACCTCTTTGGGCTCCATGGTGATGGGTGCGTACTGCCGAGAACAGTCACAATCTGCCTGAATCACCACCAATAGCAAGTTACTGTCTGGAATCTGATTAATTACAAACAGCCTGTGTGCAATAAAAGAAACAGAGAGATCAAGTCTAGTTAATGGCATTCTTATTGCAGAACAACTTTATTAAAATGAAACGGTTTATCCAGAGCAAACGGACTGTTTTTAAACAACATTTCAATAACCACAAAATGTAGATGAGCCGTTATCAAAATAAAGTCTCGATGACCTAGGGAGGTGTCACGATTTCACTGTGTCTTGTATTTGTTTTGATATCCTATTATCTTGTCTTGTTGGTCCTGTAGCCTATATTTAGTTCCCATTTCCCTTGTCTCCATTATTATCTTGTTAGTTTCCATAGTTGCCCTTGTTTGTTACAATGTCAACTAATCACTTGCACCTGTCTATCATTACATTTACATTTACATTTAGTCATTTAGCAGACGCTTTTATCCAAAGCGACTTACAACTGAGGACAAAACCAAGCGAGTCATCGTGAAAAGGCAAAAACAACGCAAGAAGTGCTCAAAATACAAAGTTCACACATAGCTCGGAGTAGTATAAGCCAAGCAAGGGAGGATTTAAAGGAAAGGGAAAGGTATATATATATATATATATATATATATATATATATATATATATATATATATATATATATATATATATATATATATATATATTTTCATTACTACTTTGTCATTAAGGGGCCAATTACAGGACACCATTTTCAACTAAAAATGTAAAAACCTTTTATGCATTTTGGCCATTCATTTATATGACAACAGTGTTTTGGGGGACTGAACATTTTTGAAAACTGGTTTTAAAGTGCAACTTTTTGAAAACGATACCATGATTATCTAAGGGTATGTTGTTTACACAACAACGATATGCTTAAAACTAAAACGACTAAAAACGCTGTATTCTGCTGCCCAGCAATTAGATGGCGATGAAACACTATAGATTGAACACGTAATACGCATGCATGTGCTTGACGTCTTCGAGTTTTTGTTGTTTACACGGGAGACCGAACTTTGCACTAGCACTTTGAAACCCATTTTTAAAACTTCAAGTGTTTGGCACCCAAAATGCCATTGTCATATAAACGAACGGCCAAAACGCATAAAAAGTGTTACTTTTTAGTTGAAAACAGTGTCTTGTAAACAGCCCCAAACTATAAACTACAAAAACGCAAATTTGTGAAAACGATCATGTCATGCGGATTTATTTTCTTTACAAAGTTACATCACTAACTACTGGCCTGGCAGCATAATACAGCGTTTTAAGCGGATCCGTGTGTACGGAGATCATTTTGACAATGGTGTCGTCTAAGTGAAAAACGCACAGGAAAAACGTTTCCGTTTTTAATACATCGTTGTCATGTAAACATACCCTAGAAATGATTTCATGGTTCATCCGCGTCAAACGTCTTGAATCTGGATTCAAGCCAGTACGTGACAGGAGGTAACCATAGCAACTTTCTGCTAGAATCAGTATCGCATGTACATTTACCAAACATAAATAAGGTCATTTGTATTACTTTATTATAATGTTTCTAAAATATTCGATATTCCTAGTTGTGCTATCAGTGCCACAACTGACAAAAAACGCACCAAAAATTACCTTAAGCGAAATCACCTTATCATAGTTGTATAATTAGCACACAAGTAAACTAAGAACTTGTACAGAAGTTTGATAAATATATGCATGTACCATATTCACTTTTTCAAGCACTTTGAAAAAAGATGAGGACTATAATATTCCTAGCCATTATTAGTTAGTAGGTAAAATATTCTGGAAATAAAGCAATATGCTTTAAAACGGTTATTTTCTTTCATATTTTTGGCATATCCCAGGGGCGATTCTAGAATTTTAAGTTAAAAAAAATCCTGGGCTTACCCCCAGTAAGGGAATGATTAAAAATAATAATACTATATATATGTATATATATACAACACACACACACACACACACACATATTCGTTTTCTATACTAGAGTAGGCACGAACAATACAGTAGGTTCTACACTACAAGTCTACCCTGAATATTGATTTAATTTCAAAACATTTTAACTAACCGGCTAATGTTCATTAATATTCATTAAGAATATCGACAAACCTTATATTAAACTGTAAATGTCTAGATTTGCAATATTCTTAATCTGGCCTATATTAAATCATTACTTTTTTGTTATACTGTAACCTTCTTTTCCAGTATATAATTTGTCTTCACCAGTAGAGGGCGTCAAATAGAGAAGAACTAAGGCATTAGAGCTGACTGAGACCTTCGTTTGCTTAACAAACTGATACATTAAGTGTGTGAAAGAGCCCCTCTCCGTCTCTTGTAATTGTGACTTTATAGTTCCACACTTGCAACTTATTTTTTATATATGTTAAATATACTGGGCACAGAATATACTGTATTTCAAAAGTATGGTTGAAAACTACAGTATGTATTTATAAATCTAAGAACAACTTAAGGCTCTCGTAATTACAACTTTACATTTTACAAATGAGACTTGAATTATATACATTGCAAATCCATGGTCAAATGATCTATGTGAGTTCTTACTTCTGACATCTCCCACACTTGATCAGGCTGTTGGTTTCTTTGATCGACGGCTCGTAGACGAAGCTGGGATACTCAGTGTCACACGGCTGCAGAATGCCCCCCTTTGACTTCTTACCAGCTACAAAGCAAACCCACAGTTATCCACAGTATGGATAAAGAATGAAATGTCCTTTTATCCTCAACTAACATTAGCTATAGAATACCGTCATGATAAAATCACTTTTGACCATGAATCAACATGAAAGCCATGACCAAATCTTTCTCTGCTCTCTCTTTTTCACACACAGCACAAGCAATATCACACACAGTGATGGAAATGGCACTTACATGAATGGAATAAGGTCTTGGCTGTGACACATCAAGATGAAGGAGGGTTACAGAAATAAAGAAATAAAAGGGCAAACGATGAAGGTGAAGATGAAGGAAGACACAGGAACGGCCATACAAACAGGTGAGTAACACAAATGAATCTTTGCAGTATTTATACCTAGTTTACTTTACACATACCGTCCACAAAGTGATCAGAATGCCATAGACCGTAGATGTTGAAGTCCAGTAAATACCTGGTGAAGAAAAAACGTCTGATTTTACAAGGGATGAACTGAGTCGCTGATGTTGTAAAGAGCAGAAAAACAGCCACACTTACAGCAAGAAGTTCGATAGGAACCATCTCAGAGCTGCCAGGAGATTATAAAAGGGCTGAGGGAAGAAAGAAAAGCAGAAAAAAAGAATCAAGATGGCATCCTTTCATTTCAGTTACATTGAGAATTTCTGTGCAAGAGCTCATGACACATATCTTGTCTTTTTTTTTTTTTCTCGACACCATCTTTGTCATCATGGTGTGAAGGCCAAGTCTTTTTTTCTAGGTCAGCCCTGACCTGTGACCTCCACTCATATAGTCATACCACAATGGATTGCAAGAGCAGCAATTGTAATGTATTACATGTAACACTGATAGCATCTGACTGTTGTGTTCTGGTAGACGTTATTAAAACAGACAGCAGAATTCTTACACTTAGCAGGGGTCGAGCGCCGCTAGCAGAGTGAGTATTCCCCTTACACATGCCCTGATAGTCATACAGTAACACTCTGTGGAAAACACACACACACACACACATTAATGCATTACATCACATTTATATATATATATATTTTAATGGTTATGATCTTCACACTAGGAAAAATGGTTCACTGAAAGGTGTTAATTGTAACTTGTTCCACTATAAAGAGCTTGATGCTCAATGTTAAAAGTTCTTCATGGAACCATTAGCCACTTTTCCATCGCTGCCTTGGTAGCGCAAGAATTTGCATGATATGACATGTAAATAGTGACTGTGTTAGAGAGGATGATATATATACAGATATTTCTTTTAATTTTATTATTAAAGGTGGGGTATGTGATTTTCTTTTTTGACCATTTTTTCAAAATCACTTGAAATCCTATTCCTAACCCACTTACAGCCACTGAGTTAGAAGCACTGAAATGAAAATTAAAAAATGTAATCATCTGTGGAACGGGCAGGACTCGAAAAACTCCAGCCAATCATTTTCAAGACCGTCTAGAATCATTAGACAGTCAGTGCGTCAATCAAACGGTCGTACCATACCCCCCTCCCCCATGCCCCTCTTCGAATGGGTGGAGTCAGGGAAAGAAGGTAGGACCTTTTGAGTTGTGTATTTTCAAAATCTGCCGGCTGTTTTGCAAATCACATACCCCAACTTTAACTAATAATGTGCTTGGCCAACTACAGTAAACTGGCAGCCAGGCAACAGAAAAGTGAGTGGTGCCGTCACTACACGCACAGTTCTACCAGTATCATGGTTTCCACAAAAAATATTAAGCAGCACACCTGTTTTCAGCATTGATAATAAATTAATAATACTTTCTTAGAATTCCCGTTTGTAATCATGTCGTGCTGAACCTATCTCAAGTGGAAAAAATATAACTAGGACCATTCCTTACTGTTTTTAGAACCGTTCGGCCCGACGGTGGAAAAGCGGCTAAGTGTTTCGTAACAAAAAAAAGTTATCTAACCTTTTAAACATGCCCATTTTCAAGAGCTGTGACATTACCGACCCATCGATTTCCCCCAGAAAACTGCCAACCTACAGATACAGAGAAAAGAGAGACATAGAGACTTCAAGACATTGTAATTTATTATTTATTTCACCAGGATCTCTTTCTCGTTCACGATAGGAACAATGACAGTTCAGAATGAATGCGTCTGTATTAGCTTTAACGCCACATACATCTTGACTTAACTGTTTGATAAAGCACTGAAATCAAATTTTAAACGTCATTTGGGCCCTGTAAGGCTGCAGCCCAACATCAGAGTCAGCGTTTACCGCACCAGTACTCTGAATTATTCAGATAACCTCTGTTATCCCTCCCCTTCTCTATATTTACCCTGATGATGCACTGTTCTCTTCTCTCTCTCTCTCTCTCTCTCTCTCTCTCTCTCTCTCTCTCTCTCTCTCTCTCTCTCTCTCTCTCTCTCTCTCTCTCTCTCTCTCTCTCTCTCTCTCTCTCTCTCTCTCTCTCTCTCTCTCTCTCTCTCTCTCTCTCTCTCTCTCATAGGACCACTACTAATGATGGAAAACACCTCATGCATTTATTTATTCATTCATTTCCACAGTCACTTTCCTATGCTGAGTCAGTGGTAAACAGAGCTTTTTTTAATCTATGTTATTCACAGCACAATGTCCTTATTTCATGACTTCATTGCTTTTTTGTTTACTGTGACCTGCTTTCAATGGAACCATTTCAACCGTGGGTCATTTCCCCATCTTTCTAACAGTTATGTTCAGTTTGGATTTGTTGTCACTGTCTTCTGTTCCTGTGCTCAGATATTTGTGCATATCTTCATCGTCATCAAACCAGAACGTGACAATCTTAACCTACATTTCCAGTGATTTACACCACAACACACACACACACACACACACACACACACACACACACACACACACACACACACACACACACACACACACACACACACACACACACACACACACACACACACACACACACACACACACACACAACACACACACATTCTGTCCCCTTACACTAACCCTACCCCTAAAATTGCCAATCACACAAAACTTTCTGCATTTTTACATTTAAAAAAATAATAATGATGGTGCAAAAAATTATTTATAAGCTTGTTTCCTCATGGGGACCTCAATTTAGGTCCCCACAGCGACACGAGTCCCCATGAGTCTGTGTGTATTCAGTCGCCACCGGGAAAGAAAACCAAGTGTACACACACGCACAGTATTGAACTTTCAGGTCTGGCTTCATTCTGGTGTGTACCGGACATTTTTCACAGTCCGATCCCTTAACAGTGGATAAAAGGACATCTTTCCCTTTGTGTTAATATTCAGTTTCACTCGGAAATGCCTATTTTTGTGTGTGTTGACCTTATCCTGTCACTTTAAGTGCTCTTACATCAGTCCTGTCCTTAGAGATGATGATGAAGCCATTACTGTCAATGACGTAGCAGTTAACGTCCTGTAAACACAAAAAAGAAAAAGCATTTTGTCACATTGAATTAGTTTGATGGAGAAACGGTGATACATATTTTCACCGATATGTCCACAAATGCTCTAGATACGACCACTTATGCATTATAAATACTATATTGTATAATACTCACCGCATTATCAGTACAGCTTAGAGGACAAAGCCCCTCTACACCAGAACACTGTGATAGACAGACATCAACAAAGACAGAGAAACTGAGCATTAAGTTTTGTATAGTATCGTGTAAATTCTCTTGTTTGTATTGAGTACATACATCTGTGTCATTCGCCTGGTGTCCATCAGATAATATGCAGCAGTAGTGAAAAAAGAAAAAAAAACATTTATTGATATAATATCACTGGCTCAGGACTGATAGCTTCAAACTCAACTCTTATAACACTGCTGTCCTGCCTTTGAACCATCACATGATCTATGCAGGCTCCTGTGTGCATTTACTCTAGCCATGTATCAGATGAAAATAGGGACAGGAAAATAATCCTCTCATAAGGACCTGTGAATACAATACAACTACTGTTGAAGATCCATAGATCATATCTCAATTTAATTTCGATTAATCCGTATCTAATTGATCTTATCTCAATTGAAGCATTTGAGTGGCCTACGGAGCGACTATTGTTTTCCTGTATGTGATTAGCAAAACGGCCGGCAGATTTTGAAAATACACAACTCATAAGGTCCTACCTTCTCTCCTCCAACGCTGACTCCACCCATTCAAAAAACATGGACGCGCAATCAAGCACGAGCGAAAACTCAGATGCGCTCTATCTCTCTCTCTCTCTCTCTCTCTTCTCTGTACCGGGACGACTTGCACTTCCTGTGACTGGGTCACGAGCTTTGAGTATGCGCACGAACGGGACAACGCATGCGCGCGAGGGGGGATGGGGGTATGGTACAACCGTTTTGAGTGACGCATTTTCTGTCCAATGATTCTAGACGGTCTTGAAAATGATTGGCTGTAGTTTTTCGAGTCCTGCCCGTTCCACAGATGATTAAATTGCTTAATTTTCATTTCAGTAATTTACAGTCAGTAAGTGGGTTAGGAATAGGATTTCAAGTGATTTTGAAAAAATGGTTAAAAAAAGAAAATCACATACCCCACCTTTCATTATGACATTAAGAGTTTTCGGATCAATATATTTTTAATATACACTACTGTTGAAAGAAATTAATACTTTTTTTCAACAAGGATTATGTATCATGATTTCAACAAAAATATTAAGCAGCACATTGTATTTAACATTGATAATAAATTAAGAAATGTTTCTTCAGGAGCAAATCAGCATATTAGAATGATTTCTGAAGGATCATATGACACTAAAGACAGGAGTTCAAAAATGCAGCTTTGTCATCACAGAAATAAATTCCTTTTATTACAAAATATATTCAAATTGAATTTTATAGAATATCTATGAATAGTATATTTTCTTATAATATTTTATCTTTAAAATGAAACTTTGCTTCGCAAGGAAATGTATCTTGCTTTAAGGATGATGGATGTGTGCTCTTGTGACAAACTGAGCTTGTGTTTGTGTCTCATGTAAAACTATGGCTGAAAATAACCTTGCACAATTTACACAGACATGCCAGTCTCTTTCAAACAGCATGCATGTTTAATCTTACAGTGTGTCATTTTTTGCACTGTTGTTAATCATTATGGATTCTGCATTGTTATTGATCCTTTATGATTTACTTAATGGGTTTGTATTTTAACATTTCAAACATTTAACAGTAAGAATAATCACTGTGGTGGCATTAGTTAATATTGCTGTCAGGAGTGAACACAGACTCAGTGGTAATGTGCCAGCTGAAGTGGAAGAGCGTTTAGGCATGGACAATCCCAGGGGTACTAGAAAAAAGGGAGAGTGTTCTCCCTGAGGAGGATGTAGAGATATCACCTCCTTTTCGAATGCCTTCTGGACTCTTCCACTCCTCTCTCAACACTTAACATCTTCTGTTTGAATTATAAATATCAAACAAAAGCCTGTGCTATGAGTGTCACCACTAACAGTATTGTGTTTGTTTTCACTTCCCATCAAATGCACAATGTTTAAACAGATAAGACCCATCCGGCCAGTATCGCACACATGCTGGTGTACATATCCTTGTGGAGAGAGACATCCTGTTGACATATGTTATATTATATAATATAAAATAAATATATAGTTTATATATATATATATATATATATATATATTATATATATATATATATATATATATATATATATTATATATTATATATATATATATAATTAATCATATTTATATTAATGTATTAATACTTTGTACACAGCCACAAAAATAAACATAAATACAGGAACAGCAATAACTGTAATTGCAGTAGATGATATATTAGGTTTAGTACCTGAGTGGCTACGGACCAAAACCTTTTTTCCAACATCTCAAGAGACATCTGTACACCTATGGCTATGCAGGAAAGAAACACAGACAAAAAGATAAGACAATCGTTTTTATATTCTTATAGTATTATAACATCTCAAATGAAATGCAAAAATTAAGAAATATGTTAGTAGAAATGCATATGTGAATACTTAAAATGACTGAGTTTTTTTGTCCTTGAAGATTTTTTTTTAGACCCTATTCCATTCGACTTGCAAATATATAATCCCAGCATGCATCAGTGGGTGTCCATGCACTCTAACAAGCCTAAAAATGCAAAATGTGCGGATATGATATCCCATGCTTCAGTCCTGATACCTCATATATTAATCCTGCTATATCTCCCTCAAACCTGATAACTCATCAGTTTACCTTAAAGCCATTACCTCATATATCAAACCTGATACCTAATAACTCAATCTGTACATCCACGTCCACCATAAACAGCTGCATTTTACAGAACAGGGTTTTGTTGTTTAATGACCCTGTGTAATTAGAAGGACATTATAATTTGCAGTGAGCTGAAGGGTCTGATTAAACTGCAGTAAATTGTTCGTTTGAGTAAAAATCTTTTTTAGAGAGAGAGAGAGAGAGAGAGAGAGAGAGAGAGAGAGAGAGAGAGAGAGAGAGTGAGAGAGAGAGGAGAGAGAGAGAGAGAGAGAGAGAGGAGAGAGAGAGAGAGAGTAGGAGCATCTATCATACAGAAGCTAATTAATAGATGTGGATAATAAAGAGGCAGAGAGTGGAAGGCAGTGATGGTAATAGCTGCTCGGGGCAGGGAAGATGGCTAGTGGAGGGCAGACAATCTCTTGAATGAGTAGAAGTGTATTATAAAGCTCTAGACCCAGCAGACATACTGTAATAATACTGGAAGATTACAGTCACCATGTCTCCTCCAGCATCCTAAAGATTTGGACAACCCTGCAATGAAGATTACCAAAAATAGTGACAAGCGAGCTCGCAGACGGATCCCAGCACAGTTAGAAGTGTGAATGACGGAAGACATGTGACTCCAGCAGAGCAGATAATTCAGTAAATACCCAGTTTTCTGAGCTTCCGTCATTCTCTTTTCCACACAAACATCCCACACACAAAAACAAACACAATGATGTGATACAGCATGAAACCTCAACCAAAAGCTCAGAGCGACAACGTGGCAAGCAATCAGTCCTTTACATTAAATAAACAGATCGTACAACTTGATGGAAATTAGATAGATGGATGGATGGATGGATGGATGGATGGATGGATGGATGGATGGATGGATGGATAGATCTTTGTGATGTCATGAGAGTGCTGACTTTATGCAACAACTTTTAATGGATGTATGTGAATATATCTATCTGTGGGAAAAAAACATTATTTTTTGTTATGGATGGATGGAGCGAGGAAGAGAGGGATGGATGGATCACATGTTGCTATTTCAAGTATGTAAAACAATACCTATTAGATTCTTCTGGTCATAATAAGCTTAATGTTGATGTTGAAATAAGCTGAGTATTTGCGAGTACACTGCATTTCATGTATAGTTTTAAATAGCTCACTGATCTGTGCGGTCGATTGTATGGTTTTATGCGTAGCTTAATATGCATTTCAAATTCTAAATGATATTCTAAATTATGCTAATGTAGTTCATATCTATTTGAATATGACAGGACTAAACTGCAGTGTGTGTGTGAGATGGCAAACAGAGCAGCAGGGTCTTTACATTGCAGATTATCACAAAGAGCTCAAGTAGCATACGCTAACAGTGAGTAAAAAAAACACCCTCTCAATTCCCCCACCTCTCTCTCTCTCTCTGTTGCTTAGGTAACATGATGTCAGCGCAGCCCCTATCGACACCTTGAAGACTCACCGCCCAAATATGACACTGTCCTCAACGTGAGCAGCACACCGTATGTACACACCCACATACACTCTTCATAACATAGAGGGCTTCTGATAAGGAGAGAAATGGCATGGTAAGGATTTAATGGAGCTGTAGTGCTTTTTCTTGTCAATGTCTGGCATGTGAAAGCATGTGGGCGGCACTGAGGTCCTTCTGAAGTACACGGTGCGTTGCAACGGCCCACAACATACAGGAGGTAAACGCTTCTGGTGTCGCAGAATGCTTTTCCTCTTATAAATAGCTGCAATGGCTGCATTTCTTATTTTTTTTTTAGGTTCTGTTGCTGCAGCGTGGGCCGTATGCCTTTATGCATTATTCAGCACACCAGGCAATTGCAGACATTTTTGTATACATGGGTGACATTTGGTCCAGTTTGTCCACGTGAACAATGCTGAGTACATGTATGATTATATTCCTGAGCTGTTGCATGATGTCAGCACTCTGATGACATCACAGGGTGTAAAATGCATCATTGCTGGTGATGGCAACATGTGATTTGATCCATCCATCCATAACAAGGGAGCAATATCTCTCTCTATCTGTCTAACTATGATAGAGAAAGAATCAGCTGTTATCTCTACCCCTCCTCACTCCCCTCATCCCTCACTAATGTTACTATCTTTGACACGCTTAAACTGCACGCCTCACCACATGCACATATGGAGAAAGCAACACACAAACACACACACACTTACTCACACAGACACACATGCGCATCAAAGGCTAGCCTGAGGACAGTATGCGCTTAAGACACACACACACACACACACACACTCAAGTGCATTCTGTGTACTCAATATACCAACACAGAGACGAGTCGATCTACTGGAAACCACAGATAATTGAAAGACTGGAGCACGCCTCCTCCTCCCCTCTCTCTCTTTCTCACTCACTCATTCACTCACTCACTCACTCTATCTCTCTCTCTCTCTCTCTCTCTCTCTCTCTCTCTCTCATCCTCTCTCTGAGCATTACAGCAAGGCATTGCGCAGGATTTAACTCCCCTCCTTCATCTCCTTCTTTATTTTAATCGTTTTTTTTTCCTTCCTACAATCCATCTCTCCTTCTGTGGCAGCCGTTGCTCTTGGCAGCGGAAGGATATTTTCATTTCCATATTGGAGCGTTACGAGAGCTGCTATTCGCTCATTTCTCCCACAACCGTGTGTGTGCGTGTGTGTGAGAGAGTGTGTGAGCTTGGGGGAGACGCCGAGAAGGACAGCATCTATAGACGGTGAGTGAAACACTGTTAACCTATAACACACATATACAAGCACACATTACAATTTGCCTTATTTATGATTACAGTGTTACAGTGTCATGATGTTTGCCGAGGGATGTTTTTTTTTTTTAGACCGACACATTCGCCTGTTGTTTTGGGTTACAGAGCATGTGATGGCCAGTTTTTTATTTGGACACAAAGGAAATGTAAAGATGTGTGTGTGACCACAGGTGATGTCCTGGAATGCTGCTTTTGAGTGTATTTGAGCATGTTGGAGTTAGATGGTCTCTACAATATGCAGTCTTGTGAACACTTGCATATATATATAGGCTATATACTGTATAAATATATATATATATATAAACACATCATATATATATATATATATATATATATATATATATATATATATATATATATATATATATATATATATATATACACAAATGTTTTTTGTCCTACCATAAATGTATATATATATATATATATATATATATATATATATATATATATATATATATATATATATATATATATATATACACACATTTATGGTAGGACAAAAAAACATTTGTGTAAGAGGTTTGTTTGTTTTTACGCATACTGTATGTGTGTTGCTTGAATGAGTGTTTATGCGAGCGTGTCTTTGTTTGTGATTCTGCTCTTAATAATTCATCCTCGTGGCCTCCGTGTCTTTGTTGTTTCTAACGTTTCTTCGCTCTGTTCTTGCCGCCGTTGACTTTGATTGCCGCCTTCTGTGTGTGTATGCATTAGAAAGAAAGAAAAGGGATCAGTGGGACTGGTTCAGAGGTGAACATCTAAAGGGCATTTCTATTTACTTATGTGTTTCAAGTCACAGTAACAACATATATGCTGTCACACACATGCATAGTTGACCTTGTGCATTCACAGGAAGTTAGTATGGCATGGTGTGAGAAAGTGTGAAATATGTGCTGAACTGGACGTGGAGAGAGATGCTGCTAAAGTGAGAGACTGTTACATCACGTGTGAGTGTGTGTGTGTGTGTGTGTGTGTGTGTGTGTGTGTGTGTGTGTGGTGTGTGTGTGTGTGTGTGTGCTGCATGCTCGGGAGTCAAATGACACATCCCTCAACTAATTATCCTCTCTTCACACACACTCACATTATCACACCCTCAAACTTGCATGTTCTAGGAAACGTAATGCGCTGAAAATATTCACGTGTTGAGCAACTTCAAAAGGTGTTTTCAGAAACTCTCACACACACACACACACACACACACACACACACACACACACACACACACACACACACACACACACACACACACACACACACACACACACACACATGCAATATAACCTCTAAATGTCTGCACATTTTTCCACTGTGCCGTTTCAGATGACAGGCTGGTGAATTGGTGTTGCGTTGCGCAAATACGCACACACACAGAGACACACACACGCACGCTGTGATGGATGTGGCAGGTGACAAGGCCGAAGTGTCACAGTCTAAGACAGCAGCGGCCATTTTACAGCAAACTGGCCTGGCATAAACAGAAGCAACTTGTAACCTTGTGCTCAATGATCTGAGACACACACATTCACAGCATTGCGTTACACAACTAGTATTACATAATGGTATGTCGTTATAATAATAATATTCCTGTCTCTGTCATGTGCTGTAAGGGTTTCAGTGTCATATTACTGTACCTCAATTAACTAAATCGCGTCTGCAGCGCCAGTTCTACTACGGTTGTGTACCCTGGAGAGCTGTATTACTGTAAGCTCCGATGTTTTACAGATGGCTGTGCACCGGGAGGAAAGTTCTGACTCTCAGATTTAAAGGATATTTCAGTTGTTTTTGATTGATAAATTACGTTTTTCTCAGATATTTCTCCTGTAATTGTATATGAGAAATACAAATAGAAACAAATGAGGCAATTGCTGACGTACCGTAAGAGTATATAGAGCAGGGATTCCCAAACTTTTTTTGTCATGTAATATTTCAATATTTTAAGAATACATTTACATATTCACGGTTCTCTGACGTCGGTAAGGGATGTTTTAGTAAGTGCTTTTATTTTACAATTATTTATTGATTTTTTTATTATTTTTATATTATTTAATTTATTATTAGCTTTCCATCAACACACATCCGGACATTGATGACAGAATTTGATTAGAAATGTTTGAGCTCATATTGAGATCTCTAAGAAATCTCAAAAATCTAAGAACAGTTTGTGACATTTTTGGGATCACTTTTAAAACTCTAGAGGAAACGCATTGACATCTTTTTCATAGTTAAAGTTGGCATGAAATGGAAGTTACTATATACTTTTCTTTCCTATTGTGATGTATATCCGAATGAAACGGCTTCTGGAAAGAGAAAAATGTAAAAATGTTGATTTTGTCCTTTGGGAATTGATTGGATCGTAGGCGTTGGGCGTTGCTACCTACATAAAGGCAGATCTGAACAGCAGTTTGCAGTCAGTTGTGGAGAATATTAAGCTCCACCCACTGTCCTTTCAGACACGTCATGAAAGAACAGACGTTGTTTCGAGGGGGTTAATGTTTTTGATGAAAGATTATGAGTATACATGTATTTTAAAAAATAATGATGTGTACTGATAAATTATTTATAATGAACACTGAAATATTCTGAATTTTGATTTCATGGAAACTTAAAAAAGTGAGAAGCAGGAGATGTAAGCAAAATTCTCCATTTATTCTCATCTGATGAAAATATTATTAAATATTAATAGTATTATTCAATAATAAAACATTTAAATAAAATTAAAACACTATTAAATATTCAAGAGCTCTCATTTGTTATTTTTCTTTCTCGTAGGTTAGAATGTAACTGTATTGTCCATCACCGCACACTACTGGAATATGTTAACTAGTCTAATAAATATTGAACAGATTCGAGAAGGATTATGTTGCAAGGTTTGTGTGTTAAAAGTTAATTGCTAATTTGATCTTTCCTAAGATGTTTTCCATTGAGCCTAGAGTTGAGAGTACACAGAAGTAATCAACTTTGATGGGAAGTGAGCTGATTCAAAATAAAAGCTTTGACATGACATTGATAGTGCCGTTACCAACATGTCAAGGTTTATTTGAGTTTCACCACAGATACTTATTGGGGGAAGTAGAAAAAAAAAAAACACACAGCTCACACGCTCAGCAAGTCATCTATGCTAACACGGGCAGAAAACAATTAACCGTCATATTATGTACAGAAAAAACTGATTATCCTTCAAACTCTCTCTGCAGTCTCATCACTGGCCCCGTATCGCTGCCTGTGGAGGCTGGCATCAGGGCCAGCTGATGCCACAGCGAATCTGAGGCAGCTGCAGTCGTAGAAGCGCAGACATGCAGCTCAGCACTGCACCTACAGTGGGTCGCAGGAGGAGAGGAAATCCGGACAGTCAAGGTGAGCCCAACTAACATACACACACACATTCACTCTTCTGAAGGTGTTGGGCTTTAAGAGGATTTAAGTACCAATTGCATTCATACGGTTTTAAATGCTTTGTCCAAATAGTGAATATCAATTATCTAAATTATTTACATTGATCACTTTCTGAAATGCATCTGTTTGCATTCTGTTTTATTAATGTGTTTGTGGAAAGAAAGGTAGTGTGTGTTGACGTACAGTATGTGCCTGTGTGGGTGTGTATAGTGGTATAGAGTCTGGCATACATCACCAGCTGCCCCTGCAACAGATGGATTAGGATGGCTTTAGTTAATGTGTGTGTCTGATTAAAGATCTGCATGAAGCAATGCAGGGGCAAAACACACACACACTTTTGCTGCATTGTCACAAATACTACGGTATAGTGGGAAAATATTGACCTGCTACCGGTTTAGAGTCAAACTTTCAATCTCTATGCTATATATATTTTAAGCCAATACTGTATTACTTTCTTAGGGAACGCAATGCTTTTTGAAATATTATCCTAGCCACTGTTTTCAACTTAATGAAAGTGAAGGTCCAAAATACACTATCAAAGACGCTATTCAAAGTCTTCTGAAGTCAAAAGCTTGCTTTGTGTGGGGATTGGGGAAAAGCCTGAAATTTAAATTATTTACTGATTATTTTATAGAGCAGATAAGTATGAACTACTTTTATGGTGCTTTGTGTCTTTTCTGTAAAGCTGAAGTACCCATTCATTGTCATCGCATAGAAAAAGCAACCAACACTTTTTTTTCTTTTGTGTAACAGTAATCTACATTATTTATTCTGAAAATCGGAGACCTGCTTTTAAAATGAGCAAAATCCAGTATGGTAAAAAAAGAGGTAGACATCATAAAATTCAAGATGATATACGAATGTAGGCACAAAATAGACATTCATCCTATTTTTAATCTAGGTCCACTCACAAGGAGATTTCCGTCATCACCACTGACATAAAGTCAGTCTCTGTGGTTTTCAACGGCGTTCTGAACACATTGGGAACAAAACAGAGAACGAACATTGTGTTTCAATGTCAGCAGTCATATGCCTATCCTGACACTTTTTTTCTCAGCCAAACAGAATGAGGGATGAGAGAAAAAAGGGATATACTGGAAATTGAAGGTTGACAGGCCAAAACAGCAATTCTAGAATAATTCTACATAGTTTAGTAGGACGGATTAATTATTGAGATTACACAGAATTGTGTGAGTGTGTATTAGAGAGTGAGTGTGTGAGTGATGATTGTGTGTGTCTCTGATTACAAAGGGATCAGGGTGTTGAGGCTGGTCAGGATCAGATATCTGAGTGCTGTAACTGCATCTGTCTGCACTTAAACTGCCAAACACTCCACACACACACACGTTCAACGAGACAACTGGGATCTCAGTGTTTAAACCGTCATATCCATTGATAGCATCTGATTGTCTCACACACAGAGAAACATTGCCCCCCACCACACTGTTGCATAAAAGAGAGAGGTGACAAACAGTTGGCAAATGTTTGCTTTGTTATGGCAGAGCAGAGGACGTTCTCTGTTTAACTCTGAGGCACATTATATTCCCATCATAAACTCTTACAAAAAAGAACAGAAAAGCCTGATGCCGTAGGAGAACCTTCTTACTTTAACCGTATCGGAATAGACCTATGCAGGGTTGGAAGAGTCCAGTAACCCAATTGCAACCCACTAACTGTCAACCATTGCAGGTTTTTTTTAATTTTTTTTTTTAGAAAACTCTTTACCGATGCTTTACTGATCTCAAGAATCTATAATGCTACATCAGCCAAGAAGAAATATTTAGCCAACTCAAGAATCCCATTCAGGAAACTTCACACGTCACACTTCATCATTTACTCACCCTTATGTTGAACGTCGTTCTCAAATCTCATTCACACTCACACTCAATTAAACTAATAGAGATTATTGTCATGATTGACGTCAAATGCGTCATGTGCTTATTGATTTTCAGTAAAAAACTACCGGTAGGTACATTTGGGTATTTTCCTCACACAAAGCAACTATGGTTTCAGAAGACTTATGAATGAATTAGCATACAAATGAGATTAACTTTTTTTTGTTGGTGCGTTTGTTGTAATTTCTGGAGCATTTTGGTCATGCAATATACTTATTTTGTGTTCGAGAAAGAAAACGAAAGTCATAGAGTTTTGAAAAGACATGCAGGTGTGTAAATAATGACAGAATTTTAATTTTGGGTAAAATAAACCATTTAGAGTACATCATGCAATAATCAAAAAACACATCCTGCGCAAAAACATCCTGAAGGTGCTGCGACAGAGACAGTAGCTACTTGCAGTGAGTGCATCAAAGATACTGATATGTCTAGAGGTTTGTTTGTAGGTTCACATAAGCTCCAGTTTAAAATAGTGTGGTTGGAGAGGAAGCCACAGGTTCAGCTGTGTTGAACACTGGTCTCCTTTATTAAATACAGTACATATGATACACAGTGGCACTAAATCAACACCTGTCACATCTTTCACATCAGTGTCAACTCTTTCAGACGATATACACTTCTCTTTTTTGCTTCATTCACACAGGTCTGCTAGGTGTGCTGAGTGTGTGTGCTACGTTGCTGCAGTTATGCGCTGGCTGTCCTTCAGAGTGTGTGTGTAACTCACTGGAAGCTAACTGCAGTGGGCGGAGTCTAGTATCTGTGCCCGCTCTCACTTCTCTCCCGGAGGGCACGCATACCCTCTTTCTGGCCAATAACCGCCTCTCCTCCCTGCCCGTCTCGGCCTTCGCCAATCTGAGCACCTTTGAGAGCCTCGACCTGTCCAACAACTATCTGGACAACCTGCCTTCCAGACTGTTCCGTGAGCTGAGTAACCTGAGCGATTTGAGTTTGCGTAACAACAGCCTAACGGTTTTGGATCGGGAGTTATTTCGTGGCCTGACCCAGCTGCGGAGGCTGGATCTGTCTCTGAACGGCTTGGCCACTGTGCCGTTGGGCCTGCTGGATGAGCTGCAGGGGCTCACCTGGCTCTCCTTGGCTGGGAACAGACTTCACGCCCTGGAGAGAGCCACATTTGAGCCTCTCGTCAACCTTCAGCACCTGGAGCTGGGCATAAACCCCTGGGAGTGTGACTGCAACCTGAGGGACTTCAAACACTGGATGGAGTGGCTAATATACCGAGGTGAGGGTTGTGTGTGCGTAGTGTTTTTATTCTCTGCAGGTGTAAAAACATGTCATTTGAGCAATAAGCCACAAGAGGCTGTTGGTTACTAGGATTTGGTGTGTTCTTTGGCACAATCCAAATTGGACTTTCTTTAACAATGGTAAAATCACTGTCTTCAGTGAATTATTGCACCTGCAAAGAGGTGACAACAGCAGTTATGTCAACAGCATAATTAAACCTTTTAATATTTAAAATCTGACTAAATTATTCTTCCATCGAGTAATATATTTCAACATTATCGAATTTCTGTATTGCATTAAAATTGTATGTGCAATCATGTAAAGTGCATGTTTATTGGCATTTTGCAAGGGCTTTAAACCATTGAGAATTTAGAGAATTATCCGTTTTAAAAGAGTTTTTTTAAGCCTCTTAACAGATGGAGCTGTAACCTAATGGTAAGTGCATGTACTCCAGACTTATTGTAGGAAATATACCCACTCTCTCCGTAATAATTTCCTATCTATCTTTTGTCTACCACTGGCAATGAAATGTGGCAAAACCCCAACCATAATTGTGAAGCAGAGCTTCTTATTCTCCATACCTCTCACTTTCTATTTTTCTCTGCCTGTCTCAATCCTTCTACTCTGAGTCAGAGAAACTCATTTAATTCTGTTTCAGAGCAGCTTTGAGAAGGAGGGGGATTTGAAACAGACATGAGAGGCTGAGTCACAAAGCTTTTAGTGTGTGAGAAAGAGACTCCAGTCATGGTGGGCTCTGAGTTTCTTGCTTTGTTCCAATACCTAGTGAGCTGCCTACAGACGCGGCATTTAAGGCAACCAAAATACTACCTTCCAAAATACTTGACCAATGTTTTGACCAAATTCAGGCAGCATTGCATGTTTTTTTCATGGAGATCCCACGATGCAACAAACTTAATGAGAAAATCCAAGATAGTGGATGGGAAATGTTAAAAAAAACATTATATACAGTGTTGACGGGGTAACGCATTACACGTAACAAGTTTTTAAAATAACTAGTAAAGTAACACATTACTTTTAAATTTACAAGAAAATATCCGAGGAACTTTTTTCAAATAAGTAAAGCAAGTTACTTTGGTCTACCATTTATTGACTTGACATCTCTCCTGTTCCCATGTTGAGAGAGTACGTGCAGAGGCGTTGTGTGCGCAGTGTAAACATGATGGTTATTGTAGTTCTAGACTACTTTTGAGCAATGCATTTACTCATGTCACTTGCACAAGTATTCAGATTCAGTATTCCTCAAAATGAAGAAAAACTATGAAATGCAAACTCAGAATATTACGCAAACCTGCAATAATTAATGTTAAATTACACAAACGTTATTTAATTTCACTTTTAATTTCACAGATGTCTTTAGATCTGACCTTTGATTATATAATTCAACCATACGAATAAGAAAAAATGGCTTTAGATAAACATCACATTTGTGTTTGATTTTTTGTTTTTATTGCTGAAGAGTGAAATTTCTTCTCCTGTGTCCTATTCTTCTGCAATCCAGAATGGCAGCACAGCGGGAAGGTTTGTTTGAGCTGTGCCCTCTACTGTACAGGTGTGAATTTGCATTTCCCTCAGAGGCTTATTCATTTCACTTTTGGTGTGAAAAGGCTTTAACATTTGAAAAACAAACAAGCAAGCCCAGCCCAGATGAGAAAGAGTAACGTAACTCATTACTTTCCATAAAAAGTAACTAAGTAACACACTTTTTAGGGAGTAACACAGTTTTGTAATGCATTACTTTTACATTATATATCATTCGGTAATTAAAAAATTTCAGAAAAAATAGATAAGAAAAAATAAAATTATATTTTACCCCAAATTTGTTTGTACTGTGTATTTTATGCATACTGGATTCTTGAACCATTAGCTGTGTGATATGTACTGGATTATTGCACCATTCGAGAGATGCCAATTACAAGCTATTTTAAAATCAAGTGCGAGTCGACTACCCTGTACAGAATTATATTTGTGTGGCATGTGGAGTTACTGCCTATGTACTCCAAAGCACTCCAAATTAGTCACTCCATGAAGTTAGCATGTTGCCTTAGAAGGCAGCTCCCTATGTAGGCAGTGTGGCAAATCACTAGGTTTTGGAACAGAGCTTCTGTATGCATGTCATGCTTATAATTATACACCAGCTACCACTCTTTCTCTCATACAAACACACACACACACACTCACTGAAGAGGGCTTCTGACCCTCCGAGCTGTGCGGTGCTATTTTGGAGGGCTTGAACCCACCATTTAAATTCATTAGAGGGTACTATTGTTTACCTCAGAGGGATACATTTTTGATTTCTCTTTCTCTATTGCTTTCTGTCGTAGGCGGTTATGTCGATGCCGTTGAGTGTACGCTTCCGAAGGACTTAAGGGGCCGTGACATCAGGGGTGTTCCTGTGGAGATGTTCAACTACTGTCTGCAATTGGAGGATGAGAATGGGGGCGGGGCTGGGAGCAAAGGTGGATCTCCACCATGTTTTCGTGGGACACCCACTCCATCGTCAGAAGGTGCAGTGGTGCGTACGGAGGCAGAGCTACCAGACTGTGTGAAGCAGCGTTATCGGCCGGTCAGTGTTCGCAGGGCGATCGGTACAGTAGTGATCGCTGGTGTGGTCTGTGGAATCGTGTGTATTATGATGGTAGCAGCCGCCGCGTACGGCTGCATATATGCCTCTCTAATGGCAAAATACCAGCGAGAGCTAAAGAAGAGGCAGCCATTGATGGGTGACGCAGAGGCAGAAGGCGACTCGGAGGAGAAACAGATCTCATCGGTTGCATAGGGGAATGGGGGAGAGATTCAGAGTTCAGAGGTCATCCACAAATATAAAGAATCCTTTACTGGTTGGTCTGCACATTTGATGATCATTTAGCTGCCCAGTAGAGGATTTATAATCCCTGTTTCCTGTTTCTCTGTCCTTCTTAAGACTCTCTCTGACTCTCAGACTTACACTTTACTCAATCGCTAAACTTTGGCCTATGACCTTTGACCTATTTGCCCCAGGACAAGAGGGACCACTCAGCACTTTAGAACTCCCCCACCCTCCCCCAATGTTGAGAGGATCTCAGCAGAGGAGGTGTGGATGCAACTGTTCACAGTTCCTGAACCCTGATGTTTCTAGAGGATCACATGCTCTCATTAGCATTTGCCTCTGTAGCAGCCTAGCTATCAATCCAAACCTACAATCATAACTCTAACCACCAACACGAATCCCAACCCCAATCCTAGACCTTTAACTCTAATCCCAACCCTCACAACACTAATCCAACCCCCCAACTCTAACCCTAACCCTTCAATACTAATCCTAATCCTTACCATAAACCTCCATCACTAATCCAACCATCACCTCCAACACTGTGTTCTACACCGGGTGGTACGTGTAAGTGGCACACTACACCAAATACCAATTACACTCATTATAATCGATGCTGTCTAAAGTGGATACATTCCAATGCGTTGCACCGAGTCACAGACCTTAAATGGATGCCCAGGTTCTGACATACTACATGCGCTTGCTCTGCTTCGGCAAAAGGACAATTTGATTTGGAACATCCACTTTTAAGTTTCCAGTGTAGGCAGCCTCAAGCCGTTGCAGCATCAGTGTAGACATGGTGTAATCTTAAACTTCTAACTCTACTCCCAAACCTAAACCTATAACACACATCCTTATCCTTACAATTACCCTCCTCCATCACTAATATGCCTGGTTTCACAGACAAGGCTTTAGCTAGTCTCAGACTAAAATGCATGTTTGAGGTGTTTTAAACTGAAATCAACTTGCACTGACATTTCTTAAAAAATGTCAGTGCCATTGTTTTGTCTCAGGATGCACACCAGTAAAGTTTTTTTATAAACATTATAACATATAAGCTACTTAATTGCCATAATTGAACTAAGGCCGAAGACTTAGTTTAGGCCCTGTCTGTGAAATGGGGCCATGAACTTCCGACTCTAACCTTAAACCTCCATCACTTATCCTAACCCACAACTCTATCCCAGTCTCTAACACTAACCTAAACCCCCAGCTCTAAACCTTACCATAAACCTCCATCACTAATATGAACCCCAAGTCTAAAACTCCCGTCATTGCAAATCCAAACTCTTACGCTAAACCTTCAACTCTTATCCAAACCCAAAAATAAACCCCCAATACAAATACCACTACCAACCCTAATTTTAACCCTTAACCCTACCCCAGTGTGAGCTGAACATCATAACCCCCCACATATCATATTTGAAATATTCCCACCTTATTTATCAGCTATAATATATTCTGTACAATGTGCCGTGACCCCAGTTTTATGTTTTTAAGTGTGAGGTTTGTCCTTTGTATTGTGTAATAATTTGTGTTGATAACATTGTTTACGGTTTGTTGTTTCTCCATGTTCATCTCTAGAGGTCGACTTGTTTTTGTAAGACTTGAAGAATCCAGCCCTGGCGTCTATCGTGAAGTGTCTTGAAGTATTGTGAAGTCAAGTGCTAATGTAGAGAAGGCTGAGGACTCTGTTGATGTTAGTGGAGGGTGGCAGATTGTGGCTATTGGAACTGTTAATTACACCTTGGTGGCTAAAGAAGCACAGTGATAGCTACCCTCTAAACGAAAACAGAAAGGCAATAGATGAGAGGGAAATAAACCTTACATTTATTAAGATAGACTTTTTCTGTGCAATATAAATCAATGTCTTTGTTGATCTGTTGTTTAATTCTGGACTAGGATGTCATAGCTGATTTAGTCTGATCTTTTCTCTCGGGCTGGCGATGGAGGAGAATCGATTGAGTCGATTGTGTGATCAATTTTCTGCTTGTGGACCAATTTGCATAATTCGCTTTTTCTTGAGGGCAGATGTTGTTTAGACTAAATAATTCAGATAAATTTGACTTGGGCTTTTAGAAGCCCACAGATATAATATAAGCTTTTCTGCGGCAATCAGCCTCAGCAACTGGACGAAAAATGGAAAGAAAGACTGTCAGAAACTAGCTGCACACTGTTAATGTGAACCAGCATATTTTTTTCCTCAGTATTATTGAAATTTTAGAAACGGATTATAATGCCGAGAGTAACGTCATCATTGGGTGTTTTGCACAATGCTGCCATCTATAGGAAGGATGTGCAGTAGGCACAAGGGCGTGGAGCAAATATCACACCACCTCATCCGGATTTAGGAGATGCTCTTCCGCTGTAACTATAGCAACAATCTTTCCTACACACTATTCATTACCAATGCAAATTACTGGTAAGGTTGCTGGCAAAAAATTGTAAATCAAAGTACAACTAATTTGTGTGCTAATACCCACACCAGCAGTTAAGCATCTCTGACTTTTATCTGTGTGTTCAATGATATTTGCAGCCATATGCTGAGTATATATAAGTACAGATATACATTTATTCAAATGTTGAATATATGTATCTATTTTAATCTGTGTCTTACAAATTATTTATGAATAATAACTTGATTGCAAAAAAATTGAGTGTACCTTTCCCCGTGTTTCCTGTGAAAACTCCTTTTGTAGAGGAAATTCTCCATAAGAGAATTCAGAGAAAACTCATGAATTATTAATTAGAGGAGTTTTGTCTAATGGTTGCAGTCTCTCTTGCCATTACTGTTCTTTTAGCTCTTATTTTATACAGCATGTGTCATGGGCCTGTACTCTGCACGGGGCGACAAAACACATACCCTGTATCCTCTGTTATGTAAAAAGAAAAGACGAAAGCACTTTTGCCACTGGTGGACTAATACTTTCCCGTCAAATTGCACTTATTGCGAATAATCTCAAAAGTGAGCACATGCTTGTTTATTGACTGTCAGCAAATATGCCGGTGAAAGTGAAGGGCGGTATATACGTGTAAATGAGCAATGACTCTGCTGAGGTGTGTTTACTCTCGGTCCTGGCTTTACATTTAAGAGCAGGGACACCTCACACACTTCACTACACACTTTGTAAATCCCATTGGATTGATGAAAGGAAAGGATTTGCCCATTTGACTGAGCTGAAAGCATCTTCAAGATCTTTATGAAGTTCTGGTTTAATATCTTATAGCTTATTGATGTGACCCTTTCTTCACTTGACCTTTTTTCTAAGACTGATATGAGATCCTTCTTTATATTTTCGCTTGATGAAAATCAGTTTGAAATATGATTTGTGATCTGTGATATAATTCTGTGTTAAAATGAATAAAGAATGTATTTCTGTAAGCGTTGACGTGTAAGATTCAGCAAGCACTCACACACAGTTTGCTCATAGTAGATTCACAGAAAAATGGAGAGAGATCCAGATTAATAATCTAAACGGATGGATAAACGAAGGGTCAAGCGGTGGCTGATTAGCATAGCACAGTTAGCCCCTGCAGGTTGATAATGTAACTACACCAAACTACACCAAGCCAAGGTCGTGTTGAGGAAAAGAGATGTTCATGTTGGAGAGATGAACTCCATACATGGTTGCACATCCAAACATGGGCACATGTGCTCACTCACATACTTAAAAGCAACTCGATGGGTGTCCTTTGATCAGCACAGACTAATAAAAAAGATAAGAATAACCAGGGAAGATCATACCTCCAGCAACTGCTGTCTTTTTGTTTGCAGTGACTGTAACAGACGTGACGGCAATCACAACCCTTCCATCCACTGCAGGGAAAGAAAAATAAATACTGAGCACAATACACTCAATATGGTGTAAAGTCTTTTGATATGGACTGCAGGGTGCGGACTACCTCGTGCGTTGTCCTCTGTAGGAACGTAGTACAAAAAGCTTCCAGCTGGATTCTCTGCTGCACGCCGATACCAAACAGGGAAATGGTCCAGAGTAAAAATATTCTCCTTATCAGATGGAGTTAAGAATTTTCTGCAAAGAAACCATCAAAAAGAGATTCATATTTTACTGTATATAAACCTATGTATGTTGATTATATGCATTAGCATTTGTTTAGTGATTTATGTATAGCCACATTAACTAATGTTGATTTTATTAATACCACATTCTGTTTTTCATGCCATGAGAATTTTAGAGAGCATATTATGTGAGGCACTGTGGCCTTAAAGTGATATTTCACCCAAAATTGAAAATTCTGTCATCATTTAAGTTGTTCCAAACCTGTTGACGGGTGCAGAAGAAATACATTTTTCGTCGCCCATTAGCAGAAGAAAGAAATTTATACAGGTTTGGAACAACTTAAGGGTGAGTAAATGATGACAGAATTTTCATTGTTGGGTTAACTATCCCTTAAAAAGGAAAACCTATAGCAGTGCAGATGTGGTTTATGCGCTTGAGTCGTGATGCGGAGCTCTTAATTAAATGTACTCACTTCGCCACACGTTTCTCTACGCCAACATATCTGGTCATCCTCATGAGGCCGGAGCGTGTGCCCAGGAACGCCGTCTCCACACCCGCATCAATACTGCACATCGGAGGCGTGCAAAAGAATGAGAAAAGTCACGGCCGAGCACGTATTTCACTAATGAAAGTTGTCTGTGATGCTGTGTGTGTGGGTGGGAAATAGTACCCGGAGGCGTTGAGCAGCAGTGCAGTCCAGTAGGCTTCCATAGGAGCTGTGATGACTGCGTCAAACAGAGTCTGCTGCAGGAGTCTTTCATCACCTGAAGAACACAGAACAAAACGAAATAGCAGTTATCATCAAGCAAGCATCATTTAGATCAAATTGTGTTTAATTGCCTACGAAAGTGGTTATGCTGTACAGAGAATAACAGTTGCAAAGATATGAGATGATTTATAAGTGCAACTAATCATTTAGCTTTGTGCCAACACCTCGCAAGTGGCCAATATGAAACATTTGTAATTCTACATGAATAAAAATAAATGTAATGATAGAAGTAAAAATCTCACATAGTATGTTAAAACTTCGAGTCTAGTGTCTAAAGGCCTCTAGATGCAGAACTCACACTCCAGGTCTGGTTCTTTCCCTAACAGATATCGAACCACGGCCTGAAACTGTGTCAATTTCCGGTGATGTGGATCGATGTCTGTCTCACAGTATGTCCTGAAACGGCAAAAAAAACGTACAATCAGAAAATATCAAATCATTTCAGATTCTAATCTAGTTCTTAGGCTTAACTAACACCCACCATTCATTAGCAATAGTGACATCAGATGCTGTCAGGTCATGTAGGCCTGTAGACAGAAAAACAACTCGGCTGAGAGGATTTACAAATGAAAGCAGTAAACAGAGACAAGCAGGCAATTATATTATTTTTGCAGGTAATAATTTGAAAATCTTTACCCTCTTCAACTGAAACATTTCCGATGAAAACATTCTTCCCGTGACCATTGGTGAGTACAATTCCAAGACTAAAAACATAGACACAATATATAACACATAAGCAGAATTTAAATATACAGTCAGCATGTTTTAGACTCCAAAACATTTAACTCACCTGAATGGAGTTTCGTTGATGGTGGTGTAAAAATATTCATTTTTCAGGAAGACAACTCTCTTCTGAGAAGGGAAGACGTCGGCATGTGAGTATGACAGTCACGGCTAGGTTATTATGGGATAAAAATGAATGAATCAAACTAAAGTAATCTTATAAGAAGTGAATTAAAGGACAAAATCAACTCACTCCTTTCTCTACTGTTGCTCTGACATCCAGAGAGATTGTCCCACTTTCCCCTCTTACCATTGCCGTTCTCAACTAGAGGATCAACACACACAAACACCTTGAAGCAGTTGATCTAAAAATGGTGTGATGGATGTGTGTGTGAATGGTTATTTATATGCATGTGTGTTATTACACTCACTGCAAATTCTGTATCTTCCCACTCCACCTCTGACAGATCCACACTGTTATAGTTAGGCTTTGGCCTCAGCTTCTTACCGTCTTTGTACTAACACAAAGTATAGAAAACATCAACGTTAATGAGATACAAAACTAATAACACAATGTAATCAACTCTTATAGACAGTAGGTAATAGGTGTAAGATCTGTGGAATATTGTGGAGCTTACCAGAGGTCGAAGGTCAGGATGAGAGAGTATATAACCATTATTAGTATTTAAGAATGCATAGCCATGAACTCCCAGCTAAAATGGCAAAGAAGTCAAAATAATACATTTAGTAAAATCACATAATTATTAATCAGTCAGCAGTTTAAACAATCTCTGTATGCAATAGTCTACATGGATGTAGACCTTAGATGTGATCAGCTTTGTGAACAGAGGACTGATGACAATATGAAGGTACCTTGTATCGAGGAGCCAATCTCATGAGCTCTTTTAAAGGGACATCAGTGCCAACCACACCAAGGAGGATGCCGTGAGACAGCTAACGTTACACACAAAGAGAAAGAGCAAAGTCAAAACTATGAACAATAAACTTTTAAAACAAACAGTTGAATTGAACTAATGTTCTAAAATTGTCAATGGTCTAAAACAGGTCTCATCGCATCAGCTTGTTGTAGAAAGTGTTAGCATTAACTAATTGTGATATATATCTATGGACTTTAATCAGCTAACCAGACTAGTTACTTTTATTGCTGTTTTATTCAGTTTTAATATCCAAATGTTAATGAAAAGAAGAAAAAGTTAAAAGCTTTAGTTATCATTTTGCATATGCAATTTCAATCGGTTATGCTCATCTTTGGTAGGCCTAACTCCTTTGAAGGCTTCTCAGGTAAAACAGTTTAACAAAGCACATAGCCTAGACCTGGACCGGAAGTGATGCAACTTTCATGATTTATAGGTTTTTGATTGAATTCAAAAGCATTTTTTGCAAATTCAGAATAATTCACTTAGAATCGTAATGAAATTGTATTAGATGCGCATAAAATGTATTTAAATGATTCCCTGCTGCCAAGGACATATCAGTTGATTAGTTCTGTCTGGTTAAGCGTTCCCGCGCTCTTTTTTCGTCATCAGAAAGACAGCGTCGAGAGTGTTATTTACAAATGGTCATCATCCTTTTTAGGTACAAGTCGGGTCATATATTCAAATTGTAGCGGAATAATTTGTATAAACATGTTAAGAGTGTTTAAAAGTGTATATTTAATGTTTTCGCTGGATTATGAGAGTTTATGGTAGATTTATAATGACGAACTCCCAGTAGGCTAACGTTATTGTATAGTCCCAATATCACGAACTCCCACTGTACGTTAGTTTAACTGAAAAAAAGCTACATTAATTGTTATTATGTAACACAATAAATTAGTGGTGAGCATTTTGAGTACATTTTTTAATAATTCAGTCAACCGATTCATTGATTATTATTTTTTAAAACATTATTTATTATTTATCTTTATTTAGAGATGGATTTTATCATGACAACAACAGTAATAACCTAAATAAAGTAGGCCTACTTTTAATTATGTATAATTTATTAATCATTTATTTTTAATTCATTATTAATTATGTATGAGCCATTTTTAGACATTTATTATTCTACTACCGCCCATTTCTATTCTTGTTGAATGAGACTTAATTACATGATGAACTGAAGGAAAAATGTTTCTGTTTTTGTCCAGCCTTTTTTAGTGAAGCCACACTTTCCCTTAGCCTATATATTCAACTCACTGTTTCTTCTTTCTTGCTGAACACAGGCATGGCCACAGAGGTCATCAACAGCAAACTCTCAGCCTGTGTGTTAAAAAGCTGAAAGAAGAGAAAGAGAAAGAGAGAGAGACAACACAGACTGAGCTAATGGTAAATCCCAGCCAGGCCTGTGTGTGAAGAGGATGAAACCCTGAATGAGACCATAGGATACTTCCATTAAGAGCAGGTGCTTCACTGGTAGGTGGATTCAGTTCCTTATTGTTCTACATTGCAAATGCAAAATACGGTGACGCTTTACAATACAGATGCACTGCATTTATTCATGCTTGGATAATGTTGAATTAATGTGTGACTCATGAAGAACTAAACCATTCATTAATGATTACCAAGAGTCACCCAAAATAAAGTGTTACCCAAAATACAGTAACTACACCAACACTGAAACTGCGAAAAATGGCTTCAGAGTTTTTGAATGAATAGATATAATTTTCCCCATGTTTTCTCTCTAAATTTGAGCACAGCTTACCAAACAAATTTGTCACAGGACAGACCTGATTTTAGTCATAATTCAGTTTTGACCAAACATGTAGTTACTGTCTATATATTGCATTATTTGCACGGCATGTGTAGTCATCGGCATCAACAGAATTATAAAGAAACTCTTATATTTGAAGAATTCAAATCTTCTACATTCAACTTTCCCCTCTTGCTCCATGAAGCACACGTATCATATTTAAATCCCCAAAATGTGCCTGTAGCTCTTTTTGCCTCTGTAGCTATAATATTAAAATATAAGACTTGTTGATTACCCATTAATACACAAATTAACAAAACACCAATCACATTTAGAACTGCAATCCTGTTGATTTAGACTCTACCAGACATTTGATGAGGACCTTGATTAAATTAAAAACTTCACAGAGATCAGAATTTCTAAATACAACTAACATATATCTAAAATAGAAGCAATGAACTCTAAACTGCAAGAGCACATGAACTATTGCATTTGGATTTATACAGGATATATTTCGACCTACTGCGGAGAACGAAAGAATTTACCTCAGCTGTATTGGGTAGCTGGAATGGGATGACAGGAAATAATGACAGACATAATGAAGTAACAGACATAACAAGATCACATTCGGAATCATAATGAAATCACAACATGAGAGGTTCAAGATTAATGTAGACAAAAATGATCAATATGAAGGTTTGGGACAATATGCAACATCACCTTTTGTGTACAGTACCGACTTCTGCAAAAAGAAAGAGAGAGTGAACGAGAAAAGGTAAGCAGCTCACCACACTGTCCATGTAAGCCTCTGTCCAGATGATGTCATGATCATGGTTGATGACCATTGGCCTGCTCAGCACATGAAGATATTCCATTACATTCTCCTGTACATCCGCCAGAGTAGAGATATGGGTGTAATAACCTAATTGCAAGCACACAAAAACAACGGTAATGTAAAAAATGTGTTTTATTTATCTGTTACCAGCAGAGGGCACAGCTGCCACAATATTTAATTAAATTATAATAGAACGGGTCGTGGAAAGCATGGAAATATCAAGATTTTTTACAATTATTTTCAAGCTTGGAAAAGGCAGGAGAAAAATAAATATAAATAAATCAATACATTTTTTTTGTTTAAAGGGGACATATCATGCTAAATCTACTTTTTTAGCCCTTAAATGCCTTTTGTTGTATATTTGGAGTGTTTATAAGTACAGAAAAGTTGAAATCAGTCTCTTCGGGAACTTCGTTGATATCTTTATATTCCGTTTTGGTCACATTTTTCAACCGGTTTAGATTTTTCTATAATCTATGACGTTTTGTGAACTATTACGTCAAAGTATTTGCAGCGGAACTGCCAAATAAGGACATCGACTTCCGGCCAAACACTTTGAGCAATCCGCCATTTTTATTTCTCGCTGCAATTTTGTAGTCCAAGTATGCAGAAGTTACGAGAGGGTAAGTTACGTCAACATGTTCGGTTGTTGGATGTAGCAACCCACATGCTTCATTACACCGTCTGCCAGCATCAGAACCTCTTCGAAGTGCCTGTTTGAGTTTTATTTTTCACGGAAATGTACCCACATCTGTGAGTAAAGTCATGTTTGTGTGCGCGAATCACTTCATGGATAACCAACGTCACTTCAGCAACCTCCGCCAGTATAAAGAAGGATTTGCCGATAGACTTCGTCTGATTGAGGGGTCAGTTCCTTCTATCTAGACGACGAACAAAGCACTTCGGTAAGCTGTAAATAACGTAAGTTAACTTACTACTCTTCTTAAAACACTCGGTGGTCATGGTTTAGCAGTTGTCTTGTTAGTGTGCTTGTTTTAAGAGAAATAATCGACTTTTCTTTAATTGTTTATAATATAACTTATATTTTGTTTTGTGAGTATAAAATAGTCGTTGTAAATCATGCAGTATTGTAGTAGTGGGCATGGAAGCAGAACTTACTGTAAATACAGTAACACACCATTGCGATACATCCATATGAAGACGTTGTTCTGCAGGTTCGTCGTCTTTATTTTCATCTCGCTCCGACTGTGGCTCGAACATGTTAGGCTTGATGGACAAGTCTTCCGTTGTTGACATTTTGTTAATAACACGTGAATAAAAAGTTTCTGTTCAGCTAGGCTAGATAATCGCATCTCTATAAAACTACAAAAATTGCCGAACGGGGTGGAGTTGAACCGAGTGTCACCTCTGCGAGCTGGAGAGGGGGCGGGGTATGAAGTGTCGCATTTGTATTTAAAGAGACCGCACCAAAATGAGTTGATCTCAGACGCACATCAGAAAAGCGGTAGAAAAGTGGCCTGTGGAGCTATAATAATGAGGAATTCAGACCCAAGCATTGCAGTTCTGCTTTATATAGACCACAAATATATGATTTATATGTAAAAAGGAAAGATTTAAAAGCATGATATGTACCCTTTAAAGTCGTGAAAATTTCTATTGCCAATTTAATTTTGCTTGGGTCTAAGTTTTGCTATAAGTGTTGTTATTGTTAAAAAAAATCATTACAAGTAAGTGAAGTAAAGCTGAAATCTAAATTTTGATGAAATAAATAAATAAATAGAGGAAAAAAATACTTAAATGAAAATTACAAATGTTGTATTCCGAAGAAAAAAATTAAAGATAGAAATAACTACAAATTATTAAAAAATGAAGAAAAAAACATTGCAAAATTTTTTTTACTAAATACTATCATGATATATAAATAAAACTAAAATAGAAATAATATACAGTAATGCGATTTTTTAAAATTTCTGTAACAAATGACTGAAAAATAAATGGGAATTGAAAGATTGTGCTCACAAAAACATTTGCATTATAAAAACTGTACAAACATCGCACATTTTCTGTACAAATAATAGAACTTACTAGCTCAGGTAGTTTCCCACAATGCTCTGCTTTAATTGCTGTAGGATCTCACCTTTATTGTTGCAGGCAATCCATTTGACATTGTCAGCAAATGTTAGCTCTCGTCCAATTAGATATGAGAACACGCGCACCTGTTTGATAGTGTATTATGTTATCAGATTATGCACACAGTTAAAGCATGTATCCGTGGTGACTCTTTGTTCACATTTGGTACCTTGCGGTCTGGCCAGTTGAACTCCTCAAACACCTTCTGGAAATCCTCCATGGCTCCATCAGTAATCAGCATTATTGCCTGGTTACATAAACTACCCCTGCCTTCTGCTGCTGCCTACGCACACCCAGAGCCTTATGATATATCAGTATTTCTATATGGATAAATATACATCCCTCAAACACTAAAACACACTCACCTCGTTCAGAATCTTAAAGGACTCTTTCATGGCTTTCTTCACCTTTCCTTCACCTTTAACCTGCAATTCCTCCACCAAAAGTTTGAAGTGCTAGAATGCATGAATGCAACAAATATTAAAATCTCAACTGGCAACTGAATTCACTGCTCTGTGCAAGCAGAGAAAACGTTACCTCACGGTTATCCAGGTCGGCCTGTACCAGCGTGCCTTTAAAACATGGCTCTACATACCGGACATAATCACTGTACTGGAAAGAGAGAAAATATTAACTCTTATGGATAATAACTTAGATTTACATGGAATAAATTATATTGCTTGCCACTTGTTTTGTGTTAAGCCTGGTTTAGTTTGGAAATTTCTGTTCTTACCGCAATGACGTTGACAAAGTCGTTTTCGCCGAGTGTGTCTAGAATGGTGTTGATGGTGTGTTTTGCAATAGTGAGCCTCAAACCCTTCATGCTGCCGCTGATGTCCACAGCGATGATGATGTCTTTGGGGGACGTGGCGGCCTGGATGTACCTGAGAGAGAGAGAGAACAAAACGAAAGTGTTCTCTTAAATGAAAGATACTTTGTCATACAGTTTGAGAGAAGTGTTTTTTAAGGTCTTTTTGAAATGTCTATGAGCTCAGATCAGTGCTGTTAACTAAAACTATTACAAATCGTTAATTGAAACAAAGCTGAAAATAAAATAAAAATATTTGATGAAAAACCTAAACTAAAAAAAGATTAGAAATATTGCCCTGGCAATAAATGAAATAAGGTTTAAGTTGAAGTACTAAATTGACTTATACTGAAACAAAATCAAATAAAGTTAAATAGAAATATTAAAAAACTAAAACAAATAAAGATGACAAAAAACAAGAAAATGGCTAAAGCTAAAATGAAAATATATACTAAAACAATTTTAACTCAGATGGCCATTGACAAACAGTCAAGACCTTTCACAGTAATAATTCCTCAGCCGGATAACAGTGTGTGAAATCTCATCTGGGTAATGTTCTGAGCGAAGGAAATAATGAGATCACTTTAAGAAAGTGAGAGAGAGACTGAAACTGAAGACTGAACATTACATCAATAGTTCGTTATTCACATTTTTAATTGGCTTACTCGTGTCGCATAACTACTCAGATTATATATACACAGCAATTGATAATTGTAGCTGTTAGATATAGGAACGTAACACAATACAACGGTTCAGTACTTTGCGTTTATTACTGCTAAAGAGATTATGTGCATTAGCTGTAATAGTGTTAGTCCTGGCAGAAGGTGTTTAAGGAAACTGGGCAGATGAAGCAGTCAGTCACGGAAAGGAACCTAGATTCAAATCTTTCACTGAGATCCGACCTGCTGCTCCTTGACCCTGGACTGCGGCCAAATCACTAATCTTTTTGTTGCCTTGAGTCCCTGATGGTTTTTGAATTTCTGTCATGAGCGTCACATTTTAAAGGTGTGTCAGGTTTTAAAGACACAAGACCCCTTCATTTTGTTTCATTCTTTTGCATTACTTTCAGCTGCCACTCACACATCCCACTGACTAGTTGATTTTGAAGTGTGTACACTGCCGTTCAAAATGTGTGTACAATGCCGTTTAGGGTCTGTATGCTTTTTTTTTAATGACTTACAAAGTCTCTTATGCTCACATGAGCCTTCATAAATCATTCTAATATGCTGATTTGGTGCTTAAGAATATATATCTTATTATCAATGTTGAAAACAGTTGTACTGCTTAATGGTTTTGTGAAAAAACTTGATACATTTCTTTGATTTACTGTATGGAAAGTACTGTTCCAAAGAACAGCATTTTAAACAGCTATTTAAAATAGAAATGTTTTGTAACAATGTAAATGTCTTTAGTGCCACTTTTTTCTCATCAATTTAATGCATCCGTGCATATTAAGTGTTAATTTCTTACAAAAGAAAAAATACAGACTGGACAATGGACACTATTGTAGTTTTATACAGTACATCCACACACACACACACACACACACACACACACACACACACACACACACACACACACACACACACACACACACACAACACACACACACACACACACACACACACACACACACACACACACACACACACACACACACACTCAAACTCACCAGTTGCGATTCCTGCCATCAAAAGTGACAACTCCATTTTCATCAGGTGTCCACGCGATACCTTAAAAAACACAGAATTGAGTATGTTTACTGTCTCTTCTCCATGAGAGAGATGGAGAAGGATTTCTATGTTCCTATGCATGTAAGATCTGGTAAGCCTGAGTTTATCAGTTTGGTTTAATGTGTCAATACTGTGATGACATGATGAATGAGAGAGGCAGAGAGAAGAGGCCTGAGTCATTGTCACAAATAATTACACCAGTAATTCTGTCAATCAGACTCTCATCTCTCTGTCCGGTGTCTGAATGAGCAAAACTGCATGTGGAATGGTGCATTTGAAGGGCTAAGGCTGTTGATGATTACCAGGGTAAAGTCTGAAAAATCCAGATGAACTGCCGAAGTATTGCCAGGTTAGAGTCGGGTCCTTCTCAAAGTTACTGATAAATACGTCATTCAGTGCTTCTGACATAAACACTCCGTTCAGAATATCTGGATCTGAGAGACAGAGAGAGATCTGCTTTATCTTCAGTTTCTAATCAGGGATGAAAATGCACTGTGTCTTACCTTTGTTATAGACATTGGTGGGCACTTGTATGACACTTTGCTGAGTATTGACAGGCAGTTTGTTGAAGTGTTCATTCTCCTCCAGAGGAAATTCACCCCCCAGCTCCACATTGTTCCCATCCTCGTTTACTTTGTTAATCATCATGGAGTTGTAGTAGTCAAACTGTAGAACAAGAAGTGTAAATATATGAATATAGACTGAGGGATGAACAGGAGAATGAGGGGATGGATAGCTCACCTCTAATGTGGCATTATATTCATGATAGAAATCTGCATCCTCTGCTATCTCTGCCATTCTCTGTATAAAACACATTCAAATAAATTCAGGAGATTGCCTTCTTTTTGATCATCCAAAAAAACAACAAATTATTTAATTAAATATTTTAAAATGTATAATATTTAGTTTTTTTAACTGTTTAGAATTACACACTACAATTTCTCTGACCTTAACCGACTTCATCTTCCTGCCCAGCATGTTCTCCATTTCTTCAGCAAATTCCTTCACCATCTTTAAACCATCCACTTCCACCATCTTGATAATGGGCTCCACATCTTTATATTTCTATGGACACACACACACACACACACACACACACACACACACACACACACACACACACACACACACACACACACACACACACACACACACAACCACACACACACACACAACACGTTTTATGGGGACTTACATAGGCATAATGATTTTTATACTGTACCATAATATTCCATCCCGTAACCCTACCTAAAAACACAAACCTCACAGAAAAATGTCTGCATTTTTATATTTTCAAAAAACTTAATTTAGTAGGATTTATAAGCTGTTTTCCTAATCGGGACCAAAAAATGTCCCCACAAGTAAAAAAATTGCTAGTAGGCCTATTACTATCTTTATGGGGACATTTTGTTTAAAGCAAAGCAAAAGTCAAACTCTAGATCAGCACTCTATCAAAGGCCACTGAGAGCAGAATCTCAATGAATCCTGCTCTCCACCAATTGGCCATTGGAACACAAGGTCAGACAGGGATAATCCACCTCCACAAAACACTGTAAGAGTACCAGGCTTTATTCTGAGATTAGATTAGACACACCAAAACAAAAAAGAGAGAGAAGGAATAGAGGGAGGAGGAGATGCTGCAGTCTGGGCAGGTTAATCCTCTTTCTGCCTCAATGTTCAGGCACATCCTGCTGTTGTGCTGCACTAATAAAGGGCCTTAAGGTGAAAGAACGCCTACATATTCAGGTCAGATACAGTATAAACTGGTCGTTATATGTCTTTCTGGTATGCAGATGGGCTGCTCGTGGGCTGGCACCGGGTCTGTGGTTAACAGTACAAAGTAGTGTTAATTAGAGTGTAGTGTGAAGTCAAACAGATGCCAGATAACTGGACACAGCTGTATATGACATTTACCAGCAGTTAGATTCATTGCTAATGTGGTGATTTACGGATAAAAAACCTGCTTCCTCTGCAGATTATCAGACAATATCAGAAATGTTCCTGATTGCTTTGATATTAGGATTGAAATGAGGGGGTAAAGACAAATTTCAGTAATAATCAGGCGTAATATATATATAATTGCATAACAGCAGAAGAGCATAATCACTCATTCTTTTACTGTCACAAGACAAACCTTCTGTAAGAGTTGGGCACCTGAGTATCTGTTTGACAAGGCCAAAATCTGTTTTCCAAAGGCATTGGCCCACTGTTGAACCCTGTTCAAAACACAAACGAAAAGCATTAGACATTAAATCTAATTAATTTTAAAATGGATCTTAAAATAAATATCAAGTAACTGCCATTTCAGACAATTAAATGTCTAGGGGAGGGACGTTCTCATTCTACAGAGCAGATTGGAGGAAAATCTGTAGTATAGGATGAGTCATCAATATTTTTAGTCTAGCAGTTTAGAGTAAGGAAGAATTTTTTGTTGTTGTTGAAAGAAATTAATACCCTTATTCAGCATGGACATACTAAATTGATCAAAAGTGACGTTAAGAACATTTATTATTTACAAAAGCATGCTGTTTTTTTCTATTCATCAAGAATCCTTAATTTATCACTGTTTCAACAAACATATTAAGCAGCACAACACTGTTGTACAGGTAAAACAGTTTTCAACACTGATAATAAAATATTTTTTAAGCAGCAAATCAGCATATGATTTCTGAAGGACCATGTGATACTGAAGACTAGAGCAATGGCTGTTAAAAATTCAGCTTTGCCATCACATGATGAATTACATTTTAAAGAAAAATATTAAAAGAGAAAACAGTTATTTTTAATTGAAGTAATATTTCACAATATTACAGTTTTTACTATATTTTTGATCAAATAAATGTTCCCTTGGTAAGCAGACTTCTTTCAAAAACATTAAAAAACAACAACCACATTGAACGGTAGTGTATATGTTATCTACACATGGACTAAAACCTAGAAAACTCGCCAGTATGACTGCTAAAGATTTTAAGCTTATTAAGGTTTGTGTGTTTTCCATAATTTGACTTTCAGGAACTAAATTAGCCCTAGGAGAGATCAAAAAGTCTGTTCAAACAGGCTGTGTGTGTGGATTTTGAGTGGAGGTTAAGCTTTGGCTTACAGTGCTTTTTACAGTAGCTGTATTGAAGCAGTGACAGGAGGTGTGGAGGTCATGACCTGCACGCATTAAGATGAGATGTGGGGACATACTGCAGTTCTGCACAAGGATTCAGAAGAGTGCTATAGTGGTTCCATCTGTACTATGAGTTTCTTCAAATGTGTGAGGGCAAAGTCCATATGTTAAATATAGAAATACAGAAGCCTAAAAAGATAGTTTCTCTCACATTGTGCATATCTTGTAGCTGTGGGGTTGTTTGGAAGTGTTTTGAGGGTTAAGCTAAACTTGTGCTGAGATGAACTGGACTCACGTTTCAGGCGATATCCTCATCTGAGCTTGTGTTTGGATGGTCCAACTTGAAAACAGCACCCAGAGCAGTGTGATGCCCTTCATCCTACCCATCAACCCCTGCCACGTGCATAAAACAGCAGTTTGTGTGATCTCCAGCTCACTGGATCCTGAAGACAGACTATCTGCGGTAATCCCAATCTAGTCTTGATATCAGATTGTAGCCACCAGACACTCCGGAAACTTCAGAAGTGTGCTTTGGATGACACAGAAATCTTTCCCGGAAAGTTCTTGTGAAATAATGACATCCGGCTCTTTTATCCCCATTCCTTGATCATCCCCCCTTGATGTTTACATCTCTTCTTTCCATTATTCTCTTCGTCACACCATTTCTTTATACAAATCCTCTAAGAGTTTCACCGATGTCTTCTCTCTAATGCTCATCTTATGCTCAACACAGCTGGGAGGAACTGAAACAGAAGCAGAAACACTCACACACTGCCTTTGCCCTCCCCACTATGATAATCCACATGGATTACACTCAACTTCCACAGTGGGGGAGAGAGACAGAAAGGGAGAGATGTAGGGTGGGTGTGGGGCAGATGTATTGGAATAGAGAGATAAAAAGAAAGAGAAGGGTTTCTGTTAGAGGATTATTAGTGTTTCGGGAGATGGCCATTGTTTGTCCAGTCAGAAAGAAGGAAACTAAACCCAAAGAGAACAGTTTTTCAGCAAAACGTAAAAGGTTTGTGAGCAAACACCGTTTCTTGGGGAACGCAAAAACATATTTACTGCCACTTTTGATCACTTTAATGCATACTTGCTAGATGAAAGTAAAAAAAATCTTACTGACCCGAGTTTTGAACAGTGCATGCTATAAAGTTACAATTTCACATGTTGTTCATCAGATCAACTATGAACACATTTCACTAATGTATTTCTTTATATCTACTGAAGAAGACTCAAATATTTTTGTCTTCAATTCATTTCATACCATATCTATTGTTTTATCATTTAACACCCAATCATCATTTATAATTTTTTTTTATTAAATGGGCTTCTACTTTTCTTTAAAACATCATGTCTTCCAGTGAAATCTCATTTGACTTTAATAGCAGTATGATTTTAATAACAGTATACATCGCTCATCCTGCTTACAACACACACACACACACACACACACACACACACACACACACACACACACACACACACACACACACACACACACACACACACACACACAACACACACACACACACACACACACACACACAGAATTGTGAGTTTCAGTGTCCAGATGTTATGCTCTGGATTTCTTTCGCTGACCTAGTTAGTGTAGATAACGGCTTCCATCCTTCAGACAGATGCACACCTGCACGAAGTGCGCTTGTAGATGTGAGCTGAGGATTTCAGTCTTGTGAAAATGAAGGAGACGGTCACTGATTACAGAATGATGCATTTTGCACTGCTCATGCAAGAGAGAACAATTTTATGCTTTATTGTGGAAGATGTGTGTGGTTTTTTGAGATTGGTTTTGAGAAATTGAATTGCTATTGACAATATGACTGGGGAAAGAGGAAGTTCAAAATGTAAGGATCAATAAGATTTTTTTCAAATACTTTTATTCAGCAAGATAGCATTAAATTGATTGAAAAAAGTGTCAGTATAGTCACATGCAATGTTTCAAAAATATTTCTATTTCAAATAAATGCTCTTCTTTCCAACTTTCAATCAGTTTTGCTCATATTTTGGTGCAAATATTTGTGAATGCTGTCTTAGCATAAATGGCTTCTTACAAAAACATGAAAACCTTGACCCCAAACTTTTGAACACTAGTGTAACAAAAGTGATCTTTTTAACGATGGTCTTTTAATCTCCCGGTTTTCATCCAAGTATATTTCTGTTCAAAACCTACATTGTATAATCCACATATAAAATGCAACCAACAATTAACCATGCATCTGGCTAGAACTGTTAATTTTTTTTTTTTTTTGGAAATTTGATAAGATTTGAATAAACTGATGTTTATTGTTGTTATTAAGTCTTGGTGTAGAACCCCATTATCTAAATGTCAGGAAAATAAATTAGACTGATGTCAAACATAAATGCTGTAATAAAACTAATCAGCAATTACTGATTTACACAGGGTACAAAAATACCCGGACAGAAACACACATGCATGTAATCCTCCCTTGTTTCCTGTATCCAAACAGTTGGGTCGTAATGTGACCGTGTGTGAGTGGGACAACCATAAAAAATCAGCTGAACCCAACACACAAAGTCTAAGCATGAAGCATACGTTTATAATCTATCACCCGTAACAGCACGTGCACTCTAGCTGTTGGCATACTTATTTAGATTAAAGAGCTTATTTTAGATTGCTTATGAGTTCATCAGCTCTAATGCTTGTGATAGCTGCTAGCTCATAAATTCACACAATCAGTTATTAACTGGGAAGACTAGAGGGCAGCAAGATGTCTCGTTAAAGGGTTCCCAACCTTTAACCAATCAAATTCTATGACTTTTTCAAGTGTTTGTAATTACTGTATAAGACTTCTATTTGTGTCAGGTAACAATCCTTGGAATTAGATTTAAACAATTATACTTATTAGTGTACAAATGTTGACAATAAAGGCCGATTCACACCAAGGACATTTAAAAAAAAAAAAAAAAGCTCTACACAACACTATTCACACAACAACTATACAGGTAAACTCCTGCTGATGACTGAAAAACATTGACAGCCAATCAGAATCCATCCTGCTTTAAAGAGCTTGAGCATTAAAAGCAACAGACAAAAAACTGTAGCACATGTAGAATAGAAACAGAATGACATTGTCCACTAATATAGTTATTGTTCTTAGTGTGAATGGGCCTTAAAACAAAAAAAGTATTTGCTGCTTAAGAAACTGTTCATATTATTAATTTTGAAAACAGTTGAGATGCTTAATATTTTTGTGGAAATTGTCTCTTTTTTTCAGAATTTATTTGAAATAGAAATCTTTTGTAACATAAATATCTATATTGTCACTTTTGATCAATTTAATGCATCCTTACTGAAAGTATTAATTTCTTTCAAAACAAACAAAAAATATCTTACTGATCTTGAACATTTGAATGGCAATGCACAATGAAACCTTTCACACAGGCTTCAGCCATAACAGATCACACATAGCATGTTTAACTTGACTAAGTCATTCATTAGCATTATATGCCAGAACTATAAAACCAATAAGATCAGAGAGCATACCCTATATGGGGTGTTGAGACATTATTTTAATAAGAAAAACAATTGTTTTCTATTTTAACCCGTTGATTGGCAAACACTGATGACATGGTATTGGGTTGTTTTTAAAAAAAGGGAACCTAAAAATATTCCAGCATGTTGATATAAGAACAGAAGTAACACCATAGAAAAAATAGAATTTATATATGTACACTCTTGTTTGTACATTTAAACAAAATCAATTTTCAATTTAAAGATGTGATTTAAAATGAATAAAAACTTCCTGCTGGCTTGTGAAGGGATGAAGACGCTTTCTGTCTGTGTCGGCTGTGATTTGAAGATGATAGAAACCAAGACAAGACATGTTTGTCTTGTTATTCGTCATGTTATTTCTATTATATTTGAGGCTAGGGTCCTGTTTTTTTTGTGGGTCTGTTTAGATATGCAAAGAATAAAAATGCCTTCATAAAAAGAAGAATGTCTTTCCATCTTAACAGACAGCACATTTCCAGCCCTGATGTCTGAAAGCTAAATTACATTTCCATTATAAAATTCTCCATCCAAAAAGTAAAATACTTAAGATTCCCACTTGTTAAAAAATTTAAATTCTAAAATTCATAAAATTTGCAACCAAACTGGTTTTCCTGTTGTGAATCTGCTACTGAGGAGCTGAACTTATTGGACGCTACACTCAGAACAGTTGGGTAGTCCTGAGATGGGATGCAGATGTGTGTTCAGAGCGTAAAAGCTGCATGTATATGTACACGCTCAGATGGTGTTCCTGCTTTAGAAAGGTTTCGAGCTGAAGTCTGTTGCGAGACGGGAGACGTATGCTTCATAGATGGTGTCCAGGAATGAGACATCATTCTGAATCACAGAAAAAGAGAAACAAATCATTAGAGGTAGTGCAGCGATCACAGGCAAACACACTAAGACTGAGGGTCTCTTTTGATAAAAAAAAATGACACGCAATTTAAAAAAAAAAAAAAAAATTCTGGACTTCAAAAAAATCTAAAATTCTATTAATGTTAGATATACTATTGTTCAAAAGTTTGGGGTCAGTAAGTTTATAATGATAATAATAATAATACTTTTATTCATCAAGGAAGCATTCAATTGATCAAACTGACAGTAAATACATTTATAATGTTACAAAATATTTATTTTTCAAATTAACACTGTTCTTTGGAACGTTCTATTCATCAAAGAATCCTGAAAAAAAGTATCACAGTTTCCACAAAAATATTAAGCAGGACAATCAAGAATGATTTCTGAAGGACCATGTGACACTGAAGACTGGAGTAATGGCTGCAGAAACTTAGCTTTGAATAAATTACATTTGAAAATATATTCAAATAGAAAAGTTATATTAAATTGTACCAATTTCACAATCTAATATATAATAAAATACAATTCTATATATAAGCTGTTTTGAGTCAAAATATTGGTGCATCTCTAAACAATATTATAATAATCCAGATGGACATGGGTTTGGTTCTGACCTTGATAAGGTGGATCAATGTAGCCTGTAGTTGAATCTTGCTAAGTGCTCTGGGTTCAGCTGGCTCTGGTTCTGCTCTCGTGGCTTTAGTCTGGGCGAACACACTGGGTGACAGGAGGGTGGGGGCTATAGTTGCTGGGATACGCTGTGGTGAGATCACCTGCATCCACACACACACACACACACACACACACACACACACACACACGTTACAGATACAGGATGCTTCAGAATGACTTGCTAATTATCTAAAAAAGTTGAAGATGTCTGTGTAAGGAGCATAAATGCAACAGATGCCAAAAGATTCCCAAATATTTTAATCAAAATAACTGACACTGATTTATTTCACCTGAGTCAAATTGGGCTGGCTGAGACTGGAGCTGCTGACGGTCAGGCTGGGCTGTAGAAGCTCCTGACGGGGATGGAGCTCTTGCTCCTGCTGTACCAACGTGAGCCTCTGGAGAAGCTCATGAGGCGACACCACATTCCCTGCCACTCCAGCAGTTGGCACTTTAGTTGGGACATGGATTAGGTGCTGAGCCAGTGCCGGCGCGGGGGCTTTAGCCATAGGGTGGAATTGGGGCCCCACTCCACACCCTCCCTGACTTAATAGTAAGGAAGGCATCCCGGGGGTGCCTGCCACAGGAGGAGGGTTCATTAGCAGTTTTTGTATTGGGTCAGGCTGGTTCTGGGCTGCCCCGTTTTCACACAGACGGCTCTCTGGGGATTCAGACAGAGGCTGCAGCAGCGAACCAGACATGAGCTTGTGGATGGCTGGACAGTGCTGCATGGGGGTGCTGGACACCACAGCGCCCCCTGCCGGAGAGGGATCATCATAAGACAGGGAGCGGGCCACCGCTGACCGTGCTGGACCTACCCTGCCGACAGACGAGCTGGGCTGTGGTGAGACAGAGTCCGGCTTTGACTGAGCACCAAACAAAGTGACAACTGAGAGGTGCTTTGAGTCCATTTCAGCCTCCTAAGAGAGAGTAAAAAAAATGTTTTTTTCACATTCAAGCATTTACAGATAACACAAACTGAGTCACAAACATGCTGAGAGATTGCACCTGCTGTGTTTGTCCCTGAATGTGTGCATCCTGTGCTGGTTTGAGGGGAATGGGTTTGATCAGATGGGGATTTCCATAGATGACACCACCACTGCCAATTTCTTTCGGCTCGCTGAGTTTTCCCTAAAAAGAAAGAAAAGGGGAAAAAAAACATGAGTAAGAGAAGTGTACTGTGCACTGGTGACCTCTAGTGCATATGAAGCAACTTAATAGTTGTGTAAGAAAAGAAAAGACTAAGATTTGTGTGTCTCACCTTGTCATAGTCATCTCGTGCTTTAGTAAGCATCTGCATTATATCCACGCCCTGCTCTGCTGATCGTGGAGAGACACAGCCAGTCGCTATTTGTGGCTGTAAATGCTGTTCCAGGCCTGCCAAACTGACACACACATAAAGAAAGGTGTGTGAGAAAGTGAGAGCTAGGGTTAGAAATCAGCAACTCGTTCTTGATGAACTGTTTTTTATAAAGGAAGCAAAAGATTGTAGTGACATTTGGTTTTGTTAAAAGCTTTTGATTATATGCCAAAATGGAACAAAGTATTAAAATACTTAGTGTTTCCTCTGCCTCAAAAAGAACAAAATAACAAAGACAAATTGTAAGCTTGAAGTTGGAATTTATTGTGATGAGATAAAAAGATTGGGTACTGCTAAATCAGAGATGTCTAATCCTGCTCCTGGAGGGCCAGATTCAAGCATATGCTGCGTCCCAATTCGCATACTATCCGTCCTGAATATTATTCGAAATTAGAATTAGTGTGTCCCAAATTGTAGTATGTTGAAATGAGTATTCCAAAGATACCACGATGGTCTACCTTTTCCCGGTTAGAATCTGAAGTACAGATCCATGCACACTCTAAAGGCTAATATTGCCCACAACCCATTGCATGTTGGACGAGAATTTTCGAATAGAACAACAAACACTAATAAAAAGTGTTAAAGATCAACAAACATAGAAAATGTGTGAGACTGACGATTAAGTAGAGAGGTTTAGTAATTACCGTAGTCTTGAGATGACAACACGTGACATTCTATTCAGAGCTGTTCATGTCCTCGGACTGGTAGTTATGCATTTCTATGGCAACACTCAACGCATTGTGAACTTTTATAAAGATACTTTTGGTCATTAACTTTTAAATGCATCATTACGCAAATACATGAGGAGAGTTCTCTGCACGACTGGCAGATCGGCGCATTACTTCATTTCTCTCCAATACAGTAGGAAATTAAATTAAATGTGGAGAATTTTAACTGTGAAAAGATGATTAACAGGGCAGTTTAAATAGTGACAGGATGCACATACCGATAACTACGCGTCCGTTAAAACAATTGAATTAGGTTGCCTAATTCCAAAGCTTGGCTAGTTTTCGGCAACTTACTCAAAAGTATGTCCTTTTTATTAAAAAAAATAGTACATACTTTAGTTTTAGGGCATAGTATAAGAGTTTAGAGCAAGAGTTTAGCTCCCGCCATATTTAAACACACCTGAATCAGCCAATCAAGGTCTTCAGTATCACTAGAAACTGCCATGCATTTGTGTTGAAACTTAACTTTGAAGCTTAACTCAGTGGCCCTCCATAAGCAAGATTAGACATCTCTGCATTAAATCAGGGTTTTTATTGCATTGTCCTCGGCGTTTGCAGCAAAATAAGTGTAGCCCAATTTGGGAATGAATGAATTATGAGAAGGCTCTTGTAATGAAAGTCTAAAAAAGTTAAGTCTTGAATCAGTCTCAAATGTATTGTTACCATGTAAGGTTTAATTATTAGACATATTCTGGAAATAAACACATTAACATGTGTTAAGTATATGTTATGAGGCATCATAAAAGTACTATAAGACTAATTTAGAAAATTATTAAGGAATAGGAATAATTACATTTAATTGAAATCAGAAGCAGAGAAAGTTGTGTGTGCAAATAGAGGAAAAACTCACTTCTTCATGAGTTCTGCTATGCGCTGACAGTCTTCTTTATCATAGAACCAGATGCCAAAGATGGACACTGCCAATATATACACACGCATACACACACACACAGATTAATATAAATATCAATCACATTTAAACCAAAACCAATCACAATCAGAAGAAAATACAAATGTTTAGCACATCAAAATAACCAGTGGAAAAGGACTACTGAAACTGACAGCATACATGCACTAAAAATGCCATCGTACATACACACACTCCACTCTAGCCGACATTCCTTTCCCAAACAGTCCAAACTCCCAAGTGCCCAAGCAGAACTGGAGCCAACTGCTGTGCCAGTACACCAAAATGTCCTTAAACACCAAGATGAAGTCTTCAGATGCTTGTATCAACAGTCACTGGTCAACCGTATTGGGAACAATTAACAGAGATTTCAGTGATGGGTTCAGACTGTGGTTCCTCATGAATCCCTTATAAACTAAACTTAGAGCCTGGTGCTGACAGCTGAATCAGGACCTGTTCCATTCACCTCCAGAAGTAGCAGAGTGATAACAAAACCCAGAGCAGTAAAAGAGAGAGAGAGAGAGAAAGAGAGAAAGGGCTGGTGCTATATTCACAACCGTTCATTCTCAGAGCAGAGTGCACCACATGGGTCAGCGCCTGGGGGAAAAACCCAAACAAAATACTGCCTGGGAACCGAGTAACACATCTCAGAGAGAGTGAGTGAGGGGGATGAGAACAAGGAGGAGGACAGAAAGAGTGATGAGAGGACACAGCAAATGCTTTTGAAGTTGAACTTTGCAAAACACAACAAAGAGAAAAGAAAAACAGAGACCCTAACTGTATACCCTCGCTCGTGTCAGACAGAGTGCTGGAGCGTTTGCTGCATGTTTTTCTGAATGGAGCTGAATCCACACACTCACTGAGGAGACTGAACTTCTGACCGACTTCAACCTGCCGATCAAAGCTTCAATCTGCCGAGGATTCAAATCTCAGAAAGAGAAAGATGCTGCGGGGGCTGTTCAGTCGGCGCAGGCTGAAGCACGAGCGACTGGAGGAGGAAGTAGAGGTGCGGTTCAAAGGAAAGCTTGTGTCGGAGAGAGAGCTGGGCTACACGTTTGAGCGGCCAGGAGGTAAGAGCTTTGTATACTTAACGGTCCTGCTGAAAGACTCCAGCTACACTGTCACAAATTACAACCACAACACTGCGTTTGTTTAAGAGACGAGCTGACAGAATCCAGCTCCCTCGGCACATGAGAGAGAGCGTTGTGTAGAAGATGGAGTGTGCAGATCTTACTTCCCATTGTCTAAAACCTCATTAGTAGTGTTTGCAAAGTATTATTGTTGCCCATACCAAGTATTAAAAAAAGTAACTCTGGAACCGTTTGTTCAGTTGGGATATGAACAATACCTCAAACTAGGTCTGCGTGATTTGAAATTGCAATATGTATTTTTTTTAATCCAGGTTTTCAGAGTTTGTAGGGCTGTGCAATTTTGTGATTATATATCATTATGGTAATTCTATAAAATAATAATAACAATAATTATATAATAATAATTACTATTTTTATTATTATTACATAAAAATTGCTAAAAAACAAAAGAAATTACTTGAAGTGTAATTTCTCTTAAAAGGAGTATTTAAGAAAATAATATAAGGATCATTTTGTTATTTTTTTAACTGTAAAATTACAATGCTAATATTCATGTCTATCTTAATTTTTTTTGTGAAGCGAGCCACTCAAAACACTGGCAGATAATGTGCTGCTAACAGCTACCCTAACAGTGCCGTGCTTCACTCTAAAACACGCAGTGCATTTATTGAATTAAAACAGGCAAAGGAGATTCCTTTGACTTGCATCGAATGAGGGACAAAAGCCATATCTAGAAACCAGAATGGAGTGCAGCAGGAACGATTCGAAAAACCTGTTAATTTGTTTTTCCATGCTTCTAGTTCCATCACCTTAAATCAGTAGGTTTTTTGAATGGGTTTGCTAATAAGTGGGAAAATGGGACGATCGAGGTTGTCGGGTACATTAAATATCATCACGTCAAAAACTCATCTACTAACTGGTCCGCTTTTACAGCCTTGTTGTGTTTATACTTGCTTTTATTTCCGGCAGTTGTATTTAGACATTAAAATTCATAAACATTCATTTGTGAAGATTATCTTGAAGAACAAACAATGTAAGAACCATAAACTTTTGTTGGTCACAGAACTTATTTTCTGGAATAATCCAAAAGTCAAGGGAAAAATCCTACAGGCTTTTTGTTGAGGGAACCATGATGTTGTTAACTTCCAGGTTGGCCTACAAAATTATGTTATCCCTGCAGAACTCCATCATTGAAACTTGTTGGTGGGCTCTTTTGACTAAGAAACTACCCAGGACACCCTAGAATGAGCCAGAACACCTAAGTAGTCACATACCGTATCAATGAACTAAGAACCACTTAAAACATCTTTACAACTGCAAAGCAAGGCTTTGGCTACCACTCACAACATTCTACCATTGAGGCAGTGGAGATAAAAATAACACTTGGTGACATAATTGCTATATGCCGACATGGTGGCAGCGAGTATAAAGGTTCCCGTCAGACAGTTAGCAGTAGCACAGATTTTCAACATCACTGCAAATCTCAAACATAAGTTTTGGATTGTCTGAAGCATCAGGATCTATAATGATTCATGTAATCCGCCTGAAGTACTTGAGGCTTTTCCGCATGCACTCTATTTGCAGGTCCCTTTATCATGAATTTCCTTGGAAGTCTGTGCATGTGTGCGTGTAAGAGGGGCTTGTTATCTAATCACGATTGGCTGGTCGGGTCTGTGATGCTGGCAGGAAACTGGAAGAGAAACACACACACTTCTCTGCACCATATAAGGCACTGTGGCTCTGGAGCCTTTCATGCAGGCAGGCCTGCCAGCGATCTCTGATCTCTCTTTTTCTCTCACACACACACACACACACACACACACACACACACACACACACACACACACACACACACACACACACACACACACACACACACACACACACACACACACACACACACACACACACACACACACACACACACACACACACACGTCTGACAGCTCTCTCAATCCAGACACTTTTATTGCTGTTCAGTTCATTTTTTAAATGGACAATTCTGTGTGTTCCCTGCCCTGTTTATACCTGGTATTAACATCCGTTTCCAGCCATCTGTTTGACACTGGGTGCTAAATACACACCCAAATGGGGTCCAAAACATTTTTGAAATTCATTCACATCAACCACATTCAGCGTGGTCAAAACCATAGCACTTATATAAAGCCCAAAGTTAACTTTCTTTGTCCGCATTTTGCTTCAGCTTTCGGACAGTCTGAGTGATGTGATTTTTGTCATCGGCATAGCTGGCTGATATCAGATTTTTGAGTCCGCACTGCCTTGTGCTTGGATTCGAACACGGAAAATGAAGTATACCGGGTCTTAAATGCTCATGATGAGTTTGAACAAAGCAAATAACCACCTATTTCAGATTCAGATTCAACATAAGTTTATGCAAATTAAGTGCATATTACTACAAGGTGTTAACATTGATGTCTCAGCGGACTACTTATAATGAAATCACCCAAGGTGGGTCTTAATAATAGATGTAAAGAGAAAGTCATTTTTAAATCAGAGTTTTAAATTTCCCTGAAAGCATAGACCAAGAAATAATAGATATGGCCATCTCCCAAAATCTCATGTACAATCCCTCATGAAGGCATTCTTCATTCATTCATTCATTTCTGACATGGATACTTTACTCTCATCTCATTGTGTAAGCATTCATTTATGAAAAACCACTCGATAGTTTTTTACTCTTTTAGTTTTACTTTTTTGGGTAACACTTTATTTGAAGGGGTGTGCATAAGACTGACATGACACTGTCATAAACATGACATAACACCTGTCATGAACATGAAGGAGTCTTTATGAATGTTTATGACTGTTGTCATTAAGTGTCATTCGGTAAATTATGACACTTTTAATGCAAAGTTGACATTGTTTAAAATGTCTTTGTTATGACAACTTGACATTAACAAAGACAAAAATGTCTTTGTTATGACAACTTGACATTAACAAAGACAGAAATGTCTTTGTTATGACAACTTGATATTAACCAAGAAATCATAACCTGTCAACCTGTCACAACTATGTCATAACAGGTCTAATTATCAAACTTCAAGCATTTTGCAGTGTAATAACCCTTAATGACATCTTTATAACTAGTACAATGTGTTCCAATTTACTTGAGGACACGTAAAATATTCATGACACAGTTATAATGGTGTCATGACGGCCAAAGTTGTGACAGGTTGACAGGTTATGATTTCTTGGTTAATGTCAAGTTGTCATAACAGAGACATTTCTGTCTTTGTTAATGTCAAGTTGTCATAATCAAGACATTTTTGTCTTGGGTAATGTCAAGTTGTCATAACAAAGACATTTTAAACAATGTCAACTTTGCATTGAAAGTGTCATAATTTACCGAATGACACTTAATGACAACAGTCATAAACATTCATAAAGACTCCTTCATTTTCATGACAGGTGTTATGTCATGTTTATGACAGTGTCATGTCAGTCTTATGCACACCCCTTCAATAAGTGTTACCCTTTTTGAAATTTACAAATAGATATTACGGGGAGCATTCCTGTACAGGAAAATGGATCGCAGCTGGAATCTAAGTCTTTTGTGATGGTTCGGTCAGGTTGTCCATACTACGATTAGGATGTGAAGCCATGCCTGGGAGCAAGCTGTTCACGAAAATGACATTAAAACTCACAATGAGTGGGAAAAAAACCCGTCTGAAGGACCTAAACATCTTTGAGTAGGAGTTTGCAGTGTTGTGCAGTCAAGTGTATTTATCAGAGGCTGAAGAATACATGAAGTTATTTCTGTGATCCTTTGAACCACATCAGATATAGGCTCTGACAGGACCGTGTGCTGTGTGTGTGGTGTTCACTGCAGAAAACGTACAAACTGTTATAGACAAACAGAGTTCCCTCACATCTGTCTTTTCCCGAGAAAAAAAAATTAACATTTGTATTGTCTATGATAAATTTAACTAGACATACATAATTCTAACATTAAATAAATCCAATTTCTTTTTTCTTTTTATCCCATTCATCATTAAAGGTGCTCAATGTGGGTCATTCTTGTTGACGTTCGAACTATGTCAAACAAAACAGGCTAGCTAGACCACCCTCCTCCATCGCGCACTAATCCTCAAACCCAACCAATTCGTTATTGTCGTTATTGGCTGGAACAGTATTGTTATGTTTCGTGGAGAGGTTGCTACAGTTGTTTTGTTGCCGTTTGTGAGCCTGGGTGTCTGCAAGACGCGTCTTTTTAAGTTGTTCAGGACAGGCAGCGGATAAAGAGAGATGTTTGCTGTATGTCAAAAAAATTTGGCCTTAAAACGTGACATCGCTAGATCACCTTTAATATTTATAGCTTCTACAATAGTAAATCATTTCCATTAATGGTAAATAACTACATTAATACGGTCATTAATGGTTTTATGTCATTGTTACCCATCATTAGTGTATGTTGAAGATATAGAGTGCACTTGGCTGGCAAGATCTGTGATGCTGTGATATAAGGATCGAGTTCTTCAAGGGAAGATCATGACAAAAGTTCCGACTCCTCCTGTGATTGATTATGCTCCAGCGTTTAGAAATAAAAACATTCAGACTCAAAATTACAATTTAAACATTCAAACAAAGATTTATTCCTGACAGCTGTCAGCCACCAATCAATAGTCTTAGAGTAACTTATTACCTGTAGGCATTGTTTGCATTCACACCATCATAGCCTATTAGGAAATTTACAGAGCTACTGCACAGAAATCTCTGTTATCTGAAATATATTTCGTTCAGTGATCTTTAATTGCACATTGTGCTTTTTTCTGCATACCTGATATGTCTTATATATATGATCAAAACTGCTGCAGCCTACCTACAACAATCTCCACCAGCCCAGTTGGTCTCAATCTCAATAATTAGCTTTTAGTCAAAAATTTACATATAAAATTGAATAAATATAGTTTAAAACAAGGTTAAAAACGATCAACCGAATGCATTAAATATGATAAAGTAGGCCTGTTGAAGTTGTGAATGTCATACATTTACAGAATATACAAATCAGTGTATGTGTATGCATTAAATAATGGAATAAAGAAGGATTTAAAATAAAAATAATATGGCACGTCCGTGCAAAATCACACCCCTGAATGAGATTGATAAGAGATATGCGGTTGCTACACTATCGTTTGTTTGTTGTTTACTGCCGGGTCAAGATCCATCCCCAAGTTTTTAATGTAACTTATTCAGACTGATTGATTTATGATAAATGCGATTGCTTAGAAAACATAACAGCGCGTATCGATTTGAGTCACCCTTCTGTACCACATTGTGAAAGTAAAGTACACACAGAAGTTTAACGTTATATTGCGGATTAGCGGTTACCCAAATCCCCAACAGTGCATGAAAAATAGTAACACTTATGCTTGATTTAGAAAGTACCACGAATAATGGAATACTTTATGCATCTATAAGTTTACAAATAAATAAATGAGGCCTTGGTGAGCTGCTGTTGCTCCGTTATAGATAGAACTGGAGTGAAACTTACCTGCACTTCAAATATCGCACAAATCCTAAAATTCCTTTAAAACGAGGTCCACCTCTGTAAAATAGCACTGAGGCACTTTATTTCACGCTTCGGTCCACTGGTATATGTTTCCAACGTTCTGCAAATCAGTAAACCAAGAATATAGCGCTTCATTTCACTTATCTAACTCCTGACCCACTGCCGTTCTCGCCATGTTTTGCGCTGTCAAGAAGACAGAACGAGCTGATCGCTGAGAGGGTGCGCACACAGGAAAAGTAATCAATGAGAGCGAATAACCGATGAGCCTGAAACACCGCCCCCTACAGCTGTATTGAGCTCACCTGATGACCTGAAACCCCCGTCTGACCTTTAATTTACATCATGGCCATAGGTAGTGGCCTAACGAAGTGAGCTTACGCTGCGTCCAGTGGAGATCTTGAGGATTTGAAATTCTCGCATTCCTGTACTATTCCTGTTCTGGTAGGCATTTTGCAATTGTTTGTTTGAATATTCTCTCTAAAACATATTTCGCAGCCCAGAAGCCATATACTGTCTAGCTGCAGTTTAGTTTACAAGCCTCTGTCATATAAAGGTTGTCATTTTTTGAATGGCTCTTCACGTGGAAATCACATATTTGTTTTATCATTTCCCCCATATTATCTGACTCTTAATAAATTGAGCAAGTCTCATAATGCAGTTTTACAATTGCACTAGTAGCCAAATATGATTTTGCATGATGCTGCATTCCCAACAATTGTCATACCAGCAACACAACATAAACAAACAAAAACCGAGTGCACTTTCAACTTAGGACTCTACATTAAGGTTACAACAGGGAAAACCTAGAAACTGCATGTGCCCTTGAGCAATACACCAGGGTTGCTTCAGGGTGACTGTCAAATTATATAGTGTTTTCTTCCAAGTCAATTTACCATTTTAAGGTAAGCCATTTAACAGCACTTTACTCACACGCCACTAGAGGGCATCACTACACAATTACTAGTTGGTTTATCATCATTCTCGGGAAGGATTTTAAACCTTTCCCAGAAAACACATCAGCCAGTGCAGTTTTTTCATGTTAAAACTATTCTTGAATTTAAGTACACATCTGTATGTTTTAGCTGATAAAATGTTGTTCAAAAAAGTTATTTAACTTTATTTACTTACTTTAGACCTAAAACAAATGTTAAGAAACAGTACAGAAGGGATGTGTCGCCTCTGTTATGTTTAGTTAATTAGTAAATTGGTATAATTATAGTGTTAGTAAAAGAATCATGTAGAGCACGACCACTGTTGTGTATCATATTCAGTGTGCAGACAGACATGATTAGTCTTGACATTTGAAATGTGGGTCTGGAAGCTGGGAGGATATTTGTAATCTTTTAAGTAGCAAATTAACCTAACAAATTTTCCTTCTGTACCGATGCCCGTGATTCTCTGGATTCCCAGAGGCTCATGATTACAGGGTGGCACTGAAAAACACTCTTGCGAACTTTTCCTCTGTGCTTTGTATAAGCATACCAAAGTAATCAATTATTTGGGGATGCTGAAGGGAAATCGTTGACCTCTGTCATGAACTTTTGTCCAAAACCAAATCCAATCAAAGAACTTGGCCGTAGATTAAATGTCCGGGAACCTTGTTCTTCCTTCATCCAGGGGAACATCTGAAAACCTGCAATTCTGAGTGTCTCTTCTTTCTTATGCACTCTAACTGACTGAATATTAAAAAAAAAAAAATTCTGATGCACAGAGAGTGAAAGCGCAAGAGAGCGAGAAAGGATAATCTGGGGCCAGGGGTGTCTCTTGGGATATGTGAAGTTTTCTCATGGCTGGAGGGAGGGACCAGGGAAGGGCCAGCTAAATTCGTACAAGGCCTTTTGCTGATGAAAGATTCTCAGTCATCTTGCAGAAATTCCCAGGCCCCATCGTCCCCTTTATCAGAGCCTGCCAGTCCTCAGGAAACCGCTTGTCCTGCCATGGGAGGATCAAGTCGGTTAAAGCTCAGCTGAAGGGAAAAAAGCGTCCCGGCACCTGCTGCTGCTGCATGGGGAACTCAACATTCACCCATTTAAGTGGCATCCCAGCAACCAGCAGGAAGTGGATAATGTCTAAACATGGTGCATGGAGCCGTGACGGTGAGCGTATACACACCAGATTCGTTGTGGTACAAATCACCTTCTCAAATATTTCTGGACTGTAAGAGAAATTGAAACGCTTCACTGTCTTGGAGCTGATTTGACTCGATTTCCCCAAGTTTGCTCTCTCCCTCAAGAGATACAGCCCCGTGTGGAAAAGCGTGGAGGATTTATTCTCCTTTCTAGCGCAGTCACATCTGGAAGCAGTCAGGGAGTCTACAGGGGAGGGGGTTTGGTCGTCAGATCATTGCAGAGAGGCTGGTGGTGTGCGCTCTCTCTCCGCAGGGCCACAGACTGACTACTCCCCTTTCTCTCCAATATGGACTGGACGCGGCCGATTCTGCACTCTGTTTCCTAACGAGGCGCGACGCAAACTAGCCTGTCGTGGAACATCTCAGATGGAGTCGATCATACGCGAAGATCGAAGCCCGTGAGATCTGGAATATACACACCTTTTACCTTTTGCTGCGCTTTCTGAAACGGTCTCTGAAACTACGCCCGCTTTTCCAGCGCTTCTTCTGGCTGTTGCAGCATCCTTTTCGAACCGTGTCCGAGTCGATCGCGCCGATTTGATTATCGATTATCAGCAAGCGGCGCTGGTATCATGTTTCTTAGGTAGGGCCCGGATGTTCCAAAGATGCACTGGTTCGTTTTCTTAGGTGGCTCCTGCGAATATCCTTTCCTGATCTTTAGCTCTATAATGGGGATCAGGTAATATTAACTAAGCCGCAAGAGAAGGAATATCTTACGCTTTGCGTTTTTCATTTTTTGCTTCCCCCTTTTTTCTTCATTTCTTTCCCTGGGTTGTTTTTTCCTACCCCCTTCTCTTTTTTTACAACCTTTTCTTCATTCACCTTCGGATAAAGCTGGACCACATATATGGTAAATGAAAGCAAAAACATGTACATACCGGAGGACACCCTTGAAAACCATCAAGGTAATTTTTCCATTTGTCTTCCCTCTGTTTGGAAACTGTGTGTGTGTGTGTGTGTGTGTGTGTGTGTGTGTGTGTGTGTGTGTGTGTGTGTGTGTGTGTGTGTGTGTGTGTGTGTGTGTGTGTGTGTGTGTGTGTCATATGGATGTGTTGGGGGTGTATAAGTGTGTTGGCATTATCATGGGCATGACGCGGGGTGTACCCGAACCTATCCATTTCCAAACACACTATGCGCACTGAAATCGCTTTTGGAGGACGATCAACAAATGCATGAAATATGCCCGACATCTATTCTAATATTATTTTTGGAGGGAAATGCATGTATGTAGTTGATGAACTTGTTGGTTGGCTCGTGCGGCTTCTTATAGACACGCCACGGCTTGATCATGTATCATGTGGTCACAGAAGCGCACACAGATGTCAATCGATTATCCTGTCATCTGCTTCAGACTTAAAATGGCCTTTAATCATTTTGTGCGGCCAGACTGCATTGATCACAGTCCAACAGCTCAAATGAACTCGGGGTGGTGTCATCGGCGCATCAGTGATTATTCTGTTCAGAGCATCTCAAATGGTTAAGCACCATCACTCATGCCCCCTCATTCTCGTGTTCATCTGTTGAATTTCATTTCTTTTGAGACAGCTGGTGTGGCGCAGCAGTCTCCACAGGTTGCGTGCTTTTAACGCTTGCGCAAAGCGAGGAGTCTCAGTCTTTTCCCTTTACAAGATTCCCCTCCATCCAGGGCCTCCTGTTGGCGCCGTGGCAACGGAGCTGCCGACCCATAGCAACAGCGCGGCTCATGATAAGCCCGCTCCCCGCGCGCGCACCTGCCGCACCTGAGTGAACAAACGCATCCGAGCAAAACCTGTAAATTGCGGCCAATAATGTAGCTCCGCCCCTTCAGGCCCACTGCACATCTGTCATGCAAAAAGCTAGTTGATTATGACAACTGAAATAATAATGTTTCTTTTGCACTGTGTCTGTGAGGGACAGTTGTGCGTTTTCATAGCCGATTGAATACACTGACACACTCTTTGTTGGTATTAAAATAGAAACAGGGCGACAATGATGGGAAAAGGATTTAGAATCCAATTTTAGATGCTTTGTTGTGTCAGCTTTGACAGTAAACGTTTATCTTTTGATCTGCATGTCTTTTTGTCCTGTTCAGATTTGTGTCTTACAGATTTCCTCTTGATGTTGAAACATCACAACAGTTTCTTATCACTTTTCAGTTTCTTTAAATGTGCACTCAGTAGTTGTTTGCTAAGTAGAAAAGTTTTATTATTCCTAATGACAAAGTTTTGGAGAAATATTTAAATGATGCATTCTTACATAAGTTATGGTCTTTTTAGACCAAACTTTTATTCTGCTTGAAGGAAGTCACCCCATTATGGACACTGGGATGTTGAGATCACATGACCAGCTGTGTCATGCAATAGACTGTTACTAAAATATTATTCATCTATAAAGCGCTATCAGACACTTTACAAAGCATAAAAACTATGTAACACAGCCCATTATAGAGGGAAAAAAGTACAAAAAAGCAGCCATCCACAAAAAAATAAAAAAATTCCAAGATTTTTATATTATAAGAATGTTTTATTAATGTGTTTGTATGAGACAGGGAACAACTTTGAATAAAACTGAAAGATAAACAAACTTCATGGATCCAGGCCCACAGGTGTCAGTAAGTTCAAATGTTTACTGTTTGCACCCTTATCATTATCTAACTAAATGATTTACCTAGCCTTTAGTAGACAGAGCAGGATCTCCATGGTGGCCTGTAGCCCAGCAGATGTTCATGTTTGTGTTGTGTTGTCATCTAACACTGCTGACAAGGACTTGTTTTCAGGTAAACACAACCTCAGTCAATCACAGGTCCAGGGCAGAGCAACGTATCACAGCCAAACATGAACCTCTTCTGCTGTACAAACACTCAAACAGCAGGAAAACGGAAAGCGTGTTTTGTGCACTATGATACACCGTCACTTTCTGGAATGTTAAATATGACTCATGAAGTGCTTGAATGTCTCAGTCTGAACAACCAGTTACTGAGAAACACACGTTTTGTAAGATTTTTACTCTGCATAAGGGAAAAAATGCAGAATTAATGAAATCATTGCTGATGTCACAGTCATGCCACTCTGCTGTACTGTGATGTAATGATGCTATTGAGTTTTCATGTCACTCCAGTCATGGAGTGCAGGAATGGCTTTAAAGGTTTTGCGAGTGCTCATAATGTGCATTCCTTTCTCTTTGGCTCTTTTTCTCTCTTGAAGGTTGTTGGTTCCCTTGATGCTCGTTTGTAACAAGGGTGGCATTATCTGGCTGCTTTCTCGGCTTTGTGCCAGGTTTATTTGACATGTAATTCATGTCATTAGCTAAATGAATATGTTTATGATAGATTTCAAAATGTCTGACGAGCCTTTAGGACGCCATCTCGGATGACTGTCGGTCTGACAGGCGATCTGTCCCGGACTTTTCCTTCTTGTGCAGAATGATCGAGCATTTCACCGTCAAACACAGGTCTCCAAAGTCCCATGCAAGTGCACCCAAGTTATTCGATTCCTGGAATACGTTTGCTAATGTTGTTTGTTCAAAGCGTTGTTTAATGTTTACCTAACGAATATTTAAGGCAGCTAAACCTGCATCAACATAAATCCTTCATGAGTGTGTTGAAGTCGAGAAAGTTGTGAGTTTGTTTATTGCCGTGGCTGCAACTTAGAGCATCTGCCGTCACACAGATCGTCACCAGTTTCTTGCCTTCCTCATTTCACACTGTGTATTCTGAAACGTAAGGGCAAAGATGTGAATCTTTACAGATCCAACTGATTTTGGTTGCTGTCTAGATGTAACGACTTATCTGCTTTTTCTATTTAATCACTATTTATTCATTCAAATCTGAAATGTAATTTGAGATGTGTAGAAATATGCCAAAGTGTATTAGGATGCCAAAGTAATTAGGCTGCATTGCCTGCGAGACTTCTCAATCTGTGGACAGTTGGTGCTGGTCACTGTGGGATTGTGGGACACATTAGGTGTCGTAACATAACAATCACAGGAGTGCGTTTGGTCTTAGCAACACTCAGGACTTATTAGCTGTCTGTAAAAACACGCATGTTGAGCACAAATCATCTGCTCTCGCTTCTGTTTAACATCAGTGCTTGTGTTTCTAGCCAGAGCGCTTTCATATATGTTTACTGTATTTAAATTATTGTGCTATGTTACTTTACTATGTTGGTAATCACATGCCGGACACTAAGTAGTCATTTAGCAGATGCTTTTATCCAAAGTGACTCACAGTACACTTGTTGCTTTGGCAATCCCCCTGGAGCAACCTAAGGTTAAGTGCACAATTGTGATACTGCATGATTTGCTCATAATACGGCCAATATCATCATTACTATTATGGAAAATACGTACTAATGAATAAAATATAGCTGATTTTCTGGATTTTTAGATGCTCTACAATGTTGGTATTTCTGTTAATGTTGTATGAGCATTTTTATGAAGAATAAATTAACAGTTCTTGTCTGTGAAAGAGAGTACGCTAGGTTGGTGGCTGCCAATATGCTGTTATTTGGTCACTATGAAGTGATTTTTACTGTTGCTACTAGGGTGTTTTTTTAAATAAAATGTTGCAATGTTGTTTTACAATATTACCATTTTCACTCTGTTTTGATCAAATAAATGCAGCATTGGTGAGCATAAGAGACTTTCTTCAAAAAAACTTTAAAATGTCTTACTTTCCCCAACTCTTGAATGTGAATTTATGCTATTTTTTCCGCTCATCAGGTTAAAACCATAAATTTGAACATAAAAAAATTAGAGTTTTTACTCATGTTTGTAGCACAAATGATTTTGTAAAAGTTTTATGGCAAAAGATTGATACTTTTTTGGATCCCTAGACTCCCTAGTCCCTACCCATGTATTTAGACACACAAACATATGCATGAAACACTCTTTCTGCATGTGTGTACACTCCACCCAACTAATAAAACGTATGTTTGGTCCTCTTCTCCCAATGCCAGTGCTCAGTGTCAAATCCAGAACAAGTAGAAGTAGATAAATGGAAGAATGACAGACTGCATGAATAAATGCATATGTTAATAAACCAGAAAACAGCTGCTTGTGACACATTGGCACCGCAGGCACCCTCAGCATTATGGGAAATAACCAAAGCCCCCCGTTAACATGAGTCAGCAGCGGGTCACGACATGGGAGTCTAACAACCATCTCTCACTCCTCTGAACTGTAGTCCCCCTAGCAAAGACTGCACGAGTGTGTGCGAGCTCTGAGTGATCTGTGCGTGAAAAGCTCTGAACTGCGCTAAACGAGTTGCGACTGGTCATAATTATCACTGTAACGTCAGTTCATCATCTTAATATTTCATCAGTAATGGTTTCCGTATGAGAAGCAGTGTTTCTGTGAGCTTTTTGGAAATACACTTGGATTTTGCACACCCAGTCTTTAATCTAAAACTAAATCTTCCACGTCCTTTGAGTTTGAAACGTTTGTCCTGTTTGAGTAAAAAGCTCTGTTGTTGACTCTGCACTTCGTCATACTGTATTATTAATACACACGGATCACTTGTTTATTGGTGAGCAGCTCCTTGTTTAATTGTTTTACTACATGAAGTATAAAACACATCACAGTCAAACGTTTAGATTTTTATGGGCTATACAAAAATTTAGCCAACTAGAATTTTACATTTTGTGAAAAACTAAAAAATCATTCTTAGCCATGCCATATTGCGACTGGGTGCCAGTGTGTTTGTGTGGTTTCCAGGATTTTTGAGTGGCTGCTATGTGTTTTCTTACTAGCCAATCCCCTAAGGTGACCAGATATCCTAATAAAATTATGACAGTCCATGTTTTACAAGCCACGTTCCATAGACGGAATTACAGTCAGGATGTCATTTGTCTGTATGATTAGTCTTAGCTTTAGTTTGATTGCTATAAATAGATATTTTTTAACTGACATTGCTGTGATCCATGCTTTTTTCTCATAAGAAACCAGCAGCAGTATGATATGTGCCTAAAGTAACAAGAGTGGGTGGGTTAGGTAGTTCTTTGACAGCAGTACAACATAAAGACCAACTGAGGGGTAAACTGAAAACATGATGGAACTAAGTTATATACATACAGGTTCTTTTTTATTGCCCACCTTCTGATAAAGTCATTTATATGATCTAATAGCTTTTAAGTACAAACCTACTCACTTCTGGAAATCTGACAAACCATTTCTATTGCCAAGCATCTTAAAAGCTTTAAAAGGAAGAAAAAACATATGCTGACTTAAAAGTGGCAGGAAGTCACACTAGACTTTGACGACTTTGAATTTCTAGGCCGGGATACTGCAGCGCCTGCAAAATGACGTGACTGCTTGTTTGAACCACGCAACACGGACGAACCATTTATCAGCTCGGCCCAATAAACAGCGAGCCTAGAGCAGGTGCGTTTACAGACGGACCGATCTCGATCACGCGACCATTAATTAAAAGAGCTGCGAGATCCAGTGAGAAGCATTTGAATTCGGAGCAGAATTCGCTTATCTCTATTATAAGCCCATATGTCTCTGTGATTTAAACTAGTTTAAAGCCAAATGAAACAGAGCTTACGTTCTCAACAACACTGACATGGGAAACAGGAGAAACATTGTGCCATGAACAAACTAGTTAGAAGGCTTTTCACTCCACCCACCATGGATTTACTGAAGGAACAAAATTTTGGCAGAATTGTGGTATATTATTATTGAGTGTCATTATGTTAATATAGTCATGTATAACGGGATATAATTGCAGAATTTTTTTCAATATATATATATTTTTGTATTTATATTTATACTAAATGTGTTTAGGCTACTGTTTTTCATAAAAAATGCCATAGTTTTATAGAAAACATATAGTTATTTTTGCATTTATATACTAAATGAGTTTAAGAAACTGTTTTATAGAAAACATATTAGAGAAGCACCAATATGAAAATTTTGGCCGATACTGATAACCGATGATTCTTTATATTTGCAAGCCGATAACCGATATATTGGCCGATAAATCTAAATAATTTTTTTATATAATTTTTAAGAGCCTGATTACAATAACAAAAGTCTCACCATTAAAATACCTGTCCTTAGCACACAATTCTAATGTTCTCATTATGACAGACTGGCACATGTTCCACTTAACCGTATTTTCCTTTTTGAAGTGGCGAACAGTGCGCATCTGAAGTGTCTCAGCTGAAGGAAAAATTCCACTATTTATCGGCTTTAATATATAGACCAAATTTTCTTATCGGGACAATAACGATAACATTAAAAATTGACATATATGATCGGCCGGTACCAATATGGTGGCCTATATATCGTACATCCCTAAAACATAGTTATTTTTTTATCATGGTACTGAGGAGCCTTGCATTATTTTACCTGTGGTTACCAATTACCATGATCTAGTAGATTCGAGAGCTGTCGAGTCCCATTGTCAGTATTTTAAAATGTTTCCCTATAAAAATTAGGATGTTGACAGATTGACAGATGTTGTTGATTTAAATAAATTTACATTTGCATCCTAACTTAAACTCAGTGCTTTACTGTCAAATATGTATTTCCAGGAGACGAATGATGTTATTATTAGGAACTGCACTTATTTGTGAAATTAGTTTCTGTCCCCTCCGCCGGTAGGTTCTGATGCCACCATCTGTAGCATTTGTTGGCACCGGTGCCACTGCTCTCATGTGTTAGTCTTGCAGAGATGTGCAGGGATTTGGGTTTAATGTAAAAGTTTAGGTTTGATTTTTAAAGTTCACCTCAGTGTGAATGATTCAACTATACATATGACATATTTTTTTATTAAAATATCATAGCTAGGTTCTCTGGTAAAAGAAAGACTTCTGGTGAAATATGACTTCTTTAATCATTTAGCCCGCTAAAATATCATCCCTTCACAATCGGCTGTAAGCTTGCATTCAGATCTGTCTCCATCCAATCAACAACAACCGATGAAACCATGTCCATGCCCAACATTTTTACAGTTTCACTGGGATATACATTGCTACTTCTGTTACATCGCAACATTAAGTTAAATTTAGGTTAAATCACACCAGGTCGATCTCCCGTTTTATTCTCCACCTTGCAAAATCAAGTTTGATCACTTAGTCAGGTAATTTTAGCACACTATTGTGTCTGTATATAACTTTCAAAGTTTAACATTAGTGTTAAAGGTAGTGTTAATTCCCAATAATAATAGTTGTCTTTGCCTAATAATAAGTGATAAAAGAAAAAATGAGACTGCATGTGAGATAAAGAGTTGTGAAAGAGTTAAGAGGGTTCTTTATTCTCTAAAATGTGGGTGGAAGTGTGAGTATGGTTGTGTATGTAGGCCAGGCCTGATGCGTTTGCTCTGAGTGAATATCAGATCAGCTCCCTGCAGACTGCCGTCTCTTTTAAACCATCAGTCGCACAGCACACTGCCTCGCTCAGGATATTAACCAGCACCGTGAATAATGGCGAGAAAAAGACCCAAATGTTGCCCCACAGTTGATTTTCTTCTTGCGTCCTGTGTTGGTTTTGCAGCAGATACTGTGTGGGTGTTGAATCACATCCAGAGAGCAATAACACACGGATTGCAGGCCTGAGGTGGAAAGAACGACCGTCAGAAGGTTTAGCGGGAAGTCTGACCTTGGGACATGAGAGTGGGGTCTTTTGCGGGATGTTACAATATATCCTGTCTCCTTCGTACCCCATCTCTTTCTCCTCTGGCTGTCTTTAGCTGTCCCTTCTGCTAGCGGCCTAGTTTAGGTGGTGCTGAATTCTCAGTGTAGGTTGCATGTTTAATTCATCAGTTTGAGCTTCGCTCAGCTATGAGAGCAAGACTTTATAGGTCTTTATGACTGGCACTCAGAGTGCACTTGGCAATAGTAGCACATTTATCACATGGCCTTGACCTGATCTCACCTAACTCACCCAGGTGTCCTCATGTGCACAAGATTACAGTTATTCCCCTCACCTGGGTCTCATTGCAAGTTTCATAATGGTCAGTGGGAGCTGAGATTCAAGTATTAATTCAGCTATGATAATTCCAAGACAGTCTCATGACAATTTGTAACTATTTTACGTTTTGCCAAATTGGTGGCAATTATGAATTTGTACAATCTCATTTGTAGGTTTGACCAGCCAACTAACAGTTATGTTTGGGATGCAGGTTCATGTCTTGTTTATTTTTTTACAAATTGTACATATTTCAATCAATCTCATCATATAAATTTGTTCGAAGAGTAAAATTGTTATATTTTGTCATGAGATTGGGTTGGTCTCATGACAGTTTTTTAATATTTTGCGATTTGGTGAATTGGTTATGATTATGAATAACACTTTTGTACGATCCCCTCACACCCCCATGAGAGTTACTTAGAGGTGGATGTTCACAGTGACTTTTGCCTACAAATCTTATTTTTTTGCATGAGTCAGATTGTATGAATTCATTTGAAACTGCCAACTTAAGAATTCTCATGTGATTTTAAACGCATGTACTAGGGTTAAACCTAGACCCTAAAAAACCTAAAATATCTATTGTATTTCTTAGCCAGGCCAATTACTTGACCGATATTTGGGTTTAGGTTGGTGCAGTTGTATCTGCTGGATGAATTAGAAGCGTTGCCTCACCAATGGAAATACACAAATTAATTTTAAATATTTAAAATTCTGAGTATACTGTATATTGTGTAAAATAAGCGTTTGATTTCGTAACTTTTATGTACATCTCATTTGCAGTTATAAAGTTGTGTTATAAATGCATATAACTGCTTTCTAGATATCTGTATTGGCCACTGAAAAATATATATTAGTTAACAAGTTTACAGCCCATCCTGTGTTGGGATTCAGAATGTTTTTACTGTCTTTTACACAACACCTTTTCCACAAAAAAACAGAAAACTTTTTATGTGTTTTTTGGCGTTTTGGCAAAATTTGGCGTTTTTGGGAAAAACCTTTTTGTTTTTAGTACATTGTTGTCGTGTGAAAGTACCCTTATATTGAGGAAATGTTGTCGACTCAAGACCCTGGAACACATTTTCAATAATCAGACCTCCAGATTAACATAATTAATGATGCATACACTTGAATTTTAATTACACATTGGTTGTGTATTGTATTCCTGTTTGGGGTTATTGAATGAGGGAGTGATGGATGTGTGTATTTGTAGGGAGAATGGAGTGGTTTTCCCTCCCAAGATGGCAGGGGCATATTACATCGAGTGATTTATGTACCACGTCAGTCATGCCAGCGTCACACACAGTCTGAAACGACTGCTGCTCTTGTGTCTCCATCAAAATCCACTCAACCCAACCCTGTCTGAAATATGACCGAAAAACAGGCCCCAGCTCAGTTCTGTGATCTCAAACAAATTCAGTGATCTCAAACAACTTTTTAAAAAACTATTTTGTTTGAAATATTTAAAATATTTTGATTGTTTCGCAAATCTGAAACAAAATGAGTACAGGTTTATGCTTAATTATTTTATTATACATCATACATTTATCATTCATACGAAATTGCAAATTGCTTCATAAAACATAAAAGTATTTTTCAGATTTGGTGAAAACGTTTTTTGTACGATATACTCACATCACCCGCAGTGGGTTCAGGGCTACACCTTCATGACATTTTACCTACAAAATCAAACATTTAGTTCGAGACAGATTGTACAAACTCATTTATTGTCATACCATGCCTAACTTCCTCTTTTGTCAATTCAGAAAACTCCTGAGCATTTCCTAACAGTTTCTGTCATGCAGTAGCATGTTATTGGCATGATCTAGGTCTTTAGTTCATTTGAAAACAATCACTCGATAGATGTTATAAGGCAGATTTACCACACGTATACAGCATAATTACTAAATGCCAGCTCTCTCTGCGTCCCTGAGACAAATGTTTGTTCGAGTGACTCAAGGTTTTTCTGCCCTCTACCTGCTGTCTGTTGCTCCCTGCCTGTCCTCTACCAGCTGTCTGTCCCTTTCTCTCCCTGTCTGGTCTATACCCGCAGTCTGTCTCTCTTCCTGTCTGTTATCCACCCACTGTATGTCCCTCTTCTGTCCATCTCTGTCTTGACAGCATGTTGAGCTTCTCCTTTAGGCTCGCTTCATTTAGACTAACGTCAGATCTCTCATTCACTCTCTTTCTCACTCACTCTCTCTGACACTCACAAACTCCCTCACAGTCACACACGCAGACACTCATGCAGGAGATGAGTAGATAAGTGTTGAAATATTGGCGCCATCTAGCAGTTGTGCCCCAGCAAGTCATCATCACCATGGCAACTGAGAGAATTTAAATCTGTTGAAAGCCTAAAACCAAACCTTTGCAAGAAATGGTGGATGTATTTCTACCGAAACCAAATTCAAAACCATAGTTAACATATGTAGATGAAGCACTAAATGTTTTTGTTCTTGTCTGAAGCTTTTGCTGCCTGGCAGACAGGCTGCCTAGCAAGGGCGTGAAACTCGCCCTTCACACATGTTCCAATCCTCCCTCAGGTGAAACTGTGCGGATAAAAGCTCAATTAATAAATAAATAATATGGCTGTGTAGTCCTCCAGGTACATGAATGACAAATGTTTTGGTTGGAATGATGATAAAATAAACTGTAATCTCAAATGCTTTTATAACTAGCTAGGTGACATGTCATATCAAATCTTATTAATCTTTTTTATTAGAGACATGGTAGGGTTTCTGGCACACATTTTGTTGTTGTTGTTGTTGCTGTGCCTACCTCTTGTGAAATGAGTATTTATTAATGAGTTGTGGGTTTGCTGTCGGGTCAGTATAGTTTGTGCTGCCTCATCATTCAATAACAATCACATTACGAAGATGTTACATTGTGATCAATAAAACTGATGTATTGCACAAACGGTTAAGATGAGAGAATAAACCTCTGATAAAAATAAGTCACTGGGATCCTTCAGAAGGATATGCAGAGACACAGAAGTGCTACTTTTATATCAAAAGATCAAGAAAAATTTGGTCTTTCATGATATGACCTTTAAAGCATCAGGGATGAAGCTTTTTCTGACTTCACTGACACTTTGGTGAGTTTGATTTACCCGATGTACAGATTTTGTCTGCATAATTTGTGCATGGAAAATGCTCATGAAGAGAATAATAATAAAGAAACATTGCCTTGTAATACTGATTAATTGTCTCAAATAAAATAGTAAGGGATTTTTGATTAGCAAGTCACAAAACACAAAATGAAAATTATTTTTATATACAAAATAGATATTTAAAATCTAAGTCTAAGAAACCTAAAACTATGCACCATTTCATTCTCTAAAAATCGAATAATTTATTAAAAACTGGTGGTGTGTTTAGCATGTCCATCATTCTAAAGGTGCAATCAAATTTCTGAAAGTTCACAGGCAAAATTCAGCCATTTCAATAGGAAATGCCGGAAAGAAGACTTTCGCCTGATGGACTTCCGATGGTAAATAAATTTGCCTGCATGTGTCAGGTTCAGATTTGGTGAACTTTGACTCAGGAATTTGCAGCACCGACCTATAGAGGGAATGCATTAACGTCACTTTCCCGCTGGAACACGCCCCCCTCAGCCGGACTGAGTGGCAAAAGAGCTGCTGCGTGGCTTTAGTTAATAGGGGAAACTGCGAAAACGCGAGTAAAACAAACTATTATCAGTTTAAACTAAAAGTTGGACTCGATATAGTGTTCCTTACAACTTATCAAAGATCCAGTGATCCATGGATATTGACATGCAGCCAGGAACCGTGTTTCCTGACATTTATATGTGCCTGATTTCGACGCAGGGAAATAAAGAAAATTTGCCTGTAAACGCTTTATAAATACAATATAGATAGGTCTAAATCCGAGTTATCACTTACATTAATGTTATACTGTATATCATCATATCGTCCAGCCCTAAAACTTGTATAGTTTTTTGTCAGTGTTTATTTAAAAACATCCTATTATGCAGAATAAAGTCTGTTCTGTAGCTTTTTGCAGTCTGTAAAAATATACAGTACCTCAGATTTCTGGTCAAATCTAGTTGTACAGTCAATCGCAAAGCTCTTTCCCTTTTTAGATGTGTGTTTGTGTGTTTTTCACGGCATTCACGCTGAAAACAAATGCTGCGGCTCGTCTTTCTGCCACTCAGTGTGCGGAACAGCAGCGACTTCCGCCTACTGTGACGTCATGCGCATTCCCTCTATAGCAAACCTCTTGGTTCAGCAGTGACCTTTATATGGGTGAAGATTCGTAACTTGACATCAATGCAAAACTGATCCACAATGGACAAAGTGTTGTGTTGTGTCTACTCAGTTTTGTTTAACACTGCACTTCAATATTATAAAATGATTAATAAAAAACAAAATTAAAAAATCTGATTGGAAAGTAGTTATTTAGGGTTGGTTCATTTGCTAGCCGGCAGATTAGCTTTGGATGCTTATTCCATGGTCCATATACCCGTATTTCATCTATGGTATTTCATCTGGTCTCGCCTTCAAAACTAAATTTTTCTTTTGCTGACCAACAGTAAATGTGACCACACAAGTTTCTTTCTACCCACCTCATGATTTGTGTAATGATAAAATCACAGCTAAGTCATGTTATGTTTGAAAAGGCAAAATTCACTTCTTGCTATAGCAAAATATATTTTCCCGCCTCGTATGCATGTTGTTTTGAAAGATAACATTCCCGCTGTTCATACCCCATGAAAACAGTTATGAAATCCTGTTAGAAAGGTGTTCTGCTGTGGTTGCTGTGATTGGGCCCAAATCAGTTTTTTCCTACTTTGTGTAATCAGACAATAAAGTGTTAACTGACTGAACCCTTAGTGCACTTATAACCAAATATTTTCAATTTACATTTACAGTCAGAATGGCTAAGGTTATGAGAGTTGTTGTGCTCATTCTCTCTTCATTGGATTCATGAGGGATGTGACCATCATGAAAAGCTTTAAATTTATTACACTTAATAAAGTAAAACTGCTCACAAAGGACGGCAATAATAATTGTTATACCTTTTGTTTTTTGCTCATTTTGTTAGAAAATGTTTAGCCTAAAGCATTGCATTGTATCCTCTGAGAGGATGTTACATTAGTCAATTAAATGTATAACATAGACCGAATTGAATAATTAAACAAAGTTTATGAAGCTGATGTTACATTCATTATGTGTACATTTAAATTTTAAACCCTCTACTAATTAAATGCATAATGACATCAGTGAAGCACAATAATCATTATCCTTCACAGTAGGCAGTATGAATTTCTATTAATACTTTTTAATTGTAAACTATTTATTTAAAAAAGTGACAGCAAAGATGTGTATAATGCTACAAAAGATTTGCAGCCGTGGTGAGCATAAAAGACATCATTCAAACCATCTTACTGACACCAAACTTTGAAAAAGTTATGGCAACTCATGTACTATTGTAAACCTAATTAAGATCAAAAAACAACAAAAACTTTTATTTTTCATTCCAGGTTGAAAAGGTCACATGACAGAAACGGATAAATACAGTGTTTAAACCTTATTTGATTAAGCTTTGAGTTCTAGGTTAATTGCATTAGACTGAAAAGATTTCCTGTTCAGCAGGAAGACATAAACATATCATGTCGTTTTTTCCTCTACTCTCTCCATCTCTCTCTCTCTCTATTCTCTCTCTTTCTCTGTCCTCTCTCTTCTCCTCTCTCTCTCTCTCTCTCTCTCTCTCTCTCCTCTCTCTCTCTCTCTCTCTCTCCTCTCTCTCTCTCTCTCTCTTCACCCTTTCATTCTCCCCAGACAATTTAATGCCTTTCCTGTGTCTTGTTTCTCAATCAATACTAAACCAGTTAATTAGCTAACAGTTCATTTTTTGATCATCAGTACTAAATCCTCGGGCCTTTGCTGGCTTTACCGCCTCAGCAAACTGTTCAACCTGCAAATGTGCTCGAAAACAGGCTCAGTGGTCCGTAGTAACACTGACACTGTGTTTACACAGGCATTAGAAGGAACAAGATCCTTCAGCCATGTTGCTGCAATCAAGTCTCTCGTGACAACTTATCGTGATGGATCGTTTGGGTCCGGGCCCAATTCTGTTCTGGCACAAGGATCAGAACTTACCTCTCTTTTCTCTGACCCTTGTGCAATAGACTAACGTCCAGTTGTATCTTTAAACGACTGTACGTGCACGTCATGGTTAAAGTCCTACTTTCACGAGCGTTTAGCACACAGCTGCGGCACAAGAACGGTGTCAGCTGCAGCATAACCCCGGCTAGCATGCTAACTGCTAACGCCGTGTTGTCTTACTGTACCTCTGCAGCCATCTGCTTCTCATCAGTGCTAATCACCCAAGACTCCCATAATTCCCTGTGACGGCACATAACGACACACAAACACGGGCTGCCGGTGGAAATAATAACACCGGCCATGATGCTGAGCAGCCCAGGAAAGCGAAGACCCGAGGCCCGTTCGGTCTTCCTCTCCTTTTCTGTTTTTTCCTCAATTCGCAATCTCTCTCTCCCGCTCTCTCGACCTTCAAGACAAATAAATGAACCGGGGGGAAACAGGCATGTCATGACTCTGTTATCGGCGTCCTTGGCTGATTAATCAAAATGCTTGAAAAGAGCCTTACAAGTGCACAGCGAGGCAATAAATCTACATGTGGTGAGTGAGATGGTGACTCGGGCCTTGATTAGAGGGTGCTGCTGTTTGCCAGACGTGGGATTTCAACATTCTTTGGGTCAGAACCATTCCAGCATGGAGTGACTAAAAGTGCTGATATGACACATTTGAGACCTGAGCATTGAGATAAAAAGAGCAGAAAGAGAGGCATAGCGGTGCGCTTTTAAAGGCCACATCTTCATTTATATATATCTTCCATGCATTTTTCCTTCGATTCATCCTGAATCCATATGATGGCGATTCTGTGTGCATCGTCCTAAAGCTGCTGACTGGGCGCCTCTGTATTCTCCGCAGTGCCGAGCACAGATGGACTCTATCTAAACAGTTTACTCTCTCTGGCACTCTCTGACAAAAGCAGACACACACCTGCTGTTCCAGCCACATCAGCATGGCACAATGCAGCTCTCCTCCAAGGCATTAGGCCCCGGGGACTCAAACCCATAGCCCTCTGAATGTTAGCCCTAGAAGCATTTGGCTAATCTGTATACAGAATTAGCCCTTGGGACTTAAAGGGATAGTTCACCCAAAAGGAAAGATTCTGTAATCATTTATTAACCTTCATGTTGTTCCAAACTTTTTTCATGTTCTTTTATTCTGTGGAACACCAAAGAAGATATTGGTCCATACAATGAAATCAATATGGGTCCCGTTTTGGCTTGGACCCCATTGACTTTCATTGTTTGGACAAAAACCGTTCTTTAAAATATCTTCTTTTTGAAATGACATCAATCCCCTTTGGACATCCTATCATTTACATTTGCAAACCTAAATGAGTTTTTCACACTTGAAATAGTCATTTTTAACCCGAGTTAATGTAATATTGGGTTATCTTGTTCACATTGTTCATACCATGAATTAGGAATTAACTTTTAAGTAGTCAGATTTCAAAATTGCATTTCATCACCTTGTGTTGGTGTTCTTCTTTGCATATTTACAAGGGGAATAACATTGATTGGACAAGTACAGCACATTTTATGAACTGCTTGTCAGTATGTGGAAATGTCACCATGTAAATCTTTTCTGGTCTTTTTAAACACTACAACAAACAAGAAGCTACAAAAAAAATAAATGACAAAAATAGAAGGAAAACAAAGATGAGCGTTTGCTGTCACTGTTCAACATTTTAACTGTCGCCTTCAGACGTTTAAACTAAACAGAGCATGAATGTTTCTGTGACTCTACAAAGCATATGAATATTTAATGAGATGTGCACTGAGGCAGTTTATGATTAGTTGTCAACTCTTGCACTACATTGTTTTACACTATGTACCTTGTCCATGAAATGAAAGGCTATGGGGTCCAATGTTGTTTGGGCACTACAATTTTGGGTTAACCCTGTAAAAACATAATCCAGTGTTAAAAGTCTTAACTATATCATTTACTCTCCCATATGTTGCTCCTAACCTGTATCATTTTCTACACAACACAACAGTCCATACAGTAAATGTTAATGGGGTCCAGTGTTGTTTTTGGATAAACACTCTTCAGAATATCTTGTTTTGTGTTCCACAGAAGAAAGGTCTGGAACAACATGAGATTGAGAAAATGACGACAGAATTTTCATTTTTATAATTAACTATCTAGCATAGCATAGCAAGTCATATAGCATAGCATGAATCAACCTAAATTTCACCCCTTTCGTCAATCTATCAGCTATTAGCCATGCAGATTCTCCTCAGGAACAAACTTAAAACCATGTGGATAACTGCATTAAGCTTCAGGAACCTTCCATTTCTGGTATTGCATGTTTTTTTGTTTTTACTGAAACTAAATTTCAGCAAGTTATGTGTCCTGTCTAAACCATGTAGTACTTCAGCAATAACAGAATATTCAGATGCAGACATTTGCTTCTCGTAGGGGCCAGATATTGCATCAAATTGACTTTTTTACGCCGTTGAGTGCATTAAGGGACAAAAATGGCCACATATTAAACATTGCCTAAAATATTATATATTATTATTATTTTCCACTTTTACCAAGTTAAATCTTTTAACCAGCATCAGTCCTCATCATAACTACCAAATAATTATTTAATTTCAGGATTTTAACCCTTTAAATACCAGTTTTGGTGGCGATACCATCAATTTGTATAAGAGGAAAAAAACACAAAAATGTAATTATTTTCGATATACTAAATGCAAATAGAAAACTTTAGCTTTGGATTATCACAGTCTTGAATATGTCAAAGATTAGCGGCAACATTATTTCTGGTGCATTTAAAGATTTTGTGTTATGTCAGATTTTTAAAAAAAATCCCTCTTAGCGCGTTAAGGGACAAAAATGGCCACATATTAAACACATGCCTAAAATATTATATATTATTATTATTTTCCACTTTTACCAAGTTAAATCTTTTAACCAGCATCAGTCCTCATCATAACTACCAAATATTTATTTTATTTCAGGATTTTAACCCTTTAAATACCAGTTTTGGTGGCGATACCATCAATTTGTATAAGAGGAAAAAACACAAAAATGTAATTATTTTCCATACACTAAATGCAAAGAGAAAACTTTAGCTTTGGATTATCACAGTCTTGAATATGTCAAAGATAAGAGGCAACATTATTTCTGGTGGATTTAAAGATTTTGTGTTATGTCAGATTTAAAAAAAAAATCCCTCTTAGCGCGTTAAGGGACAAAAATGGCCACATATTAAACACATGCCTAAAATATTATATTATTATTATTTTCCACTTTTACCAAGTTAAATCTTTTAACCAGCATCAGTCCTCATCATAACTACCAAATATTTATTTTATTTCAGGATTTTAACCCTTTAAATACCAGTTTTGGTGGCGATACCATCAATTTGTATAAGAGGAAAAAACACAATGTAATTATTTTCCATACACTAAATGCAAAGAGAAAACTTTAGCTTTGGATTATCACAGTCTTGAATATGTCAAAGATAAGAGGCAACATTATTTCTGGTGGATTTAAAGATTTTGTGTTATGTCAGATTTAAAAAAAAAATCCCTCTTAGCGCGTTAAGGGACAAAAATGGCCACATATTAAACACATGCCTAAAATATTATATATTATTATTATTTTCCACTTTTACCAAGTTAAATCTTTTAACCAGCATCAGTCCTCATCATAACTACCAAACATTTATTTTATTTCAGGATTTTAACCCTTTAAATACCTGTTTTGGTGGCGATACCATCAATTTGTATAAGAGGAAAAAACACAAAAATTTAATTATTTTCCATATACTAAATGCAAAGTCAAACCCTTGGCTTTGGATTATCACAGTCTTGAATATGCCAAAGATTAGCAGCAACATTTTTTTTTGTGCATTTTTATTTTTTGTGCTATGTCAGATTTTTTTTTTAAATCACACATGGCGCAAGTACAAATTTGGTCCTATTTGAACCCATTAAAATATCCATTTTTGAACCCACTGTCATAATATCATAAAATCATCATTTCTATTCAAATACCCTGTCATTACCAAGCCTTGGGGTAAAATATTTACTTTTTACTGTTTTCCACCAGTTGGTACCATTTTTCATATAATTGACATACTGCAAACATCTGTAGTACTGCAAACATTTTCCTGATTTCTACTAGGTGATTATAACCTGTGCCTGTCTCACTACACATGTAATTTGCTAAAGAAAAACTACAAGATCACCATGAACATGAATTTTTATTTTTTCTATAAACAATTTAAATCTATGAACATATAAAACATATCAAAACTTCAAAACAAAATGGGGTCATTCTTCAGCTCATTTGCAGTAGCTGCAGAATTGCAATGCATGCTCCTTACCGATGTAAATGCCACATTTTGAGCAGGTGGTAGAGATTTTTCTTTTTTTGTTAGGGCAGAAACTGCACCCCCTCCTCCTCTTGTCATGGGTGTCTGCAGACCCACTAGCTTTTCTTCATCTTGTCGAGTTTAAAATTGCCGCACCAAAGATGTGCACAGCTTTATAACTTCTGCATCAACCACACTTGTATGAAAGGCAGACTTTGTTTTAGATCCCTCGCAGCTACTTCTTTGTGTTGCCGCAAGACGAAAGGTGTTATTATTGTCTAAGGAATGACTGCATGGCTGTGTTTGTGCCTCTAAAATTATCAATTAACTTTGAAACATAGACTGCTAAAAAAAAAAAAAACAAAGCTGTGTCAAAGATGCGTAAAATTCAAAAGATTCATGTTTGTGCGTAAAATACCGAAAGAAAACAATGCAGTGAGAAGCGCGTTCTCTTGCTAAATGCACGCACACGCACACGCACACGCACACACGCACGCACACACACACACACACCACACACACACACACACACACACACACACACACACACACACACACACACACACACACACACACACACACACACACACACACACACACACACACACACACACACACACACACACACACACACACACACACACACACACACAAAGAGAGAGAGAGTAGACAGAAAGGGTAAAATATGACCTTTAGGATATTGTGATTTGTCACTCGCCTAAACACCATGTATTATATTTAGGCCCTACACACACACACTTTTGTCAACACAGACACACATTGCTCTCAGACATCCACACATACTCAGAAACATCATTTTAGATCATTGAGCCATTAAAATGCTTCATAAAACACTCCATAGTGCCCCTAGTGGAAACCAGGAAAATAATGTGCATTTCCACCCATAGGGAATACATATGTAGTGACGTCATCTGTTGGAACACACTATATTATGCAAATATAATGCTTTTGCTTCAAAATGAAAGGATGTTTCAACATAAATCATGATTTGTGTATTAATGACGGCCCCGGCTTTAAACGAGGTTTTAATGGGTTTCAATGGGACATTTTTGGCCATTATGGTGCTGAGTGTTACTATTTGTTCTACACAACGTGTGTTATACATATTTTGCAAAATGGGATAATTTTTTTTACATTTATCCCAAAAGTCACAATTTTGCCAAATTACATATCATTTGCATTAAAACAGCCAAAATGGTCAAAGAAATGAAACTGCAAAAGACCAAAAATGTCCCTAATGCAGCATAAGGGTTAAAGCCTGACTGCTGAGGTCAAAGATCTGTTTTCACTTGGTCTGTTGACGTACAGGAACGGGCAGTTTGATGTATTCCAACTTTTAAAATTTTACAGTCCATAGTAAAACAAATATAAAGGAGTTGTTAAAACAAGTACAATGCCTTACTACATAGTTTATCATGTTCAATGTTCCTTAGACCCCTATATTTTCTAGTATTCAGTATCAAATGGACCTTGAAATTAAATGGACAATTGTGATGTATTTTTTTCCTGTGCTGATGCGTTTTATAACAGGAAGTTGGTGTGGGATATCGAAGTACTTGTATTTTGTATTTATACTTTTGTTTAATTGATATTCCTAGCAAGCCTGACTTCGTCAAACTCATATTCTAGTCAGAATGTGAGTCTGATACTGCTCCATTGGGCTGTCATTATGGGGCGTGTGTCAACCGAACCAGGAAATATAAGCCTCTGCACTCAATTGGATAGACCTACAACCAATCAGAGCAACGGAGTAAGTGACGTAGGTTGAGAGATAGATTAAAGTTGATAGATTAAACTTTTTCCGAATCCCGTAGGAAGGACGGCAAAAACATATTTTCCATCGACAAATACCTTGATCGCGGTTCTCTGTTCCTCTTCTAAAATGAATGCGCTGTCTATATCTTCTATAACACACGCGATAGCGTTGAAAACTCAATTCTCCAGCGGCAGCCATGAATTCAACCCAAGCGCTCTGATGACGTGGATGGTTAAGTTACCGTTGCGTTGCTTACATAGATGATGTCTATGGTTGCTCATCTGTCCATCATCGTATAAAGCCCGCACTGACAATTGGATTGGTCCGAACAATTTTTGATCGGGCATAATAGCTCCTCAACGGATCGAGTCAAGACCGAACTTCCCGACCAAAAAATGTTGTGGGCGGGGTTCGGGCTGGCAGCCAGGCTAATTCCTAGCTGTTAGGAGGAGGACACTTTTATTAGACATAGATTTTGTTGTCATCCAATATTTTTGATGAATTTCCTGGAAGTGAATCACTGTAAACAAATGTTGTCAACATTTAGGAGGACTTCAGCATATAGATTTGCCTCACAGCTAACAGACGCAGACTAAACACCACAATACATTTATGATAGCATCTTTTCCTGGAGAAGCATCTTTAGAGAAGTGGATTAACGCATCTAAAACCTGGCTAATTGTGTAATATATTTCTCTGTGTTTGTTCTTGGTGGGTTTGATCTTTCTGGTTTTCTGTTTATGCAGCTGCTCACACATGTGCATGACTCTTATCTGATTATAGACGGACAGGCTCTGGGTAGTGTACGTAAGTGGCATGTGGCCATAATTGCGTGTATGTTAATCCTGTCCTTAGTAGGCAGGTGATTAATTTATTAATTATTTGAATACATTTTGAGTGGAAATATATTATCCCAGAGCACAATTTGCTGTGTTGTAATTAGATGTAGAATAAACGTGGCCTGCTAATGAAATGCCTGAATCTCCTCAAGGTGCCCTTCAGGTGCAGTGGAAGGTTGGCCCAGGAGGAAGTGTGGGTGTGCTTTATGCCTGATGAACTTCAGTTCTTCTGCCGAATCCAGGAATCCTGTTGGATTTAGTGAGGATGTAATTCTTCGTGGAAAATGAATAGGGGGCAGGTTTCCAAAGAGTAAAACCTCCTTTTCCTCAAACACATTGTCAAAACTCTTTGTACTCAGTGTTGTTTAGATGGGTTTGGATACAGTATGTCATTTGGAGACCGCAAATGAGATGCTTTCATCGCTCGGAAGACCAATGTGAGTTAAGGAAGGAAAGAAAGAAAGCATTTGGATTACTTCCACTGCTGTCAACCATGTGCTGCTTTCGGCTTAAAGGGGATGGAGAACTTTTCATGACCTGATTGATTTCTATGAACAAGCTGTGAAAAGGATCATTCTTTTTATACCGTGCCTTTTAGACCTCCTGATCCAAACCAGTTTTTTTTTTCAACATATCATAATTTTTGTATCAGGATGTCTATTGCAGCTGCAGCTAATATGTTTGAAATTAGTGAAAATGTGGTAAAGGTGCATGGTGCCAAAATGACTTTTAAATACGTCATTTAGCACATTTTTCAGCTTGCAATAGAATTACTAATATTTAAAACACTCTGCATTATATATTTTTCCCTGTTGCTTAGCAATAAATGTAAAATGAATAGGCAGTAGATCAGTAGCTGATCTTGAACTTTTATTAAATACATGTTAGTGTTATACTAGAAAGTTTTGAAATTGAATGGATTTCCCATGATAATTGTTTTTCTTACATGGTGGAGTGTGTATGAGTGGACAAGCTAGATATGATAATAAAACAAATCAGGTGTTTAAATTAAGTCAGGCTTGTTTAATTTCCAATAAAATGTGTAATCTAGAAATTGACGCCATAGCTGATGAATTTACTTATTTTTGGGTTCATTTCTTGAGGCTGCCATTAGTACATTTACTGAGTGGAAAGAAATACTGGGGACAGACTGAAAACAACATTGAGGAAATTTAACAGGACAAAATAGGATTTATTTAACAGATCTCAGTCAAGAGATTTATGTTTTTATTTTATTTTTTATTTGAGGGTGACAACAAGTATATATATTATACATATTTACACTGTCAAAAAATAATTTCCTTAAGGGATGCAACATCTTGTCACTGCAGCAGTAACCTCAAAGGGAGTCTTGGTACAACTTTGCACTAAAGTTGTACCCTTAAAATGTTTGAATGTTGCGTATTTGAACCGTTAAAGATGTACTTAGTACCTTGATGTCCGTTTGAAGGCACTGCCCCAGTGACGAGGATTTTTTAGGATTCTTTAATGAATAGAAAGTTCAAAGGATCAACATTTATAAATATTTTGTAAAATTATAAAATGCGTGCCTCTTTTGATTAATTTAATGCATCCTTGCTGTTGCTCAATAATAGTATTAATTTCTTTAAAACAAACAAACAAACCAAAAAGCAAAATCTTACTGACCCCAAACTGTGTGTGTGTATGTGTGTTTGTGTGTGTGTGTGTGTGTATGTGTGTGTGTGTGTGTGTGTGTGTGTGTGTGTGTGTGTGTGTGTGTGTGTGTGTGTGTGTGTGTGTGTGTGTGTGTGTGTGTGTGTGTGTGTGTGTGTGTGTGTGTGTGTGTGTGTGTGTGTTTGTGTGTAAATAAACAATTGAACTCAATCCTCTTGAGAGAACTTTTAGTCCATGTTCTGAATGCATTATTTTCCTTGGGGCAAGAAATACAGTGAATGTGTATATTTAATAATTCAAGATCGTTTTGACAGTACAGTGTGGTCAATGCTAATGTATTTACACTCCAGAATCAATATTTTAACAGCGACAATGCACAACTGTGATCCAAAATTTCACATCAGACGTAAAATAATCTTTCGAGTCACGGTTTTAGATTTAACAAATACTTTCTTGATGTGAATAGTGTTTTATAACAAATTGTTCATTCAACCAAATCAGTGTTGACCTGCCAAGAGTTTAGAGATAAATTTGTGATTTTTGTTTTGTTTAAGTTGGATCATTGCTGCCGTCATATTTGAGCCTAATTACCAAGGCATGTTGTAAATGTCTGGTCGGCTCGTTCTCCTTAAAATCAGGACCAGAATCCTGTCCCTCCAACCAGAACTAATGAATAACTCATTTGTATTTGAGCCGTAATGGATGTCTCCGCTCTGATGAAGGATCCAGTTGCACATTCCAACAGGACACAAACCTCAGTTTAACACCTCTGATTAATACAGTCTGCAGTTTGATCACTGGGGAACAGGTAGTGGTTGAGCGCTGGGGCTGGGCCGCAGCCAGAAGTAATGTATCGGGATTTGTATTCATTACAGATACACTGTGGGCTCTCCTGTCTCGGTGCCAGGATAAGAGAGATGGAAGACCGGCCCGGTGCACTATGAGCACAAGGAGCGAGTTAGCACACTACTGGAATATGAAAAAGAGAGAGAGAGAGGGGGGCAGATTCATTTTCGTATTGTCAGAATCCTGCTCACCTTTTGGAGGTGCCAAGCAGCTTTGTGGGTATAATCTCATGTTAAACCTCTGCTTTTTCTCAGTAATGTACTGGTTCATTTGAAGTGTGATGTTTTATCCCTAAATCTCAGCAGCGGTCTTGTAAAATATGATATGAGACATGTAGGTTCTGACCTTAGAGCAGCTGATGTGTCAGGCAGATGGTGCTGAGGGTCTTTTGGGCCCCTTACCTGTTATAAACACACTGGTCCTGGTTGTGAAATCATTCTCATGATGTAAATGTCTTTCCCAGCATAACCTTGTCTTGTTCTGAATTATCAGCAGTTGTAGTTCATTTCCACTCAAATTTGACAATTTCCTTAAAAAATCCATAAAATCCTTTAGTAATATAGTATAGTAACCTTTTTAGTTAAATTCCACATTAAGTTGATTTTAAATATTTAATATACACCGTTTGTAATCTTTAAGTAGACTAGTTAAAAAATGTACATGAACTGATAACAATCAAAAATATATATAGACTGAAAAGAAATCTGAATGCACTTTCAAAGCCAATGTGAATGCAATGTAAATTAGTTTTTTATGCTGTGTTCATGTGGGATACATTCATTTAATTTAATTCATTTCAGCAATTATGTGTACACCACATTTGCTGCATTAAATTGTATTATGAATTCATACGTTTGTCCAATCAAATTAGTGGACCGGAATTAAGTGTCCCAAGAGTTTTACGGGGTTTGTAAAGTTGTATCCAAACAATGAAATTTTTTAATGAAATGTAAACCTATGCATGGATCAATTGTTCACTATAAGATCATTAATATGCATTCAGAAAAGAGATGAAAGGGTGAATTTCCATTTAAGTTTTTGTGAACCTTAATTATTTTATGCTAAAAAAAATTCTTTCAGATATAGATAACATTACAGTAGTTAACGGTCTTGTAAATGCTATTTAATGCTGTCTTTACCTTTCCCTGTATACATTTCACGTGTGAAATGAGATTGGCCTCAAACTAACAGGACTCTGGGCTGTAGCCTGACCTAAGTTTGCTTTACTTTTCTTGTCATTGTACCCATAAGCAGCCCTTAGGCTTTTCATCTAATGTTCTAGCTCAAAGGAATGAGGTAAGACTCTTCAGGGTCAATAGAGAAGTCATTTCAGGACTGGCAGAGATGACGAATTATCAAGCTTGCACTTGCTTTTTTTTTCTTCTTCTCTGTTGCGCTTTCCTTTCTCTGTTGCTTTTGACTCTCTGCCTGTCTGCGGTTCGTGTGCGTAACAGATGTCAATGACGGCGTCTCTGTGAGTCTGGCAGTCAGTTTTTATTTTATAGTTGAACCTTCCCCTAAGTAGTTTTTCAAAGAACTATCTGACCCTTTCCGTGAAATAAATCCTGGAAGAACCATTTCCGAGGGTTAGGGTTATATCAGAGGAATGACAGCCGTAGTTTCCTCGCAAAGGCTTGATTCGCTCATTTTCATGATCAGAAATGGCTATGAATTTTTTCCACCTCCTCATTTCGCCCCCACCAGCCCACCCTTTCTCTTGTGACCTTTCACCATTCCCTTCTAACACACACACACACACACACACACACACACACACACACACACAACACACACACACACACACACACACACACACACACACACACACACCACACACACACACACACACACACACACACACACACACACACACACACACACACACACACACACACACACACACACACACACACACTCAGATGTGCAGAAGGGTCAGTGCGGTCCCAAACCTTCCTCTCCGTCTTCTTGGACCCCAAAATAACTCTGCTGTTCTAATTAACGTAATTAATTTCACTTATAGCAGTTAATTATTCAGAATGGGTGAAGAACAGAGCACTGGAATGAAGTGAGAGAGCGAGAGATGAAAAGAGAGAAGGTGGTGGTCTCAGGAGTCTGTCTAATCTTGGTTTAGGGCAGTGGAGGAAGATTAGAGCTACTCATGCACTCCTGAAGAAAAGACGTGAACCCAATTACATCTTCTGACTTTTTTTTGCTTCTCTCCCTATTTTAGCCCTCCTGAGTGCTGCCGTGAGCGCCTGTGTGTAATGATGACTGTTAAACTGGCTAATAACATCTCAGAACTGAAAAGAGTTTAGGTCAGCTCAACCCAGTTCCTGTTACAGTCCTGTTACAGGTGGTCAAATATGCATACTTCCTTGCTACACAGTATGCAAACAGCAGTATGAGTAGGCTATTCAAATAGTCAGTATGATCATGAAATAGTAGGCAAGCAGTAGCAGTACCAGAATGACGAACTGCCTCAGATGAGATTCAGAAGTGTACAAACAGTGGCTATCTCATAAGGCCACAGGTGCTGGGGAGAAATGTGAGCTAGACAGCTCTTGTCAAGTATAAAGGCCTGTTCACACCAAGAATGATAACTATAAAGATAACTCTAATAGCGTCCGCACCAACAAGTGATAATGTTCTGTTATTTAAAAAAAACAAAAATCTTTTAATGAATCCAGTGACATCATTCTTCTGTGTTGTTTATCGTTATATTTGTGGTGTGGACTTTCTTATTCATCTAGAATCTGGAACGATTGTTAAAAACTAGACGTGACTGAAAATCAAACGGGTCAAAGGGCAATGCCAATGATTTTATATATGTCTGGGAATGTATTTATACTACACACCAGTGTACAGAAAAGCAAAAAAGTTATTTATCAAAAACAGAAATACTTAAAATCAAAGTACTTTTAAATGATTTACTCACCCTCGAGTTGTTCCAAATGTGTATGAATTTCTTTTTTCTGTCAGGTTTTCATACAGGTTTGGAACTTAAGAGTGAGTAAATGATGACAGAATTTTCATTTTTGGGTGAACTATCTCTTTATATTAGAGTATGGGAAACGTACTCGGTTACTAACGTAACCTCGGTTCTCTCTAGAGAGGGAACGAGTACTGCGTAATATCTTACGCTATGGGGGAAACACTCTTTCCTCGAGATATTGAAGCCAAAAATTATCCTTAATTTTTAATCATGCAAAACGCTTTTGCAGCAGCAAGCAGACAAGGGCGAGACAGCTCGCGCGCCCATTGGCTGCCTTGCTGGAAAAGCTGCAGCCTATCGAGTGAGGCACTGCGTGACGTGATGACGAATGGGGGCGCTTCGCGCCCATTTCGTCATGTCCCGCCAGTAAAGGCGTGGTCTCGCCCTATAATACCCTCGATAGCTGTATTTCCTCTGATTTTTCAACGCCGAAGCGAACCAGAGCGTATTCCAAGCACGGCAAGATACGCAGTACTCGTTCCCTCTCTAGAGAGAACCGAGGTTACGTTAGTAACCGAGTACGTTCTCTTACGAGAGTATCTCTCGTACTGCGTAATATCTTACGCTATGGGGAACACCATGCAACACGCCGTGCTGGTAGGGATCCAACACCAAAGTCCCAGGGGCCGAAGCCCGGGGCGCATATAGTGCATAATCACCATAAACTCACAGAGAGTGAGGGAAGAGAGGCTAGAAGCATCATTCCCTGTAAATAGCATCCGAAGGAGCTGATCATGTGACAAATAGACCATACCGTCAGGGTGAACATTCAGCCTGAACTGGGTGGCCACAAGTGTGTCGACAATTTAATGAGCTGCTGTACCGGTCAGTGAGCAATACGCAGGTCAAACTCAGTATCTGAGCCGCACAGCGGGCAGATAGCACTGAACTTTATACCGCCAAAAGCTTAGCTTGCAAGGCGGGAACCTCCAGGTTATAGTATTTTATAAATGTAGACGGCGAGGCCCAGCCCGCGGCCATACAAATATCTTGCAGGGTAACCCCGCTAGACCATGCCCACGAGGAGGCCATGCCTCTTGTGGAGTGCGCTCTAACACCCAAAGGGCACTGTAGGCCCTTAGAAGTGTAAGCCAGCGCTATGGCACCGACTATCCATCTGGATAGGCTCTGTTTCGAAGCGGCAAGTCCCTTAGCACGGCCGCCAAACGAAACGAAAAGCTGCTCAGTCTGTCTGAAACCAGACGAGCGGGACACATAAGCCCTTAGTGCCCTGACAGGGCAAAGGAGACTCGCGTCCTTCTCCTCATTGAGAACCGGAAGGGCAGACAGGGAAATCACCTGTGCCCTGAACGGTGTGTTGAGGGATTTTGGCACGTAGCCGTGCTTCGGTTTGAGTATGACCTTTGAGTCATTAGGTCCAAACTCCATGCATGACGCGCTCACTGAGAGCGCTTGCAAGTCCCCTACGCGCTTCACTGAAGCGAGAGCCATAAGAAACGCTGTCTTGAAAGACAAGTGTTTGATGTCTGACGACTGGATTGGCTCGAATGGGGCACCTTTCATGGCCTCCAAGACCGTGGAAAGGTCCCATGTCGGAACTGAAGGGGCCTGGGAGGGTTTAGCCTCCGAGCTCCTCTAAGGAAACGCACGACTAAGTCGTTCTTTCCTAGTGACTGGCCAGACACCGGTTTTACAAACGTTGCTATGGCCGCCACGTATACTTTGAGCGTGGAAGGGGTCCTGCCCTTATCCAGTAGCTCCTGAAGGAAGGAAAGCACTTCCGTAACCCCGCAGTCTACAGGTGAAAAGCTCTACGCTTGACACCAAGCAGAGAACACAGACCACTTCGAGGTGTAGAGCCGTCTGGTAGACGGGGCTCTAGCCTACGCGATCGTGTTTAACACTCCCTCTGGGAGGTCAGCGGGTACCCGTTGATGGCCCATGCGTGCCGGGACCACAAATCCGGGCGAGGATGCCAAATCGAGCCTCCCGCCTGAGAGAGGAGGTCTCTCCTCAACGGTAAAGGCCATGGGGCAGCGCTGGTCAGCTGCATCAGGACAGGGAACCACGACTGGTTTGTCCAGAGCGGAGCTATGAGTAGCACTGGGCATCCCTCCCTCCTGATTCGCTCCAACACCTGAGGCAGGAGTGAGACAGGGGGAAAAGCATATAGGGGGGGCGGCGGGGCCAACATGGGCCAGCGCGTCCCGGCTTTTCGAGAAGAATCTCGGGCAGTGAGCGTTTTCTTGGGACGCGAACAGGTCCACCTGCGCTTTGCCAAACGTTTCCCACAGCAGCTGGATCGTCTGCGGGTGCAGAGACCATTCTCCTGCTGGGACGTTGTTTCTGGACAGCCTGTCTGGCCCCACATTTAGGTGACCAGGCACATGCGCCGCTCTCAGCGAGAGCAGGTTGTGCTGAGCCCAGACCAGGAGGCGTTCCGTCAGCCTGTAAAGGTTTCGGGACCTGACGCCGCCCTGGTGATTTATGTACGCCACCACTGACATCAGAATCAGAATCAGAATCAGAAAGAGCTTTATTGCCAAGTGTGCTTGCACACACAAGGAATTTTCTTTGGTACTGAAGCTTCCAGTGCACATATACAGATACAAATACAACAAGAAACAGTAATACAAAATCTAAAAATAAAATTATAAAAAAAAAAATAAAATAAAAAAAAAAATATATATATATATATGAAAATACTATAAAATATAAAATATAAGGCCACGGTTGGGTTTAGTCAGAATAAACATTTTCGGATTATGAACATATATACAGTATTTTGAATAGTATGAATAAATATAAATATAAATAACCTGAGTTTAGGAGATATTGCACTAAACAGTGGGGGTATTGCACTTAAAGGCATATGCCTTGGGAGATATGTTAACTGTTCAGGAGGGAAATGGCCTGTGGGAAGAAACTGTTCCTGTGCCGAGATGTTCTTGTGGCCAGTGATCTGAGTCTCCGTCTTGACGGTAACAGTTCAAACAGGTGGTGTCCAGGGTGAGTGGAGTCTGTGATGATTTTACCTGCTCTCTTCCTCACTCTGGAAGAGTACAGGTCCTGGAGGGTTGGCAGGGGGGCACCAATGATCCTCTCTGCAGTCCGGACTGTCCGCTGTAGTCTCATGATGTCTGATTTGGTAGCTGAACCAAACCAGACAGTGATGGAAGTGCATAGGACAGACTCGATGACGGCTGAGTAGAACTGAATCAGCAGCTCCTGTGGCAGGTTGAACTTCCTCAGCTGGCGAAGGAAATACAGTCTCTGATGGGCCTTTTTCACAATGGAGTCAATGTGATTGTCCCACTTCAGGTCCTGAGAGATGATAGTGCCCAGGAACCTGAATGACTCCACTGCTTCCACAGTGCTGTTCATGATGGTGAGTGGGGGGAGTGCTGGGCTGTTCCTCCTGAAGTCCACGGTCATCTCCACTGTTTTGAGCGTGTTCAGCTCAAGGTTGTTATAACTGCACCAGACAGCCAGCTGTTCAACCTCCAGTCTGTAAGCAGACTCGTCACCGTTTCGGATGAGACCGATGACAGTGGTGTCGTCTGCAAATTTCAGGAGCTTGACAGTGGGGTCTTTAGAAGTGCAGTCGTTAGTGTACAGGGAGAAGAGCAGTGGGGAGAGAACGCACCCTTGGGGGGCGCCAGTGCTGGTGGTGAGAGTCCTGGATGTGTGTTTCCCCAGTCTCACGAGCTGCTGCCGGTCCGTCAGGAAGCTGGAGATCCACTGACAGATCGAGGATGGAATGGAGAGCTGGGTCAGTTTGTCTGTGAGTAGATCAGGCATGATGGTATTGAAGGCCGAACTGAAGTCCACAAAGAGGATCCTTGCATAAGTCCCAGGTCTGTCGAGATGTTGCAGGATATAATGCAGTCCCATGTTGACTGCATCATCCACAGACCTGTTTGCTCTGTAAGCAAACTGAAAAGGATCCAGCAGGGGTCCAGTGATGTCCTTCAGGTGGGCCAACACCAGTCTTTCAAACGACTTCATGACCACGGACGTGAGAGCGACAGGTCTGTAGTCATTAAGTCCAGTGATTTTGGTTTTTTTGGGGACCGGAATGATAGTGGAGCGTTTGAAGCAGCAGGGAACTTCACATTGCTCCAATGATCTGTTGAAGATCTGCGTGAAGACCGGGGCCAGTTGGTCAGCGCAGGCTTTTAGACAAGCAGACGAGATGCCGTCTGGGCCTGAGGCTTTCCTAGTCTTCTGTTTTTTGAAGACTCGGCTCACGTCCTCCACACAGACCTTAAGCTCAGGTTGGATGGCAGGAGGGGGGAGAGGAGGGGGTGTAGGAGGTGATGGTGGATGTGTGAACTGCAGGTCAGAGCCGGTGAGAGGTGAGAGGTGTTCCTCTCGGACATGTTGTCCGACCGGACCAATACGTGGTGGCCTATTATCTGGGGACAGAAGCGCCTTAGCGCTTTGTCGACTGCTATTAATTCCAAGCAGTTTATGTGAAGGAGCTTCTCCCGTACTGACCATAGGCCAGCTAGCGGTCTGCCCTCGAGCAGCGCTCCCCGCCCCGATGTGGAGGCGTCCGTAGACACCACCTTCACACCCGAGGTGATCCCCAGACTCACACCTGACTGATACCAGTCGGTCACTTTCCACGGTTTCAGAGCTGAAACGCACTGAAGGTCGACCCTGAGGCGAAATAGACCCGCGGTCCACGCCCTGGGGGAACTCGTGCTTTTAGCCATAGCTGCAGTGGGCGCATGCGGAGCAGGCCCAACTGGAGTACGGAGGCTGCTGAGGCCATCAGACCCAGCATTTTCTGAAACCTTCTGAGCGGGACTATAGAGCCGTGGCGGAAGGATCTCGCGACGTGCTGAATATTCAATCCGCGCTCCAGTGACAGGCGTGCTGTCATGGATAGCGAGTCTAACACTGTTCCCAGAAAGGAAATTCTCCGACTGGGGAGCAGTGAGCTTTTCGCCCAATTGACTGTAAGGCCCAGCTCCTCGAGGTGCTCGAGTAATGCGGCCCTGTGTTCTATGAGCTCCGTTCGTGAACGAGATAGAATCAGCCAATCGTCCAAGTAGTTCAAAACTCGCATGCCCCGAAGTCTCAGGGGGGCGAGGGCCGCGTCCATGCACTACGTGAACGTACGGGGTGCTATGGACAGGCCGAACGGCAGGACTGTGTATTGATATGCCTGGCCCTCGAAGGCGAATCTCAAGAATCGCCTGTGATGGGACGCTATTTGTATTTGAAAATAGGCGTCTTTCAGATCTATTGACATGAACCAGTCTCCTTGGCGCACTTGCGCGAGGATTTTCCTGGTCGTAAGCATTCTGAACTGGCGCTTCCCGAGCGTTCTGTTCAGCAGTCGCAGATCTAGAATGGGTCTGAGCCCACCATCTTTTTTCGGTACCAGAAAATATCTGCTGTATAAGCCCCCTTCGCCCTGAGATAGAGGTTCTATAGCCCCTTTTCTCAGTAGTTTCGCTATCTCGGCTCGAAGTAGATGAAACACTTCGCTATACACCGTAGTTTCGACTCGCGCCGTATAACGGCGGGGGCGTCGAGCGAACTGTAGCGAACAGCCTCTCGTTATAGTGTTCAACACCCATTCTGATACCCCGGGAAGCCTTGACCACGCATCTGCGTGAATAGCTAGGGGTAGAATGAAATCTGGGCTCTGGCCGCGGCAGGACGGTGTACTGGGAACACAGCACCGTGTTTACAGCGTTCGAGGCGGGGGGCGCGCTGATCACAGCGGGCAGCCTGGCCGCGCTCAGCTTCTCTGTGACGGGTTGTGCATAGAAAGCGAGCGGGGGTGAATCCCGTGGGATTCGGCGTGTCAGTGAGGAAATGCGAAAACAGCGGGCACATTTACTGCACTGAGAACACTGTCGGCTCGCGCCGACTAAATGTGTGTTAGTCTCGTTTTTACAGAAACCAAGGGACACGCATCGTGTAGTGTAAGCGGGCATTGTATGGGCGCGTTCACTACATTTTCTGCACAACCAACATGAGTTGGTTTTATTTGTGCTAGCCCTGCACCGTGGCGGGCTGTGTCTGGGTGTGGGAATGGGCACTGGGACGTGGGCATTCTTACAACACTCGTAACACCATCGGCCGTGGCCGGAACACCAGAAAATGCACTCTTTATTGGATTTATCTGGGTAGCCATAGAAACGGCTTTTGTGCGCAGGCAAGCGGGCTGAGACACCGGCTGCTTCACTGCGAAATACACTGGGACAGTCACAACGCATGGAACTGAACGAGGGAGAAGTTTTGGTGGAAATCCGGCCGCAGCGGGATCTGAACACCGTCACTTTCCTAGAGAGACTAGGAAGGCCTTGAGACCTCGGGCTTTACCTCAATCCTCGGCCGGGGCCCGCGCTGAGGGGGGCGGCGTCCAGCAGAGCGAGAGCGCGGTGTTTGATCTCGGGCCTGGCGGCGCTGCTAGTTAGCCGAAACGACGGCCTTTGTGCGCAGGCAAGCGGGCTGTGGAACCAGCTTGCTCACTGCGAAATACACTGGAACAGTCACATTGCTTGGAACTGAACGAGCGAGAAGTTTTGGTGAAAATCCGGCCGCAGCGGGAACTGAACACCGTCGCTTTCCTAGAGAGACTAGGAAGGCCTTGAGACCTCGGGCTTTATCTCAATCCTCGGCCGGGGCCCGCGCTGAGGGGGGCGGCGTCCAGCAGAGCGAGAACGTCGAGGAACACGGAGCGCTCAGCTTCCGTCATCTCGGATAGCGTTAGCCACAAATGTATCTCACCATTCAGGCCGATGTAATCCACGGCTTGAGAGAGCGGACGCATCGGCTCAGTTTCAATGCCGTCTCCGGTAAGTTTGTCGAGCTCAAGTGCGGACGCGGCGGCAGATGGCGGCCGCTGTCCGTCTGGGAGCGACTCGAGCGAAGCCGGCGAAGCTGGCGGGCGAACCGGCGAGCTTTGGCGGGCTGGAAATAGCTCGGGCGCGCGCAGGGCGCAGCGCTTCTTGCGGCGCGGCATCACGGCGGGCTGGGATGCGGGCTCGGAGAACGAAGCTAGGCGAGTCCGCAGAGTCACCATAGGCAAGCGTTCACAATGATGGCATCCGCCGTCAGCGAGCGCGGTGGCCGCGTGATCCTCACCCAGGCAGGACACGCAGATGACGTGGCGGTCCTCGTCGCTGAGTGGGGCTCGGCAAGAACCACAGGAAGGCATCTTTAAAAAGACGCAGCTCTTTTAGAACAGTAGAAATGGGTGTTGCGTCACGTAAGCAAACACACACACACTTAGCAGAGTAAAAGGATATAGTACGCCGGAAAGCGCAGCAGGTACGGCAGTTGAAGGCGGCTGGGCCAGCGACTTCAGAAGATGGCACGTCCCCCTGAGAAGGCTACAAGTCAACGGCGCGGCTTCTCACTCTGGATCCCGCGATGCGTGAGCTTCGCGTGAAGAATGAAAAATCAGAGGAAATACAGCTATCGAGGGTATTATAGGGCGAGACCACGCCTTTACTGGCGGGACATGACGAAATGGGCGCGAAGCGCCCCCATTCGTCATCACGTCACGCAGTGCCTCACTCGATAGGCTGCAGCTTTTCCAGCAAGGCAGCCAATGGGCGCGCGAGCTGTCTCGCCCTTGTCTGCTTGCTGCTGCAAAAGCGTTTTGCATGATTAAAAATTAAGGATAATTTTTGGCTTCAATATCTCGAGGAAAGAGTGTTTCCCCCATAGCGTAAGATATTACGCAGTACGAGAGATACTCTCGTAAGAGAACTGGATGCTGCCTTCACATAGTGTTTGAGATTGACAACTGTTTTACAGGTGTGAGTCTCCAATTTGTCCTGTTCATACTACAGTGGAGTATGTCTGATTCAGTAGTGTCTGTGGGTAACCGAAGTCAATTCTCTTCTGTAACTTGCGAGTAATACCTGTAACCATCTGTTTTTAAAGTGCCGCGTGATGTAATAGCATGGAAAGCATGTCCAAATTCTCCTTTAGATCCCAAAAGCAAACAATGTTGGAATCTGTGAAACTTTTCACAATCACTTCCTTCTGCAGTGCGACACCATTGAGGGTCAGAGGGATTATAACTTACCTTATGAACTGCAGCCTTTTTTCTCTCTTCTCTTTCTCATTGCAAGGAATGCAGTAGAATGACAATCAAATTGTTCTTTTTTGGATTCAGACCTATTCAAACCACAAGGGTCACATCACTACGGCATGATGATACGACTAGTGCCTTATTAGCCAACACGGCAGAGAGTTGGACCTGGAAATAGTATTATTGGAAGTTCGATGCGTCAAGTAAATAGTGACTAATATGTATGTTATGTGCTGTATTGTGTCTTTTAGTATGTCATTGTTATTCTAAACTGCATTTAGGTACCCTCTCAGAAAAAAATTGCAACAATTGACCCTTCGCAAAGACCCGCCCCCCTTAGTTACTGTCGCTATGTCCGACAAGCTACGCCGCTCTCATGTTCTCACGCAGTGAAAAATCCATCGCGGAGCAGAGAGGAGACTGACAACACGCGGACAGACAGGACAGACCAGGTTACTTTTCGGTTTTGATATTAAGCATATTAAACAAAGTCTCACCTTTCAAATATGGTCATTTTTTGAAAGAAATTTAAACAATAAATACCGTTTTGTGGCTCTTTAATGTGTCGTGACAGATCGCTGTAGAGCATCAGTTAAAGCTGCTCGTGATCCGATCATCTCTTCCTTCTAGTTCATTTATAGCATCAAATAAACATGAATTAACATAAGAAGGAATGTTGTTTTAACCGCGAAAGGCGCCAGTATATTCAGTTTTTCAAGTTCAAATCCTCCCATGTTAATCAACTAACTCTCCTGACTGCTTTGTCGGACAAAATGGCGGATGGCGAAGTATGATTGGTCAGAACACCTGTCAATCAAGCTCCACGCAAAGGGTCAATTCTAGAGTACAACAGCTTATCACTACAACAGTACCTTTTTACCCCTAAAATGGTTCATAGTATGCTATGGGTAAGGCACTTTTTTTTTATGACAGTGTAGTTGCTGGGTCATTTTGATAAATTGTGTTGCTACGTTCCGTTTCTTGCTTTTTTTCTGTTTAGCACATATCAACCAAAATTCTAACTTTAGTCATAACTCCTGAAAATTGTAGCTTGTCACATTGTCATGGTCACATTCTTTCATAACTAAACAAGAATGACAAATGTGTTCCACTGTTTTAAACATAACCACAGTTTCACCTGCATAGTATTTAAGGGCAACAAAAGGTGTGTGAGTTTACCCAAACAAAATTTGCTTTTAAAAATTCAATTCAAGGATTGCCACATACCCTTCACATCACGTCACAGAAGAGGGGAAGTTTAGAAAAAGACAGGAAGAGATAAGGTGAATGAGTTGGAAAGAACAGATAGAGAGGAAGAGATGATATTGGCAATGGCGGATCGGATGGAGAGAAGAGAGAGAGAGAGAGAGCAGAAGAGATGGTCTGATGAGTTATGTATAATTCAGTAAGTTATACATTATTAAAGAGAGTTCATATTTAGCTGTTATACACACAGGCATAAATTAAGAGAAAGAGTGAGAAAGCACGGACAGAATGAGAGAAATGAAGATGAGATAAAGTCGGTCTGAATGTGTGTGTGAGGATTTAGGAGAGAAACACGGATGTTCAGATCAGCATTAATGCTCTGGGTTAAACGCAGCGTTAATCTGGACCTGCGAGGTTTGTGCTGCGAGGCTCTTTTCGTGACGGAGATTACCGAATCCCTCTGCACACTCCGAGCCAAATTCCAGTACAGAATTCCAGGACTCTCATTCATGTCTTGACTTTCCTTCTAGAAGCATCGAATTCCATGAAAACCAGCTGCACTTTGGTTGGATTTAAACAGGCCAAACTGCATCACGATGGAACATTTTACTCAGTGTATGAAAGGCCTCATGACGGAATATGTATATATGTGTCCAATATATATGAGGCAGTCGTTCAGACGTCTGCAAATGTAGATTTGTGGTTTGGGTTGGAATCAAGTTCAGTTCAGGATCAAGTGCCAATTTTCCAGTTTCATTCCAGTTTTTGGGTCTCTTTTTTATTGTGAAAGCATAGTTAATTTAAAATCCTGTTACGCCATGGGGCATCAAATAAAAAAAAAATATTAAGTATAGGTTCTAAAATTAACACTCGCCTAATGCAAGTAAAAAATGGCTTCGGCGAGTAAATTCGACAACTTCCTGGACAGTTGGCTGGTAACTCTTTTAAAGAATTGCAAAAGAATGAATGATTTACATTGTAAGAACAATAGTCTGCTGTCAATTCAGGGAACGTTTTTAAAGGCACTTCTGCTTTTCATTTTGTGTGTTTTTTAGCTACAGGCCATCTATCATAAATACATTTTAAACAAAACACTGAATGACAATGACAGTATTTGTTTTATCAATGCATTATATGCATTCTGACTACTATTAGTCAGTATGGCTGTAAAATGGCAGTAGTTACTGAAACGTTACTTAAATGTTGTTTAAATGTTCCAGTGATTAATATCCATGTATTTTTTTTAAATGTGTCCCACAATCATTTGCACTCTGTAGATAGCTTAAATTATGTGACTTGTTGATGTGACTTTTACAATCAGACTTCTGAATTTCATCTGATAAAACTGGCAAAAAATCCCATTGGTTTAAATTAAACATTGAATAACATTATTGTTGTAACTCAAGAAATTCATAGCAACACACTTTCAGCACTACTTCAAAACCAAACACACAAATACGAGGAGCATAATAAGTTTTTTTTTTTGTTGTTGTAGCAAAATAACAATAAAAAGTAATCTCATTGTGTAGGTTACTTCTCTGTATGAAAGTGTGCTTTAATTTCATGGTAGATGTGTTTAAGTCTAAGCTACGATCACTGCTATCTCTCTGGAATCCCTCACTCTCTGGCACCTACCCATGTGTGTCTGTGTTGATGACCAATATTAAACAGACATGCTTTGAACTCCATAGTGACTGATGTCTGTTTCTTAAAATAACTGGACTGTGACCTTATCTCATGGTCCTGTAGTCTAAATGTTTGTCAGCAGTCTTGTTTTCGGACATTAGGAACGGATCGAAAGAATAAAAAACATAATCCCAAGAAAGAAAGAGAAAGGGAAAGAGGTGGGGGTGGGTTTATGTTTGCTTATATAACCACAGTCATTGTAGTATACCTTGTTTAACCTCATCCCAGTAAAACCATTGTAAGAAATAGAACAATTAAATGAATACAAGGTTATAATTGTTGCAGTTTTTAGTGAAAGCCTTGAGCAGTACCTAAGGAGGACTACTTGCAACATGAGCTAACTATACACAGCACAACTAATTTTAAGCAAGGAATTTGTTTTCACACTAAAAACAGAAAGGCACAACACAATCAAAGCAGATCAGAACATGTTTCACATCTGATATGCGATGTGGAGCAGCATGATTAGGACACAACGTTTACTATGTTAGTGTGTCGGTGCAGATTATTTTCTAATCTAGCTAATCGTATCTGTAATCGTATTTATAATCTAATCTTTCTAATCATCTTGTCGATAAAAAAGATGGAGACGGCTGCATTTTAGTGGATAAATTAAAATCAGTTTGAAATCAAAACTGCCCCTATTTAATTTATGTACTTTATGCATGCTACTATTATTGTTGACTTTATGGCTGCATTTTTATGAACCACCATTTATTTTTTTCTCTACAACTGTTTTCTATTCTATTCCATCCCATCCCATCGACACTATATAATATAATTTCCAAATAATTTGATTTATTTATTTAACGGAGGATGTCAGTTGAATTTTAGGGCTAAATAATTTTGCACCACTGTTTCCCTGGTGTGTGTATGTGAATATCTCAGGATGTGAGTGCGTGAGTATTTCAGAAATGTGAGCGTGGTTATTTGTCTCAGGTGTGCGAATGTGTCTATGTCTCAGGTGTATCTGTGTGTATGTCTCAGGTGTGTGATTTTTTTTTTTTTTTTGTTGCATCAAGTGTGTGCGTATATTTTAATGCTGAATGACGGCTAATTATGCGAGAACACATCCTGGGGCGTGTAAACATGTTGGTGTTGGCGTCCTGCTTTGTTAAGGTTTTGGTCATGTTTTGGTGTGTGTGCGTGTGCTATGGCTGAAGGACCAGTGAAGCATGACTGAGCTGCTTGATCTGATTGGCTGGCTTTGATAGCAGTGATGTAATTGAACAGATGGTAATGGATGACACCTTCAGTGTGCCCCGCCTACTCTTTTCATGCCACACACACACACACACACACACACAGCAATGCCAGAGTTTTTGAATGTGCATCCTAACAGAAGCACTGCTGTTGTTTTGTCTGTATCTCTCTCTAGCAAACACTCTTTGTGTCAGTGTCTTTCAACTGTGTGTGTGTGAGAGAGAGTAAAAAAACCAGGTGGCCAAAGCCCTGTGTGTATCTCATCTTTATTATCCTATCATTGGCTAATTTTCTTCTCAGTAGCTGGGTCTTTTCTCACAGATATATTTATTTTAGCTTTATGGCTTTAGAACATCATCAACTCCATTTCCCACAATTCCCTACTGAGTCATGAACAGTGAGTATGTTGTGCTTTACAGCTCACTGCTGCATGTGTGACATCATCGTGCAATGACTCAGTGCCACATTAACTTGGCACACATAAAGTCAAAATTAAACTTTTATGATGCACAGCTCAACCTCACTTTTAAGGGCTTTGTTCCACACATTATATTCTGATACATTAAAAAAAATTCTCAATATTAATAAACCCATTGTCATAATAGAGTTTAAAGTGTCTCATCTGAATGAAGGAAACTTAGTTCACCAAGATGCATTACAAGATCTGTTGATGCATTTTCACCACATACAGATCTTTCGCTCTCTCTGTCACTTCTCTCTCTCACTCTTGCGTTCTGTTACCTTACCTCAGAAAGAAAGATGACACGTTCTCCCTATGAATCTGGGTTATTCTGGCCTTGTATCTCTGCAAATGCAAATTTAAACAGGATGTTATTGATTGTGTGTGTGTGTTGTGTGTGTGTTGTGTGTGTGTGTGTGTGTGTGTGTGTGTTGTGTGTGTTTGTTTGTGTGTGGGTGTTGTGTGTGTGTGTGGTGTGTGTTGTGTGTGTGTGTGTGTGTGTGTGTGTGTGTGTGGTTGTGTGTGTGTGTGGTGTGTGTGTGTGTGTGTGTGTGTGTGTGTGTGTGTGTGTGTGTGTGTGTGGTGTGGTTGGTCCACAGGGTCCCCTGTCTTTTTCTGTGTTTGGATCTTTCTGCAAGTAATGTTGTACTAGGTTTTAAGGCTTAACTTGTGCCCCTCTGCCACACTATTAAAATCTTAATCTCAATTCCTATAATATATGGATAATTAATGATTGTTTGTAATGATTATTGCTCTTTGAATAGATTAAGATGCTTGCAGATGCCAAGGGGTCAAATTTTGTTGGCATTTAGCATTGTCCAGTTGTGTATTTTTCCACTGATGGCAATTCAAAAGTAGCAGCGTGCATTGAAAAATACTTTTTTTTTTTTTTTTGCAAGCAACAAACCATGTCATGTTTTAGATTCAGTCACCTTTACAGAAGAATCAACATTGAACTTTTAAACATGCTTTTGCTGCTTTACAGAAAATCTATCTAAGGTATGTAGAAAGAGATGACAGAGACAGTGAACTGACTAGATACAAGTAATGTGAATGGGTAACCTGCTTATATTCTGCTTTATTGCTGCTGTAGTTTCATATTTTCTCCCCTCTAAATATCCCAGTCATTTTATGTCAGTCAAATTGTCCCATACTGGCTAACTGAGCAGAACACAGCAAATATAAGCTGTATAATGGTCCAGACATGCTGTGTAGTCAGAATTCTGGCTGTGGTTTCATCCAAAGTCACATATTCTCAGTTGGTACTTCTTTTGAATAAGTTCGACCTTCAAGAAACCACACGAATGTGTGTAGTATGAATGTAATCCTGATGTGCTACATTTCTTTGTCATTCTGTTTTTGCCTACTATATAGTAGGGAAGTGTGCATCATATATGAGACTATTAGACTACCCTTTACCACAAATATAATGGCGCATCCCTAACCGCCTAACCACACCACTGCCTTAACCACACCCCCAAACAATGCCATGACCTTCACTGCTTTAACCACACCCCCAAACAATGCCATGACCTTCACTGCTTTAAACCACACCCCCAAACAATATCCCACTAGATGTGTTTGACTTCGGCTGTGGCTGGGTTTAACTGATCTGTCAGGGGAGGAGTTGAAAATGGCTACTTGATGAAAAAGTCAAATTTAGTTTCTCACAGTGAAGCTTGCAGTGTTTGCATACTCTATCTCAGATGAAGTGGATTAGATGCAATATTTGTCAAATACACAGACGTTTTTATGTAGAAACAGAAACACTTTTTATTCGATACTTTATGTACTGCTTAATACAGCGCCTGTATGCAGAAGAGTAAAGTTTAATCCCACCCAATGTGACAAAGTTGTGTTGTGACAAAGATCGTTTTCTCGTACAGTCATGGTCAAATCATCATCTGACATCCACTGCTGTGATGCAACAGTGAAAAAGCTCTTACTGTACAGCACAGAGAGAAAGTGAACGAGTGTATGTGTTTTTGTGTGGTGAGATGAATATATGAATGGTGATGCTGACTCATAAAACAGTATGTGAAAGAGTGTGCGACTGTGGTGTTAAAATGCACTCATCCATGCAGTGCACTAGATTAACACATGCTGAGGGATATGTGTGTTTGCTTAGTTGCTGGAGTGAAAATGATGACATATGGTCAAAATGCCATATTTTGAAAAAAAAAATGCCCAATCTCATTTAGCCCCTCCCTGATTATGTTTCAGCCTCTTTTTTGCTCATCCAGTACTTACATAGCTACTTACAAAATGTTGAATAAGTAAATGTATTTACATATTTAAAATAGCTCATAGGTAAGAAAATATATAGGTAAATAAAAATGCCATTTGCTAAAGGCTTTTTTATTCATTCATTCCATTGTCATGTTCTTTTTTTCCAAAAGGTAAATCACTTTTTGTCCCCCCCCCCCCCCCCTTCCTTACTTTGCTCATTGATTTGTTCACTTTGTCTTTTATGTGTGTCCATTGCAGTGTTCATTAATTTGATTCTGCTAGTTAAAATACAATGTTAATCTTTTTTTAAAGTCGCCCTTTATTCAAAAGCTCAGAGAGAAGCCCAATACTGATCTCATATCAGAGGAAAAGGGGATCCCCTGGTGTCTGGGATGCGGTTGCAGAATGTGATTGAATCTCAGTTCATCCATCCATCAGCAATATGGATTCCAAACCGAACAGCTTTAGTGGCTGTCAGAGCCGATGGCTCATACTTTTGAAGGTTTTCAGTGAGGTGCAGATTTGATATCCGTGTATGATTGTGGGATTTGAAATGTGGTGGGTTTTTTTTTCTTGACATCCTCTTTCTTTCAGGTGAATTAAAGTTTAGAAATGTATATGTGTGTGTATAGCTCTTTTTGTTTAGTATTTACCAATTAGAAGAAAGTGTGTATGAGAGTATCTTTCAAGAGAGTGAATTGAATGTGGATGCTTTAGAATGAGTAACTGAGATTCTTCCTTTTGAACGTACTTTAACCAGAGCATGGCATTACTATGGTAATTAGAGACAGCGTTTTAGGAGAGTCAGCATGTCATCGAGAAAAGCCCACTTTGACTTCCTGTATTTCAACAGTCTGATAAGAGACAACAGCCCTTCAGCGCTCTTCTTACTCTCAAACATACTTTACTGAATCAAAATGACCAAAACCCAGCACTTTCTCTTATCTAAAAACCTCTAATTTAAAGCTGAAGTATGTCATTTCTGCACCTCTAGCACTACTCTACATATAACTTACTTATAGGTAATGCATGTTTAACTCGCCTCATTCTTATATGATGTTTCAAACTAATCTAGACTTTGGCTTATTCGGTGGGCTGAACCATTTACCACAAAGGGAGGAGGAGAGAAAAAGGAGTGTACAGGATGGGAGAAATTGTCAGTTCTGTGGTTTACTGCTGTGATCTTACTGCGCGCACACACACACCACACACACACACACACACAACACACACACACACACACACACACACACACACACACACACACAACACACACACACACACACACACACACACAACACACACAACGGGCTGCCACGTGTGATGTTTAGTGTGATGTCATATGAATACTCTGTTGCTATTGGCCAGTATGATTAAATTGGAATGCCACAAACAATTAAACATTGTTGATTGATTGACCTGAAATTGGTTACCTAGGGAATATAAAATATAAATACCAAGGGTATTAAATCATGGGTTCCCAGGCTTCGAGATTTCACTCTGTACGTTTGTAAACCCATTTGTGGATGGATTGATGGTCTTATTTGCATATTCACAAGGTTAATAACATAGATTGGACAAGTACAGCATGTGACAAGCACACAAACTGTTTTAATAACCGCTTGTCCTTCTGGCGGTGGGCTTTTTTGTTATAAAATGAATCTGGGTCTGGGACAAGGGTAAATAAATGAAATATTTTATTATCATCATTATTATTATTATTAATTCACCTTTTTAAATCTACCCTAAAAGGCATTAGAAAAGTTGACAATTATATCAATGTATAATAAAAAAAAAATATGACAAAACCTTCACAGAACTTAGTGTTTTGTGTAGAAGTTCCTTTTGTGTGTGTGTGTGTGTTTCTTCTACATTAACACCCTATGCTCTCTCATTCACTGTTCCCTTGTCTTCCTCTACAGGCTCCAACTATTCCAGTCCGTCGTTGGCTCCGGTCCCAAGTCTGAATGAGGACGAGGGTGTGGGGGGCGGGGGTGGGGTGTTGGGTCTTGCACCTGAACACATTCCCACCCCTGGCGCCCCCCTTAGCTGGCAGGCAGCCATCGACGCGGCACGGCAGGCCAAGCTGATGGGCACCACCGGAGCCCCGATCTCCACCGTGAGCTCCACGCAGCGCAAACGCCAGCACTACACCAAACCCAAGAAACAGGCCAGCACTGCCTCCACACGCCCACCCCGAGCCCTTCTCTGCCTCACTCTTAAAAACCCCATCCGCAGGGCGTGCATCAATATCGTGGAATGGAAGTATCCTTTTCTGAACTCTGACCTGCTGATTTAATATACTACTGTTCAAAGGTTTAGGGTCAGTAAAACAGTTAAATGTCTGGAAAGAAGTGCCTTTATTTAATCAAAAATAGAGTAAAAAACAGTTATATTGTAAAATACTATTACAAACTATAATAACCGTTTTCTATTTCAAAATTGTGCTTAATTCCTGTGATGGCAAATCAGAATTTTCAGCATTATTACGCCAGTCATCATTGTCATGATTCTTATTAAATAAGTCTGATATGCTGATTTGCTGTCAAGAAACATTTCTTATTATTATCAATGTTGTGCAGTTTAATGTTTTAGTGGAAACTGTAATACGGTTGTTTTCATGGTTCTTTGATGACTGGAAAGTTCAAAAGAACATAATTTATTTGAAACAGACATCTTTGTTACATTCTTTCCTGTGACTTTTGATCAATTGAATGCATCCTTTGCTGAATTAAATTAGTAATTCCTTTATTAAAAAAAGCACTGATGCCAAACTTTGAACAGTAGTGTGTATATGTATATCTGTACTGTATCTGACCACATATGTAGTTTGAAAGAGCGCACATGAATATGACAAGCTGGTGAACTGATGCTCAAACTGATGTCACATTAGAGAGCAGCCAATACTTATAAAGGTTCTGTTTTATCTATAATATATACATTTATACATATGCATTCTTGGCAGACACTTTGCTCCCAGAGCGACATCCAAAAAAGCCTCACATTAACATTCGGTTTATCATGATTGCTTCAGCAGGTAGCAGAGGATACTGTCGTTTTCATGTCATTGAATGTCATTTTTATCAGTGTTACAAATACACACTACTCATAAACTCCTCAGGAAAAATGTCTCAAAATAAGCCATGATCTCAGTCTTAAATGCATTTTCACATTAATTCACAGAGGTGCACTTGAATACACTCTATGCGGTTATTAATTATATAGCCACTTTATTACACCTTACGGGTGTAAATGCAATTTGTTTGGTTTGCTTTTATAGTGTTTTTGTGTAATAGTGTATAGGTCTCTTAAGATATAATTCCCTCTCCAAATTCCAAAAAGGGTTAAATCAAGATTAGCTTTGAGTCATTTAAATTCTTAAATTCTCCCCTCAACTGCCCTTTTACTGGAGACTGTAGGACAGCGTGTTCCCCTGTCCTTTTCCCATTTATTCTCTTCTTTTCTCTTTTTTTCCCCTCTCTTACAGTTTTGTGTAATAATTTCTGCCCACAAGAGACAGCGATAGGCCCCCAACCAGGAAAATATGTTAATGAGGATTGATTGGTTGAGTAAAATGCTTCATTCATCAGGAAAAAAAGATCTAGCTCCCATTCACAGTTTCAGCCAAGAACTGATCACATCATCAAAGATTTCCTCATAAATTCACAAACCGGCATGAGGGAAAGGCTGAACTGCGGAGACAGTGAAATATTTTCCCTCATTAGTTTCTGTGGGATATTTGATAAAAGTTCATCTTTTGCCGGTCCCATCCATATTTGTCTTCAGTCTTGCACACACTTGACTGGATCTGTATCTCCAGAGACTCCGAAGCCTATCTCTCCTGTCTTTGGCTCTGTTGCCATGCCAACAGCTCCTCTCAACAAGCTGAACAGGTCCACGCATACACACAAATATTCACCCCTCCCACATTCAAACACAAATGCACACGCATATTGACCCCTCCTACAAACACGTATTCGGTCATGCACATTCATACTAAATGCACAGTCAAGCAGCTTTCATATATAGAAGTGTTATTTATAACATTGTAAGAGCTTTAAAGATAAAGTTCAGTTTGGGTCTGCCTACAATGGTCTGTTTTTACTCCCTTAGGGACCTGAACTACTGATCTACAAGCATGTTTATCTAAACGGGTTACAGGGTCTACGGCTCTGTAATTCTGAACTAACCACAGAGAGCCATAACTCAAGGCCCAGACAGCAGACACAAGAGAAACATCCAGAAAACAAGAACACATCTGTTTCTCCTCAGGACACGTGCCATGCGACTCAACACCCATCTCGGAGAAATCCATTCCTGTAACAAATGATGACACAGTTTGATTGCATTTCCAGCAGAACTGAAAGCCAAACAAACAATTTGGCCAGTGAAAAAGAGAGAGAGAGGGAGGAAAAGGGTTGAGGGGAGGGGGAGGGGGGGGGGGAGGTGGTGAAGATCTTTGTCTTGATGAAGGCCAGGTTTTTGACGAGCTCAGCCGTGCTATTAATGGCAAAGAAAAGAAAAAAGACAATAGTGGATCTATCGTGTGTAATGTTAAGAGTTAACATGCACTGTACTGTATGTGTGTGTATTCTCATTTTGTTTTGTGTATGCACCAGCTCTGATGTAATTTCCTTTAACATTTGACTCCTCAGACCGTTTGAAATCATAATTTTGATGACTATTTTTGCAAACTGTGTGGCCTTAGCTGTCTACATCCCTTTCCCTGAGGATGATTCCAACGCAACCAACTCAAACCTGGTAAGCACAAAGTCAAAAATGACCATGATGATTTGATAGTAATGACAATGACGCTGCTCATTATTACAATGTTTATAATTATAATGTTTGTGCTGCTCCTGATAGTAGTACTAATGAATATGCCAATTGTAGAGTGGATGAGTATGGATGGTTGTGATGGTGATGATGATTTTGATGCTTATGTGAGGTGGTGATGGTGGTATAATAGTGGTTAATATTATGTGATAATATTGTGATGTTGAAAGTAGAGATGGTGGATATAGGATGGAGTTAGGGTTGAAGTTGAAAATGGTTGGGATGGGGTTATGTGATAGTAGTGATGATTATTATGGTAATATTTAGGATGGTTGTGACAGTGATGTAATGCCTGGTGACGATAAAACTGGTTGTGACTAATTGATAATGGTATTGGTGGTGGGGATGATTGTGGTTGTAATAATGTGATGATGGTAAAGTTGATGATAGTGGTGTTAGTGGTGAGAATGAAAATGGTTGTGATGGTAATGATGGTGGTTATGATAATTATGCAATTCAACAAGCATAGCAACAGTATAGTGTTGGTTGTGATGGCGTTTGACAATGCTGATGGTAGTGGTGACTGGTGAGGATGACAATGGTTATGGTGGTGGTGATGTGGTGACAATAACAATGGTTGTGACAGTCATGATATTGATGATAGTATGTGATAGTATATTATATTGTGGTAATGTGATGATGGAAGGGTTAGATGACAGTGCTGATATAGTAATGGCTGTAATTATAGTCATGATCAGTGTTGGGGAAAGTTACATCTTATGTTACATCAAAGCTACATGCATTTTAGAACTTATCCTGAATTTTGAAGATCTTGAAGAAGTGCAGATCGCTGAAACTAGAATAGAGAGAGTGGAGCTCTGTAAGCCTGAGAACAGCCTGTGTGCTTCAATGCTCAATGTACAGTACATTCAGCTCGGATGCAAAGGAGAACGATGGACTGTGTGGTTAATCTGGGTGTTTGGCTGTGGAAAGAGTTCTCAGACCTCTCAGAGCTTCATGCCGTAGCCTGAGTAACACTAATCCATCCACCCATCAGCTTTGAGATCTGAAGCTACATTGTGTTCCTCACTGGGAAAAGACATAAAAGAAACCTGTAAATGAATGAAAGCATGTGTCCACACTTTTAAGCGTATATGCTGCTCATGGCCAAGCAGTTATTTTGCGTACATTTGCAGCAGCCTTGGTTAATTTAAAATGTATTTTATGAGGCAATAAACTCCACCCCATGAAGCATTTGAGAATGACCTATCTAAGAAATAACTGTACTATATAAATAATAGTGGTGTAATGATACCCTCATGTCACCATTCGATACACGATACTGAACTCGCTATACAATATTATTGCGCTACTCCAATGGTATACATATGTATACATACATTTGGTATTACATTGGGGTTGGAAATGAATAGGCTTGGACTTGGTGCTGGTAACCCAATGCACAGGACAATGGTGACACCAGAATCCCCTAAAAATTCATGATTCTGAAGCTGAAAATACAGAATTATTTTAAACAAATATGCTTGCACTGACTTGTCACAGACTAGATATATTTAAAATAATGTAGGCCACTTTTTACTGGTAACTAGACATGTAGCATCATAAGGAACCACAAATATATCTCCATTGCATTATTATACATTATATTCAACATTATATATATAGTAGTTTAATGTAATACGGACACTAAAACTCTGTCAATTTGAATCCATTTTCAAAGGAATGGCTGAAACCGTAACGCATCACACATAATACACCTGAAAGTGCGCATGCGCAGAAAGCGAAAACTACATAGGGACGAGCATGTACGACGGCCTTACGTTAACATATCACCAGAATGATTGACACTTAGGTGGACCAATAGTATAGGCTACCCACCCGGAAAAAGAAAATCCTCCGCTATAACCTTTAGTATAAACATACAATATATTTGAAGTTTATTTTAAAATATTAAAGCACATAAAAATAATATATAGTAGGCTATATAAGTTCTAAATGTTTTAAAAATGTAAGTTGTTGGAAAGTGTAAGTAGACCCAATTACGTAATTTACAATGCTTCATGGGAGTGGGCTTTTACCGTCTCAATTACGTCAATTCAATTGCAATGCTTCATGGTAGTGGGCTTTTACTGAATTGATTACATCATTTGCAGTGCTTAATGCGAGTGGGTTTTACCCAGGTTATCATATTTTCATGGTTACAGTGACTTCTCTCATTGGTAAAGCTAGCTCTCCTCACTATTATGGGTAATGTCGTTTTTATAGAAATTCAGCAAATAAACATGTACGCATTGACTTAGAGCTGGTAGGTCTGTCAGCTCAGAGCTGGTAGGCTAGGTCTGTCATTTAAACATCTAAATTTTCAATAAAAATTAATTTCGCTATGGAGAAAATGAACTGGATTTTTACTTCCGAAGCTGAATGTTGCTCACTATAGGCAGGTTAGAGTGACACAAATACAGCTTCCTTCATTTGATGCATACAGTACACGTACATCGTACATCGTCTTATGGGCTATGAATGGAAACTTTTGATGGGTAGAGGTTGTCATGGATATGGTATCCTTGGTGATAGTAAAATGCACAGCTACCGTGGTAACACAGTAACAATGTAGCCAACCTGCAAAGCAGAATGTGCATTTACTCAGAGACAAATAACTCTTCGTTAACTATCCACTTATCTGTTGCTCCCTTCCAAAGATAGTATGTTTACGTTCAACCAGATATAAAACTCTCTCCTCTTGGTAATGTTCACAGATTTGAATAGTACCCATGTGTATCAGCAGGTCTAACACATTCATCTCAGACTTAAAGTTACTGGTCAAGCTGCGTTTGTGGCATTTGACTTTTGTCTAACAAGAGTCACTTTCACACCGCTTCTCTCAGCGGAAAGCCAACACCTGTGGAGCAGCGACTGACAGGAACTCATCAGCAGCCAGACAGCAAAAATGAAAGGAGGCTAGTGTCAAAAACATCGTTAACCAAGAAGGAACTTCACGTTATGTGTTATGCTTAACAATCCAGATATATGTTAACACTTTCACATCTGCTTCTTGGACTCCATACAAGAAGCATCATTAGTAGGCTTGTTGCTTGAACAAGTAGTCGAATAATTTGTCTTAAGAATAGGGGTCATATAATGCCATTTTTGTACAAGCTAATATGATTCTTTAGGGTCTAAATTAAAAGTTTGTAATATACTTTAATTAAAAATTCTCATTAGTATTGTAAGAAAACACTTATTTTACCTGCTCAAAAACAGCTCTGTGTTCAGCATGCCGTTTAAGTGCATATGCCTTTAAATGATAATGAGCTTTGCTCACCCCGCCCCTCTGTTCTGTGCGTACACCGTTTGTAACACAATAACACAAAAACCATAACGCGTTGTTCATTATAAACGTGGGATTATGAATTATATTGAGAACGTCGTACATAGAAAACATGCCGTAATGTTCCCTGAGTGTAAACCTTAGCCGCATTCATCGTGAAGCTAGCGATTTGCAAAGATTAATATAAAAATGAATATGAAGGTTAATAAAACGCTACACTCACTTCAGTTCTTCTGGACGTGCAGGAACACGAATAGTTGGTATCGATTCCTTTTTTCAGGAGCAGCTTCTCAGCAAAACCAGCTTTATACCTCCTCGTTTATAAAGCAGTCTGGTGTGTGAAATGATTCACGCAAACATGAAAGCATTTACGTTGATCGTGGGTAATATTCCCTTCGAAAACAAACTCAGCCACTGCGTCTTCAGCGGTTCGGATTTAGGAACATTAAAATGACTGCTGTGTTCCTTATTGCACCCAAGAACAGAACACCACAATCGCTTAGACTCCATTCTGCTCCAGTCGGCCCAACACCGGTCCGCGCGCGCACTATGATTGTTGAAACGCTCCTGTCAATCAGCAATCGTGGGAGGGGCGTCCGAGCGTGTGACGTCACAAGTACGAACGGCTCAATTTGAGGCAGGGGAAAACATATAAGAAGATTAAAACAAAAACACTGGATGGATTTTTATCATTATATGATCGTTGTGTACAGGCACTGCCAACACACATTTCAGTACAATCAACTTGTAAAAGTGCATGTACCATTATATGACCCCTTTAAGAAAACCTGTATAATTTGGTTTGGGCTTACCTGACCCCGTATGGACATATTCCTTGAGGAGTGTTTATATTCTTGTGTGCAAAAACAACTAGATGGAGTGCAACAGAATGGAACAGAATGCAAGAATCTCAAGCTGGACTATTTTTAACTTGACATGCTGCCTTAAAAATCAAATGCAACACTTCTAGTGGGATTCTCTGAAACAGCGTGAGATGTGACACAATGGCAAAAGACATTTGTCTTAATGTGTATTGTATGTCTGTAGTGGTGTTACTTTTAAAGCAGAGAAATACAGCATTTTGTTTTATTGTGACTCTAACTGCATGCTGTGCTAGTTAAAGCATCATGGCTAAAAATTATATCTATAAGAAATCTATAAATACTCAATTACTAATTCAATAAAACAAATATATATAACGACATAATTCGTTATACATACATAATACATAATTTTTACATAAGCTTTTTTAATACTTTTAATATTTACATTTATTTGAACGCATATATAATGAATATACACACTGTAAAAAGTGATCAGTTGACTTAACTTTAAAAAAAGTGAGGAAACTCATTGCCTTAAAATCAAGTAAATAACCTCATGCGTAATTGAAAAAATTGTTATGTAAACTTGAAAAAAAAATCCAATTACGTATGAAGTTTATTTACTTAATAATTTAAAGGCAGTGGGTTGAATGGTTATAAAATGGCAAAATAGTATATTGTGACTGAAGGGACAGTGTGTTGCTGTGTGTGTGTGTGTGTTGTGTGTGTGTGTGTGTGTGTGTGTGTGTGTGTGTGTGTGTGTGTGTGTGTGTGTGTGTGTGTGTGTGTGTGTGTGTTGGTTTATGTGATTTATGAGGACACAAATTTGTATAATGACATGTGTATTACACTGGTATTACAACTTATGGGTGGTTTATGAGGACACTTCAAAAGTCCTCATAAATCAAATGGCTTAAAAAACATAAAAAACAATGTTTTATTAAACATTTTAAAATGAAGCATGTTCCTGTGATGGGTAGGTTTAGGGACAGGGTCAGTGTGGGGGATAGAATATACAGTTTGTCAGTATAAAAACCATTACGCCTATGGAGAGTCCTCATAATGCTGTTGCACCAACGTGTGTGTGTGTGTGTGGTGTGTGTGTGTGTGTGTGTGTGTGTGTGTGTGGTGTGTGTGTGTGTGTGTGTGTGTGTGTGTGTGTGTGTGTGTGTGTGTGTGTGTGTGATTGTATCGAGCAGGATGTGTCTGATTGGTGAGATCTGAAATATAGGCGTTTTTATTTTTAGAGCACTGTGAGAAAACGGCTGTCGCTGAGACTCTGGCGACTGGCCAGTTCACATTCTGCCCATTTCATCTACACAAACATCATATTTAGACGAGATCCATTCTCTCTTCACTGCAATTCACAGCCCACACAACACATGTGCAGTGTGCACCCTCTCTTACCTGTAACAGTGAGCCCATGCCATAAAGATGTGCCACGGTGTGTGTGTGTGTATGTTTAAGAGATATCTGTGTGCAAGGTGTAACGTGTGTGTGGAGTGAGTGGGAAAGGGTCAGAGCTCTGTGGGGACGGTGCAGTATTTTAAGATAGCTAAAAACATCACTAGTGCAGAGAGTGACCCACATACATTTCTTGTTCTTTCTCTCCTTCTCGCTCTCTTTCCATAGTGCCCTCTACCTACTCCACTGAGCACTGCAGCCTAGTGTAGCTTAAACAAGCATATCTCTGTAATGTGCTCTGTGTGACACCACAGAGATGGATGAAGTTGTGTTTCACGTGTGTGTGTGTGTGTGTGTGTGTGTGTGTGTGTGTGTGTGTGTGAGAGAGAGAGAGAGGAGAGAGAGAGAGAGAGAGAGAGAGAGAGAGAGAGAGAGAGAGAGAGAGAGAGAGAGAGAGAGAGAGAGAGAGAGAGAGAGAGAGAGAGAGAGAGAGAGAGAGAGAGAGAGAGAGAGAGAGAGAGAGAGAGAGAGAGAGAGATCTTCACTGTGATGCTGTGTCAGTGAGTTGGGGTCTGTTTCTTTCGGTCTCTCTCATCTTGCTAAATGTTCTCAGTTCTGCTACTGCTGTCACCATGCCTACCAGGAAATTTCCACTCCACTAGATGAGGTCATTGTTAAAGAGCTCACAACTATTTCTCTCTTTCTTTTCTGCCTCTTCTTTTCTTTTTCTGGGAGAGAGAGAGAAAAAAGAGAAGGTTAGAAAAAAAGTAAACCAACTATCTGATTGTAAACTGATTTGTCTTATTATCTATCCATCTATCATATCCATCTATTTATCCATCATCCATCCATCTGTTCATCATCCATCCATCCAGTTGTCTGTCTCTGTCTCATCCATCCATCCATCTCATCCATCCATCCATCCATCCATCCATCCATCCATCCATCCATCCATCCATCCATCCATCCATCCATCATCCATCGGTAATGAAATACTGTGACATCTAGAGAGGTGTCTGGGCTCTGTGTGTGTAAATATTTGAGCAGTGTCCCATCTATTTGTTCATCTTTAGCACCTGTTGTACCTTTATTGTTTTGGATCCATGGCAAGGTCACTTGGTTGTCAAGATTAAATCCATGCACATCTTTAGGATCCGTCTTTACTTTCTCTGGTTTCTGTTTTACATTCTCACTCCTCCATATGAGATATTTGCTGACATTTAAAGCTGTGCACGAATCTGTCCCCGGTGTGTGTTTGTTTAGGGAGGTGGAGTTAAGCTAGCTTTATCTACTAAACAATCAGAGGTGTTTAAGTTCAAATAAGCTTTCCTGATGTCACAACAAATCGGATTTTTTTGTAGTCTTGTATATGTAGTCTTTACAGTATTACATGTAAATCCGAGTTACATTTTAACAGGAAAATAAATGTGTAATTTGAAAATACTGTGTAATTTGGTTTCCGCTGTTCTGAAGTCTCTCGAAGTCAGTGTTTGTCTTTGGGAAGGTTTGTCTTTCATTATATTGAGCAAATAAAATCTCTCCCTGACTCTGTCGTGTTCATTTTAAAATGATTATGACAAAGCTTTTCAGACTTTCTAAGTCTTACAAAGATCTGAAATGCATCTCATTCAAACATGGAGAATATCTGGATTAAAAATGCACTGGATGGTTGACAAGTTGTCCAACAAGTGGTCCACTTTTTTTTTTGTGGTGGTACTTTAAAAGTTGTTATATTTGACATATCCCTGTGGTGATGTTTATTTGTTTAATGTCTGCCGAGGGGGCTGGAAGTCCCAATCAGATAACCCACAACTAGTCATTTTCGAAAAGATGTGGCTTTATTGTACATCACAGATTTTTAAGTGGAATAATCTTTGATCTTGGGCAGAGAGGGACAGTGCATGTGTAGACTTGATGCATTGTTGCATGGGTCACACATGGTAAATGCAACAGATGTTTATTTCATGTTGCACAGAGGAAGCTTGATTTATGCTTGTGTGTGTGTGTGTGGCTGAATTACTTCAATAATAAGCATTTGATCTTTTGCTTCTGTGGTTGTTGTATATATCACTGGGTTCCTGTGTGTCTAGTGTGGCCTCACGCAAAGTCAGGGCGTTCATTTATGGTCAGTCTTGGACTTGAAAGGGGGTTGGTGCTGATAAAAGCTGGGGAAAAGGAAAAAACAAAAACAGTGTAGATTTTCTCCCAAATATGCTTGAATATTAATCTCACCATGAGTGGTGTCGAGTGAAAAAAAAAATAGTGTTATTTTAGTCAACTTCAGATGTTCCTGCCTCATATGATATGCCACTACATGCTGATGTCAGGCTTACTAAAGATGTTCTGTGAAGTCTTGTGCATGTGTATATAAATGAAATACTTTTTGCCATATTTTCAGATCACACAAATGCTATATTTTAAGGCAGGTCATAGCTGGCTAAGTTTGAAAGCCGTAGATGATTGCATGTTAGGGGAATATTTAAAAAGTATGTTCTATATAGTATGAATGTGTGTAGTATAAATGCAATCCGGACGTACTCCATCCGCCATGTTGTCATTATCATCTACCAGCGTCTGTTGCGTCACTTCACTTCCATTCATAAAGCGTCGGATTTCCGTATCAATTCCAGCGTGGGTACTCGCAGCACTGAAAACAGCATCTTCTCGACATATCGACGACACAAACCAAAGTCTTCCAGGACTCATTTACAACTACAGTGTTTATGAGCAGAGGGTGGGTCAAAGTAGACGTTGTTCACAGGCAAGACCATTGGCTGGCATTATGCAAATTTGTTAGATTGTTACGTAGGTTTGCAAGAGGAAGTGAGACTGGAATTGAAAGTTAGTTCCAGGAGTTCAGAATCAATTATTTTAGTAGGCAATAACTTTATTTGTTGGGCACTATAATCTTTAAAACTTCACAGACCTTATACATTCACAAACAGCTATATTACATACTGCATAAAATGTAGTATTCAGAAAATCATAATGGGGCAATTTAAAGGAATTGTCTGGATTAAGCTCAATCAACATTCAACATCATATATGGCTTAATGTTGATTACCACAAAAATGTATTTTCCACTGTTCAAATCTGGGTTACAGTCAGGCACTATACAAATGGAAGTGACTGGGGCCAGTCTGTTAAAATACTGTCAATAGTAGCCACAAGAAATGAATAATATGTGTGAAAAAAAACACTAACCTTTTCTGAAGTTATATGCAGTTTTACAACTTTGTTACTATGGCAAGCCATAAACCCTTAAGGCAAGGCACTTTTATTTATAGAGCACGTTTAAAACAGCCACTGCTGACCAAAGTGCTGTACAATCACTGCAGACAATAAAATACATAAATATATAATCAAACAGGAAAACACACACAAATTCATAAAATTACATTGAACCAAAAGCGAGAGAGAAAAAATAAGTCTTTAGTGAGGATTTAAAGCTATTAACATTGGAAGACAGCCTTAAGTGTTCCAGCAAATCATTTTACAGACATGGAGCAGCAACAGTTGAGGCACGATCACCCTTTAATTTCAGTCTAGATCTATAAAATAAATTATTTTATAAAATTATTAGCATTGCATTTCTGTAAAGTGCCTCAAGTTAAAATTATTATTTAGTGACCAACATTATACCATAAATGCTAAAGAATATTAAATCTGAAAGCTCATCCCCTCTGCTAACCCATACCTCCCTCACCCTCATTTACGTCCTCACAGTTATGACCCTTAAATGGGAATATATGAATAGTAAATCATAAATGCGTTGTGTTATGCGAGTTTGCTCTGCAGATGCATATTTAATGCCAAACACAAAGATATAGAAGCATTATGGGAGCAGTGGGTGGCATTTTTTCAGCCTGAACACAGTACCGTAACAGCATGTGACTAAACGCCCACCTGCGTCAGACCGCTGTTTATTAAACATTCGGATCATATGAAATCATATTGACTGCATTGATCGACTTGTCCTGTGGCCAGCAGAACAGCTACATCATCACCGGCGTACCCGAGATCCGTTGGCACGCTACCTGGTACAGTGTGTCCTAAAGAACCGAGGAAGGGAAGTGAACGCCGCCACGAACACAAGCGTGTCCTAAACTCACTCACTCACTCACTCACTCACTCACACAGCTCTGGGATTTCAGATTGAGGACGAGCAAGAAAAATCGCTCTCTTTCTCTCATGGCGTTTCTCCTCTCTCTCCTTACCTTGGCCACAGTTTGTGAAGGGCACTTGGGTAGGTGTGAGGTTGTAATTCAAGCAGGTTAGTGACACATTGCTCCTCACCTCCTCTGAACTTGTCTTACACCTCTCCATCCCTTTTTCTCCTCCTCCTCTTCCTCCTCCTCCTCCTCTTTCTCCTGTTGTCAGTACTCGGGGGAGGTAACCCAGTTTTTGTGGCCGGTAGCTACAAGCTGATGTTCTAATACAAATGATGGCTGAACTATGAATAATGAATCAGCTCCCACTCTTTAAGAGCTCTCTCTCTCTCTCTCTCTCTCTCTCTCTCTCTCTCTCTCTCTCTCTCTCTCTCTCTCTCTCTCTCTCTCTCTCTCTCTCTCTCACTAATCAGAATGAGCTCAGAATGACCTTGTCGTCTTCCTTGTCCTCCACCAGTGGTGGCCTCAAGGGAAGGGCGAAAAGTCCCTCATTCTGACAGGACTGTTGAATTTTAATCTTGCGACTTGACGTTTGGTCTTGAATCAATGCATCGGGGCAATACTGACTGACGGCAGAGCCCTTATGAACCGGCGGCCCACCATTTTCTTCTGCACAGTGAGCGTTTGGACTCGTAGCTCACCTCGCTAAGAGAGATTGAGATCTATGCGTACATCCAGGAGTTTGGTATAGATTTTGCTGCTTATTGGTTTCTTGGTTTCTACTTCTGTGACATTATGATGGGTAGCACCGCCCACCGTGAAATCTGATTCGTCCAATATACAGACAGCTCTTTATCAAGTGTCAACAAAATCTCAGAAAAATCTTTAGGTGTCTCTGGCAGACACCTAAATTCAAACTCATTGATGTCCCTTTGTTTATTCTTTAAGTGAATTTTTGCCTGTATTGGACTGCCGCCTTTAAGTTGAGAAAATGAGTACAGAATGACACTTCTGATGTATGATTCAAACGTGGCGCTTTTCGTCCGGTGTGCGACTGGAGGCCTAGAAGATAAGGCCACTATTTTGAATGGATGTCAATGGAAGAATGGCTTCAATACTCTGAATTCAGTTTGCTGTCTTTAGTGAGAATACAGCTTCTCACTTTGTGAATTGACAGGCTGACCGCTAATCTTCAACGTCTTTACCAATAAACATAAATGTTTGGGGAAACGGTGCCGATAGCCTCATGGGCAAGTGCGCCGATATGTAGCGCCGTTGCGCTTCGGACGACCCGAGTTCGAGTCCCGGCTCGAGGACTTTTCCCAATCCCGTACCCCCCCCTCCCTCTCCCACCTCACTTCCTGTCTATCTTCTGTCCTATCTTTATAAAAGGCAAAAATGGCAAAAATAAATCTTAAAAAAATTATATTATTTGGACATTACAAAAAAAAAATACTTTTTTTATATGAGAGAAGTTTGTTTTTATTTCATTGGAGGATGGTATCCTCAAACAATGATTGACTGCATTAAAGACATTCACTAATTCCAAACCATATTTTAATAATAAATATATTTAAATCTATGCAGTGCTTTTTATACATGCTTTATTTATGATATTGTATTAATAAATAAATGATGATATTTATTTTATTTTGCCTAGTAGAAATTCTGCATGGCTGGTAACTTAAATCTAGTAGCCATATTGGCTGACTGTAATCTGCTTTGACTGTACGGATTGGACTGTGTTTATAGACTCTGCTTCAGATATTGATGAACTCACTGACACTGTATGCAGTTACATCACTTTTTGTGAAGACTCTGTCATTCCAACAAAATATGTAAAAATGTACCCAAATAACAAGCCATGGGTTACTAAATCTCTGAAAAATGTGTTGGAAAAGAAACGGAGGGCCTTCCTTAATGGTGGTGAGGCAGAAATAAGGGAAGCTAGGGGAGAGGTCCGAGCAGAAATAAGGAGAGCCAAGTTACAATATAAAAATAAGCTAGAGGAAGATTTAAGCAGTAATAACTTGGCTGTAGCTTGGGGTGGAATGAAAAAAATGACAGGACAGCAAAAACCTGTAAATAAGCCATTTAACATTGCAGGTTATGATGGTAACAAAGACTTAGCTGATGCACTTAATACTTTTTATTTACGATTTGACACAGAGGACTTTACAGATGAACTCAGGGAAATATGCAGTGAGTCTGCCCTCCCCACAAAGACAAATCTGATGTTTAATCCTCAGGATGTTAAGGCAGTTTTAAAAAAAAATAAGATAAATAAGAGCCCAGGACCGGATAGTATTACAGGGAGACTGCTCAAGAGCTGTTCAGAACAGCTTTGTGAGGTGTTCTGTTTTATTTTTAAGATGTCCTTGGAGCAGCGGAGGGTCCCAAGGGTGTGGAAGGAGTCCATTGTTGTTCCGGTGGCAAAATGTGTAAAACCAAAAGAGCTAAATGACTTAAGACCAGTGGCTTTGACATCACTAGTCATGAAGTCGTTTGAAAGGTTAGTTAAAGGGGAATTGTTGGAAATGGTGGAAAGGGCACTGGACCCTATGCAATTTGCATATAGAGCTGGGATGGGAGTAGAGGATGCCCAAATCACATTACTCAACTTCCTGTACAGTCATCTAGAAAGTACTGGTATGCATGCTAGACTTTTATTTTTGGATTTTTCATCCGCATTCAATACTATCCAGCCACATGTTTTGGCTAGGAAATTGCTAAATCATTTTAATCTTGATGTTAACCTTGTGGGCTGGATTGTAGATTTTTTAACGTGTAGGTCTCAGAGGGTTAGAGTAAATGGCTTTCTGTCAGATCAGCGCACCTCCTCCACGGGCTCTCCTCAGGGCTGTGTCCTGTCCCCTCTACTGTATATTCTCTACACCAATGACTGTAGAAGCCAGCATGTGGACAGGTACATCCTGAAATTTGCTGACGATACAGTTATCATCAGCTTGCTTAACAATACTGAATCCGAGCACGGGCCGGTGGTAGATGAGTTTGTTGAATGGTGTGATAAAGCCTTCCTCCAATTAAATACTACAAAGACCAAGGATATGATCATAGATTTTAGAAGGAAATTATCCAAATCACTGTCTCAGACCTTCATTAAAGGAACCGGTATTGAATTGGTAGAACAGTATAAATATCTAGGAACAATAATTGATAGTGACTTAAAATTTGATGCTAATTCTGATGCAATTTGTAAGAAGGGTCAGCAACGTCTGTATTTTCTCAGGAAGTTAAATGTTTTTAATGTTGACAAGACAATGATGTGTTTGTTTTACAAGTCTTTTATTGAATCTGTTTTTACTTTTTCTATGATTGCATGGTATGGAAACCTGAACATTAGAGACAAAAATCACCTAAACAACATTGTGAAGGTGGCTGGTAAGGTTATAGGGATCGCACAGACTCCCCTGACTGCTATCTTTGAACAGCATGTTCTACGTAAGTCCAGGTCTTAATAGATGCCAAAACCCATCCTCTACATTCTATGTTTGAAATTCTTCCTTCAGGTCGCAGATTTAGAGTTCCACGATTCAAGTGCAATAGGAGCAAATACTCATTTGTTCCCTGTGCAATAACCCTGCTAAATAATTTCAGGTAACCTCATATTTAGAGATATTTTTTTTTTTTTTTTTTTTTTTTTTTTTACTGTATGCACTGGTACATTTTATGTTATTTTTTGGCAGGTATCTTTTGTGTATGTGTGTTGCTATTCTGATCCCTGTATGTATGTTTTTTATCTTGTGTCCTGACTGCAAATCAAGTTTCCCACCTGGGATAATAAATGAATAAATGAAAAAAAAAAAAAAAAAAAAAAAAAATGAAAAAAACATAAATTATTGAGTGTTACTTGGTGTGTCTTTTTATCTGGCACCTTTATCCCTATGATTATTCAGGTAGAGTAAGTAAAATCAAATCCAGTCTAAACCATAAAGTACTCACCTGCCCACAGGTTAGAGTTCTTCAGAAATTACATGTTTTGAGGCTCAGTTTGTAGTTCCAAAGGAGGCAATTGTAACAAACACTTATTTAATGGATTAAAATCAACTAAGCTAAGAGCTCTATAATCAAACTCTGCTGTTAATGCTGTTAATCGCCCCTCGATAGGGTTTCAGGTGTCCTTCACACTTAATGCAGGCAGCATCTGAAGAGAGCTTCACCCCTCAGTCTTTTTTTACTTTGTTTTAGGGAATTCCAATTACATTTCGTTAATTCAATCTTCCTGTTGTTGGAGTATCAATCTCTGTGATTCATGGCCAATAGCCGGATGTCCTTCCACCTTCTACACTATTTGTAGTTTTTCTTACACTCTTCTCCTTCTTTACTGTAGTTTTCGTCAATCTAATCCCCGCTTGTGGTTTTAAAACCTCTTCTTCACCCCAGTGTGGCCTCTTGTTAATCTTTGTGGTTGGTTGCAAACATTAAGTTTATGAATTTACTTTTCACTCCTTTTGCTCTAGATCAAAAGAAGCCAAGTAATATTATTTGAAGTATTACTTATTAAATATTATTTTAAGTACACAACATTCTCTCTTTCTGCAACCGAATATGCCTACTTCCTAAAAGCAGTATGTCAAATGGCAGTATTCATAAAGTTTAGGTGAAAATACTGGGGAAAATACACAGGAGCGGGGCTGTCATATTTGTAAATAGCGGGGAACAGCGGCACAGAGGATGTTGGAGATCACATGACCATGCTAAAATGGATGATGTAGTATGTCTTTATTGTATTATTACACATGAATAAATCATACTTTGAAAGGTGTGTCTCTGCATACTGTGCATACAGTACGCTGTAAAAAAAGAATATTGTTGCTTTAACTTAAGAAATTAAAAGTTTGAGTTAATACAATGAAGGAGGTTGGTTTAATAAATAGAAACTCCAAATATTATGTTATCTGAACCACATTAATTATCTAAGTTGATTTGACAAAAGCAACAAAGTTGTGATAAATCGGGAAAATATTTTTTTACAGTGTATGCACTTTCAATGCGATCACCTGCACCTGTAGAATGTTCTGGATTCTCTATGTCACTTCAGTTAAAACACAAATCATCAGTGGGCGTGTTAGCTCTGAAAAAAAAAAGTTGCTAGGCAACATGATCAACACTTGTTTTTGAGGATCTTAAGAAAAAATGAGCTTTTAATAGTAGAGAGAGGGGAGGGTGTAAATAGTAGCAAGGCAAGAGAGAAATGAGGGGTGGGTGGGGTGGTATTTGGGGATGTGGAACAGCTGCATCCTCTTAGCCTGCCAGGGGGGCCGCCCCCCAACAGACACACACACACACACACCACCTTTGCCCCACGGCCCGAACTATAGTTAGCTGTCTAAGCGCTGCCTAGCAACCACATCCAAAGCAGAATGATGGAGGTTCAGCACGTCCCCCGTTCTATCTCCGTCCTCCTTTCTGTGTCATTTTAGTTTTCTCTGCATATTAGTATGCAGGTATGATTTATACTGTAAAGTTGATTTAGGTAGGAATGAGTGAAGTGAAGTTGTGCTGCAATCTAATTGGCTATCACAACTTATGGCCCATGCTGTCACTGCTGTACTGATAGCTGATTTGGGTCATGAGCTCAGAAGGGTTTGACAGCAATGACACAGCTACGATGTTACCTGTATGCTTCAGCGCATGATATATATCCCATGAAAACACTTTCATCTCATCCATAGGTTTGTGGCAGCCCTGAAGCATGACAAGATGAGATTTGTATTCATATGGAAATGTCCTCTTACGCTTTACATAATGAGATATCATCTCTCTCTCTCTCTCTCTCTCTCTCCTCTCTCTCTCTCTCTCTCTCTCTCTCTCTCTCTCTCTCTCTCTCTCTCTCTCTCTCTCTCTCTCTCTCTCTCTCTCTCTCTCTCTCTCTCTCTCTCTCTCTCTCTCTCTCTCTCTCTCTCTCTCTCTCTCTCTCTCTCTCTCTCTCTCTCTCTCTCTCTCTCTCTCTCTCCAAGGTGTTATCAGTAGGTGATGTGGTTGAGTAAGATGGATCTTGTGGCTAGTGTGTGTGTGTGTGGTTCACTTTGTCACACAGTCCTCTCTGCTGTCCATTCCAGTGATGTTTCTACCAATGGCTCATCTTTAACAGCTCTTTTTACGTGATTTCCCAGAAGGTTGTAGCATCTTGCGTGGTACATAGCAAAAATAACTGTATCTATGTTATATATTTCTTTTAGTTGTGTACTAACATTATCCCAAAAGTTCCCACCAACTTTCAAATTTATATTTTAATTTGAAGACACGGGCCGTGTCTTTATTTCCGTTTCGTCGCCCGTCTATGACGTCATATAACCTTTGACTCTAGTTTCTCTAACTTCCTGCGGATCCCGGCGAAAAACCGCCAAACGCAAATGTAAACACCGGACGCACGTCACTAAAATAAAAGAAGGCGATAAAGAATCAATAGTTGGATATCAATAATGGACCATGATTATGCTTTGCCTGCACGTTCTGCTGCTGGAGGCAGATCCGTGAAGCGGAAACGCACGGGTGACAGAAATGACTCGAGAAGGGTTTGGGACAGGAGAAGAGACACGACTCGCGTTAACATTGGAGTTGCATTTCCACGAGCTTCGTGACAAACTGGAACTACAGAGAGATGCCGATCTCGCTTGCATTCTAATAAACAAGTAAGCACCCATTCAGCTAACTATATCTATCCGTAACTTTATATGTTGTGAAACGATGATGGCATGTGTAAAACGCAGACGGGCTAGCTCTCATGTACAGTATAATGTAAATTCACATTTGTTGTAGATATAGCTGCAGAAAGTAGCTTCATATGCAGTTCACCATCTTTTTCAATATCATAGTATAAACGTAATTATAATTATTAACGAAAGGTGACCGTGTTTTTTAACATCTATTAATACTAGCTAGATGGAATATTGATTCAATAGCCCTGATAATTCATATATCTCTCCGTTCGAAGAGACGTGATTTTAAAAACACTAAGTTAGAATGAGTGAGGAATGTGGGTGACAGAGCGCGCGTGTTCATTACAATGGCATTACATAAAGTGAATAGCCGTAACTAAACGTAACAAGAATAGAGATATAATATAAATAACAACACATTACCTCGTCAGTGAACATGTTATCTGCTGGAGATGCTAGCTGGCTGGGGAATGACAGATCGCGCGTGTCCCAATGAACATCGTATAGCTGGTTCGCGCGCGCACTCCCTCTCTCTCTCTCTCGACAACGACAACAACTCCCATGAGCACACGCTCTTTCACGACGTCATCAGAATACGTCTTTTGCTATTATTTTGATTGAGTGACCCCTGGTGGCCAAAAGTTACATACTGTACGTTTAATGTAGTTCAGATAACATCATATTTTGAGTTTCTATTTATTAAACCAATCTCCTTTGTTGTATTAACTCAAAGTTTTAATTTCAATTAACTAAAATTTTTAAGGCAACCAGGTAACTTACTTTAAGTTAATCCAACTTTTTTTTTTACAGTGTGGTTATATGAATAACATTAACAGAGCTGGGATTAATATGTTTACATGATATTTTGATTATTCATTGTTTTACCACTTTATTTAATTTGTGCTATTTAGTGTGACCCTCACTTGCCTGCTGTAACAGTTTGTCAGTTCTGGGGTACTGCTTTTTCTGAAATGTCTAAAAATTTCTCGATTAGAGTTTTTTTGTCTGTTGCCATTAGTGAAATACACATCTGTCTGCAGGACTAACACATCACAATATGTTTAAATTGAAAGAAATGCGATTAAAGCGTATACATGCCTGTATGATATAATTTAAATTCACAGTACTCCACATATTTTTCTCTGATTATGGTTACTGTAATTATTACCATAATCACACTATTCTGTTTATGTAACTTAATCTATAATCGCATAATAAGGGTGCATGTAAACATAATGTAGCCATTGTCAGTGTAGTCACTAGTTCCTTCTGGTGGAAGTATATACACCATATACAGTAGATGTGCTTTTATTACTTTGTGTGATCATATATTTTAAACAAAACAAAAATTTACTGCCCATATACGGATAACTCACACTACGTAACATTCAAACTCTTACTATGAATGTATTCACAATATAAGTAGTACTCGTAATGTAGAAGTCTAAACTACTTTTTTTTTCTCTTGCGTGCACACACACACACACACACACACACACAACACACACACACACACACACACACACACACACACACACACACACACACACACACACACACACACACACACACACACACACACACACACACACACACACACACCTTTGCATTCTGCAGAGATGAATCTGTGTAAAAGACTGCTGAGTGAGGCATCCTTGCCTACTAGTGCTGTTATGTATTATTATTTTTCTTCTATATGTCGAGCACAGGTATTAATCAAACACTGGTCTTAAGAAACAAATACATCTGACTGCAGAAATTACATTATCAATGACAACAGCACAGAAAGATACAAACAAAGCATAATCATTATTAGCTGTGGGAGCATTACTGAACTAAATTGTTCATTTCTTTTGCCATGTTTCTCTGAGTCGGCAGGCAGGTCAGATCTGAAAGTTGAATAAGGTCACAGTTATGCTCTGGAGTGTCTAAACACACTTTAATGCAATATAAACATGCCATGGGCATCAGACAAGTTAACATGGAGGTGTGTGTGTGTGTGTGTGTGTGTGTGTGTGTGTGTGTGTGTGTGTTGTGTGTGTGTGTGTGTGTGTGTGTGTGTGTGTGTGTGTGTGTGTGTGTGTGTGTGTGTGTGTGTGTGTGTGTGTGTGTGTGTGTGTGTGTGTGTGTGTGTGAGCCAGATTATACTGATGATAATCTGTGATGCACATCAGCTGTCTTTAATTACAGTGTTACAATTAACTCTTAAATACTCTCTCTCTCACACACACACACACACACACACACACACACACACACAACACACACACACACACACACACACACACACACACACACACACACACACACACACACACACACACACACACACACACTCCTACCTAAAATGTCACCAAAGACATATGACACCTTGCTGACATCAGCACACAAATGATTGAATAAGAGCATGAGGAGACGTGTGTGTGTGTACACTGAGCTCCAGAGAGAGAGAGAGAGAGAGAGAGAGAGAGAGGAGAGAGAGAGAGAGAGAGAGAGAGAGAGAGAGAGAGAGAGAGAGAGAGAGAGAGAGAGAGAGAGAGAGAGAGAGAGAGAGAGAGAGAGAGAGTAAGCTGGATAAAGCATCAGGCTGATTGATTAGTGTTTTTCAGACAGATGAGCTCTAAGCCTTGGGCACATAACACATACAGTCCCTGTAGCCTCTCAATCCCTCTATCTCTATACGTTCCTTGCACAATCATTTGTTCATCACCGTCCTCAAGATGGCTGAAAAGGAAATTGAGTGAAATTCTATTTGGCCCACTGTAATTTCCTTTCAATTTGTCCTATCTTTTGTTATCAAGTCAAACCTCTTACTCTCTCATCTCTATTTTGTTTTGCTTTTATTTTGTTATGCATTTATGTTTATAAATGTATTATTTGATAAATATTATTTTCAATAGAACTAACCAACACATTTTTTATTTCTAGATTATCAGTAAAATATATTTTTATTAAATTTTATGAAGAAATTGGAAGTGGGGCCTAAAAAAAGAACAGGAAAGCAAACGCTTACCTTTTGAGGTGCAAGTTAAAGGAACAAACTTAATGCAAAGAGAATGTAAATGCACACTCACTTAAGCTTAAAAACTCGGAACTTCAGTTGTAAGGATGTTGTTACGTGGTTGCTAGGTTGTTGCTAGGGTATTCTGGCCAATTGCTAGTTGGTTGCTTACTGGCCCACCACTAAAGGCCAATTCACACCGCACTGACAGACGCCGACAGATGTGGACAATCACAAGATCACAGTACGTCACTTCTCAGACATTCCTCAACCTGACAAGCACCGATTCAACATGTCCAGTCGGTCGGCAAAAGGCGAATACAAGCTCAGACAGACGGCAACAGACTCCGACACAGGTGTAACACACTGATCCGACAAAACCTGACAAAGTGTCTGTTGCTGTCTGTCAGCGTCTGTCGGTGCAGTGTGAATTGGCCTTTAAGGTTTTGTCACATTTACTGGTGTTTGCAGAATTTTCGCAGATGAAATCCAGTCATTTCAATCAGAATCCAATCCATGCAATCTCCTTGTGTGTTGACCAACAGAAAGCTGCTTGATTTGAAAGGGACTTCTGAGTGAGCTATGTTTTATACGTCAATACACTATTGACAATGAACCTTTTGCTAACAAAATGTCATAAATTGTCTGCAATTTAAATTGGGTGAAAATGGGTTAGGGTTAGTAATATTGTTTTCTAGTACCCGATATCTAGGATGTTAATAGCACACCTCTCCTGAAAAAAAAATGCAAGATTTCAGGTGTCCTTTATGTCAATAGGGTTTGGGGTTTGTTTCTTTGGTCATGCTGCAAAGGTTTTACACTGTGTGTTACAATGTCATATTTAGAGCTTTTTGTCTCTATGAGTGTGTGTGTGTGAGGCTCAGTATAATGTGACCATGTTTCTCATTATTCCAGTTCAGGTGTGTATTGACTGGAAGGTGTGTGTGTTGGTGTCTGGTGTGTGTGTGTGTGTGTGTGTGTGTGTGTGTGTGTGTGTGTGTGTGTGTGTGTGTGTGTGTGTGTGTGTGTGTGTGTGTGTGTGTGTGTGTGTGTGTGTGTGTGTGTGTGTGTGTGTGTGTGTGTGTGGTGTGAGTGTCTGAGAGAGAGAGTCACCTTGTACTGAGGAACAGAGATGCCCATAGACCCTTGTATATTACCATCATCACTCACAAACGTAATTGCACTCACACACACACATTTGCCAAGCTGTTTTATGGTGTCCATGCCATTGGGTGCTCCTCTATCCTGTATTGTCTCTTGCTCCCTCTTTCTCTCAGACAGAATGAATCACTCTTGCTCTCATCCTTCAGTATCAGTAAATCAATCGCAGTGAATGAATGCACATCCTTCACCTCAGAGAGTGAATGATTTTTTTTTTCTTTATTTTGCATCGTTTCATATAAATGTTGTCTTAGCCAATAGTTATTTGGCAAATATGTAATTCTCTGTCATGCCAATAAGCTACATTGAAAGAGAGAGTGAGACAGACAAAGAGAGAGAATTGTACCTGGTAACCCTTATGCCTGTGTGTGTGTGTGTGTGTGTGTGTGTGTGTGTGGTGTGTGTGTGTGTGTGTGTGTGTGTGTGTGTGTGTGTGTGTGTGTGGTGTGCTGTGCTGTGTGTGTGTGTGTGTGTTCTGTTCTTTGCTCTCTTTACACTGGAAGCATGACACAGCGTTCACATCCTCTTTTTTACTTTCGTGACAATAAATGCAGGGTATTCAAAGTGAAAAAATGTAGGATTTGATATCATCTTAATCAGGAAGTTATTGGATTGCGGAAAACGGTCTCCAAATGACAGGTAGTTTGAGAGGAGGGACTGAAAAAATATGAGGGCTTGGTGACATCAGCTGACAAGGAAGTCATTTTAGAGCCTGGTCAGGTTATTACATTTGATAAAGATTATGCAGGCAAGGATTTTTGTTTGTTTGTTTGTTTCTTCCCTCTATTGTAAGTCACTTTGGATAAAAGTTTCTGCTAAATGCATGTATGTAAATCAATGTTTGTTTGTTTGTTTATTTGTTTGTTTCCTCTATTACAATTCACTTTGGATAAAAGAGTGTATGTATGTACATGTTGTTTGTGTTTGTTTGTTTGTTTGTTTGTTTGTTTATTTGTCTCCTTTATTACAAGTCACTTTGGATAAAAGTGTCTACTAAATGCATGTATGTAAATGTTTGTTTGTTTGTTTATTCTGCTATTACAAGTCACTTTGTATAAGTTTCTGCTAAATGCATGGATGTAAATGTTTGTTTGTTTGTTTCCTCTTTTGCAAGTCACTTTGCATAAAAGTGTCTGCTAAATGCATGAATGTAAGCGTACATTTTTATTTGTTGGTTTGTTTTCTCTATTGTACATAAAACAATACTTTTATTCTTGTTGGTCTGCTAAATGCATAAATGTAAATGTTTTTTTCATGGAATAATATGCAGCTAATAATAATTCTCTATTAGACCAGGATTGTGTATTTTGAAAGTCAGTGAGCTTATTTTTTTATTTAATAATTCCTGACATTTCACATCATGATCCTTCCAGCGTGTCTTCAGGAAGTTTCAGCATATTTCAAAAATGTTGTGCTAAAGTTAAAGTACACATTTTCCATAGGCTTATGATAATATTAAAGAGAAATGACAATGACTCAGCAATATAGATTTATTTATTGAAAAAGAGATCACCCTCAAAAAAGAAGGCATGAATCATGTCAGGTTGATGTAATTACAACCGTTTCTCAACAACTCGCTCGGTTCTTGCGTGCAGGTTGGCACATGGTGGCAAACCTTTTTTTTATTATTCAATTTTGATGAAAACTTCATGAGTTTTCTCTACATTTATGTAACGTCTCCAAGTTTAAGGTGCATTCATGTTGGAAGTGTCTGTGTGGCTGGTTGCTAGTAGGCGTTCCATCTCGACTGCTGCATCAGGAGGTGGATCACATGTCCTCTACTGTGTCTTCCTTCCCAATGGTGTTCGCTGCATTGCATCACTGCTCATTTGCCTAAAGTTTAACTCTGGTTTACATGGTCTGTGTCATCTCACATCAGCAACTCTCATGGAAAATGAATGACTTCCGGCTGTTTTGTCGTTGCAAATTGTTGTCAGTGTGAAAAGCCTCTTAAGAGAGTTTCTGTTTTTGACTCACCTGCCACACGGCATTCATGCGCTCGCTTGCCTCTTCCCAAAACAAATCTTTTCTCTTCTCAGTAACTGAACTGCGTATTTCGCTTCTCTCTCTCTCTCTCTCTCTCTCTCTCTCTCTCTCTCTCTCTCTCTCTCTCTCTCTCTCTCTCTCTCTTCTCTCTCTCTCTCTCTCTCTCTCTCTCTCTCTCTCTCTCTCTCTCTCTCTCTCTCTCTCTCTTCTCTCTCTCTCTCTCTCTCTCTCTCTCTCCTCTCTCTATCTCTCTCTCTCTCTCTCTCTCTCTCATCTCTAGACACCACCACTACTACAGTACAGTTTTAGTCATCATAACCACAACTGGTGTGTGTGTGTGTGTAGTTAAGGCATGGCTCTGTTTTTCAGCCATCTGTTATGGAGTTCACAAACTGTCTTTATTGCTGTTCATCCTGTTATAAAGCTCAGCGAACACACACACACACGCACACACACACACACACACACACACACGCACGCACGCACGCACGCACGCACCACACACACAGTTGTACTGTTGTCATTTTACTACATTTCAAGTAGCGCGAGTTACGTAATCAGATTACTTTTTTCAAGTAACGCATTACTTTTACGCATAACGTAACAGTAACTTTTTCAAATAAGTAATGCTTTGTTACTTTGTTTTTCCTTTTTTTTGGTTAGCACCTCTTCTGTCTAGCCTGGTAATACCAGACTCTGCTACTTCACTTTGCTTCGTACACAGAGTCTGGAATGGCATAATAGAGAAGTGTTTTCTCACTCGCTAGGGGGCGCTTGTCTGAAGTTTAAAATCATTGGTTACCCGTAAGCCAATCAGATAAGTTTATTTATGACGTTTGTTATGCGCCGACACAGCCGCATCGAACCACAGACATCATGCATCGAACTCAAATCTATAATTCAACTTCCACTGTAAACCTGCTGTAAAAACTTGATGATGCGAGCGAAATACACTCTTCTTGTTCTGGCTTCAGTTTGAAAAACCCGGGAATGTTCTCCATAGCAGAGCAAATTGCATCCCGTGTCTCGTTTCCCATTACCGCGGTCGTTTCGGTTTCCGATTTCTCTAACCTACAATGTAAAACTCGGCGCTTAGCGTCTACGTCACGGCTCTCAGCCCGCCCTCTGTTCGTTGATTGGCCGGCTGTTTTCAGGCCGGAGGAAAATTGAAAGATAGGCCGCTATCTCAGACTGACTACAGGAGCAAAATGAAATTACGGAAGTAGGAAGTCTGACGTAGTCAGGCTGTCTTCTGTCACCATGTTGAGAGAAATTGGGAATAAGTGCAGAGGCGTTGTGTGCGCTGTGTGAACATGATGCGTTTTGTAGTTCTGGACTAAATGTGAGCAATGCATTTTTTCAGACTGTTTTAGGTATGTCCAATCAAATCAGTGTAGTTCTTCATAGTCTGAACAGCTAAAACAACATGAATTCTGATTTAATATTATACGAAAGTTCACCCACAATCTTAAAAACAAAGCAAGTTTATTGGCATGCATCTATGGTTCCATGAAGAACCTATGACATCCATAGAAACTTTCCACAAAAAAAGTTTTTCTTTATAGTGAAAAAAGGTTCTTAGAATAAAAAGAAAAAAAAAGTTATTTACGCTAGGAAAATAAAGGTGTTCTTTTTTGGTGAACCCTAAATGCACTGAAAAAAATTACTTCATTTTTATTTGGCAAATATTTGCTTGCATATTTAAGTAAATTTCACAAATGGAATTAAGTAAACTCAACAAAGAAAATAAGTAATTTTAACTTGGCTAGTAAAAGGTTGAGTAATATCTATTTAGTTGAAGTTTCCTTTGCAATACATTTCACTCAAACAATATAACATTGAATTAAACCACACTTTTAAAGTATATGCTTTACTTAGAAACATCTACAGTAAGTAATTAATACAATAGATTTGTTTGACATCATATCTACATATCAAAAGTTACACATTGTGTGAATGCAGAGACATCAATACTTGGTAGTCAATACACAATGACGGTAACATTTGATGTATCGTTTTTGTGTTTGAATGTGTCATTTTGAGTAGAAATGGCAAGTTACTAATCCTAACAACAAAAGCAATGATAAAACAGTGTAAATGCAGCTGGAAAACAGTGAAAAGTGCTTATATATGTCATGAATGGATGTCTCTCCTTTTGCCTCCTGCCATTGTTCTTAAGTTATCTATTGCTTTGACAACTAACACAGTAAATACTGTATAATGAATATTCACTTCCTTATGATTTCATTACTTTGCATTATTTCAGTATTTAGTTTGTTATTCACATAAAATAGTCGTACTATTAGAAGCAATACCCAGCTAAGAAAGTGCGTGTGTAGAGGTTGACCAGTACTTAATATTTTTAACTTGGTATGAAAACCGTTGCGTCTAGTGATCCTCATGAATATACCTTCAAAAGTGTGTGTGTGTGTGTGCACGCTCGAGTGTGTGCGTCTTTCTAGTACGCAAGTATGCTGTTGTATGTGACCTCTGAATCTTGAGCTTTTGGGAAAAGGCCGGAAATGAACTGCCACAATTAGAAAGGCTAATTTAGCCATGACACTTCAAAGGCCCAGATTCCTCCTTTCTCTACTTCTTCTCTCTGCCTCTCTTTCTCTTTATTTCTTTCTCCCCTCCTGGTGTGTGTCTGTGTACTGTATGTAAGTATGCATGTAGGTTGTGTTTATGTAAATGATTTTGTATGAGCTAATTATTTGTTTGTGCATGTTTCTGTGAAGTATAGCTTCTGTGTTTTTATTAGCTAATTAAGACCCTTATACATCATCCAGACACATGTGTTTTTCATACATGCGGTTGTCTATGCCACCAGTTAAATGTTCAGGAATTTGATTATTTGTGGCTATTTCTATACTGAGACATTCAGTAGGACACACACACACACACACACGCATTGGAGAGGTGAAAGAGGAAAGAAGAGCTAGAAAGAGGCTGACCTACTTTAGGGGGCTGGATTCTGGTAACACACACCTCTCAAAGAGTATGAAGGGAAGAGAGATGGGAGTGTGTGGCAGCTGAATAAGAGATTTTGGATGACACATGCTCTCAGACGCCACCTAGTGACTCGAGGAAATTTCCTTACAGTGCTAAATGTATTTCTAACTGTTTACATAAATTCATTTTCTTTTTTTATTCTATTTATAGAGAATACAGTATTGAATGATTTAATATAGAAGGAATACGTGTTATATGTTCCATATTTGTACACCTTTAGAGACATTAGCTGGTCTCTTTTAAACATTGGAGGGAATATTTGTTTTTAACGACCCTACAATAAAAATAAATAAATAAATTTGTATGTATTTTAATTATAAGGGAAAACCCAAAACACTAAACTTGGTTGAGGTTTTCAACTGACAAAATAAAACCATATCAGTTATTAATATTTAGTTGGTTCTCTTTGTTGGAATTTCTTTAAAATGACAGTCTGGACAAAAATATGTCTGCAAAATTTGGCATGTTTCATTGGGTTATCCCAAATAAAACAATTGACTCCAAACACAACAATGCAATATGGTTGCAAAATCTTAAACACATTTTTAATAACATTTGAATAAAAGGTGAAGATTTCCACACAACTGTATGTATTTACATATATAACAAAATATATATTTTTATGGTTTTATCCATTTTAATCACAAATCACTGGTCAGGAAATTAGCAAGAATTGCACAAATACTGTAGATAAAGTTATTTACACAGAACAGCCTTTCTCTTTGTTTTCTTTAAATGTTTAATCTGTGTGGGTAAACTTTGCAGAAAGCTTTTTGCAGGAAAAAGAGTCAGTGTTGTTATTCATAAGTTGTTAAAAATGTCTCTCAGTAAGTTTGAGTTTAATGTGAGACCACATTTTCACTATAGGGTTCAAATCTGGACTCTGACCAGGCCAAACCATGAGCCTGATGGACTTGTTCTCTTCTTAGTTGTCTTTGCAGTTTAGGAAGGAGCATTGACTGGTTGAAAAATAACATATATTTTCTCATTTCAACATTCCTCTTTAGATAACAACTTTTCAATTGTGGGAAGCAAGCTATTCTCTCCAAAGCATTAAATGACTTTTCATAGTGCTCAAGTAGTGCTCAGCAGTGCTTCACTGTGTTAGATAGGCATTTATTATTATATTTCAGACACCACTTGGCCCATGTTATATACGTAATGTAATTGTAAAGTTAAATATATCACACATATTTACTTTCTAGTTAAAAATAATTTTTCGTTTTATACATCTCGCTTCGTTTCAAGTGACTTCTTGGCTTCAGGAATTCTGAACAAATAATTTAGCACAACCCCTTTTTCTGCTGGGTAATGTAGTTCCTGCAGCCCCAGCTTCCTGTATCCCAGCAAAGGCTTACAGCAAGTTGCTATGACAACAGAGAATCAGAAAGTAAAGTAAGTTTGTTAGTGTTTAAGTTTGAGGAAATCATGTAGTTAGTGTTGCATAGTGTGTTATATGAGAATTAATAAATTATAAATACAATTTAAAACGGAAAAAAACATGGCTTTATTCAATATGATGCTTCATGAGAAGCAGGCATAAAACATGAAGAAAATCTCTTATAGATTTAATTACCGTGTGTGTGTGTGTGTGTGTGTGTGCGTGCGTGCGTGTGTGCGTGCGTGCGTGTGTGCGTGCGTGCGCGACTGCGCGTGTGTGTGTGTGTGTGCATGCGTATGTGCACAGTTGCTCGTTATCATTCCAAGTCTGTTCTGTGGTCCAAAATTAAACAAGCCATCATGCAGCGATGTGCCATTTGAATATGTTGATGTAAGTACGTAATGCTATACAGAGCTCCACAGTGGCACCAGGACAGATGTTTGTGACAGGTGCATTGTGGGTCCTCAGGCCTCAAAAGTGTTTACAAGCAGCAGATTTAAATTAAGCATGTTTGGCTATTGTGGGCGAATGTGTCATCCATATCACAGAGTAACATCACATAATAATCAATGCTCAGGTGTAAATTGATTTACTATCCATCTAAAATATTAAGCAGGATTAGAATGAAACCCTCCCGTAAGTGTAAACCACTACAGTTTTTGTGAATGTCCCACCACAAAAATAAAATATTGATAAAAAATCTTTAGGGTTGCATGCTTACAGAGAAAATCTGCTATCAGATCGGTATATGGAAGAATGAGTTGCATCTTAGATAAATATTAGGAAGTCAGATCTCTCTGTCCTGTGAGTTACAGATATCCTTGGGCCAAAGACCTCTTTTTGGTAGATGACACTCATTTTGTCCTGTCTCCATCTTCACACCTCCTACTCTCATCTCTTCATAACTTCTCTCCTCTCCTCTCTCTCTTTTCTTCTCTGTCGCATTAGATTAGAAAGAGCTGTGTTTTGCTGTTAGGCAGATATTTATGCACTCTGAGTATGGTTATTTTTGTCTGTCTTCAGTTTGCTGCGGTTTAGGTACATTGTGTGTTAGTGCTGAGTTTTGAAACTGCGTCGGTTTATTTTTAATTTAATTAGAACATACATGTTTCATTTAATGTTAACAGTTACATTTGTAAAGACATAACAACCACCTTTTACACCATCACAATTCCCTGTCTCTGTTTCATGGACTCTTTTTTTAATATTCTGTTTTCTTCTGTGCCTGTGTTCTCTTCTTGAGGTTTAGTTCCTATTTCCATCGATACTCTTGTTTGTTACCATGTCAACTAATCACTAATAACTGTCCTTCATTTAGCCTCTTGATACCTTTCTGTATTTAAACCTTCAGTCCTCATCTGTTTACTGTCTTGAGTTAACGTTTCATGCTGGTATGTATATGTATTGTTCCTAGTCTATATTAAAGTAACCCAAGTAACTTTTCTTCTTCGGTCGCCCTACTGGTTGGAAACTAAATTGTCCATTGCCGCTGTCGTAAATAATTTAGCCTACCGTCGCACGCACGCTCGCTGTTTACCCAGCACCGGCTTTAGAATGAACGATGTCCACAGACAAGGTAGAGTATGTTACATGATTTCATGAAAGGATGATGTATTGCGACATCAGAAACGAAGGAAAACGAAATAATGACTATTGTAGTGTTTGACGTAAAGCAGTCGCATTTTGTAGTTCTGTTTGTGCACAGGTTCCTACCCGAACCCCGAAGTTACATAGTGCCAGTAGAAAGCGACACAGACCACGTCAGGCTATGGCAGACGTGTCATTTAACTTATTTTAAGTCGATGTACCATCACAAGGGTCTTGGAAATATATTATGAAGGGTGAAAAACTACATAGTGTTACTTTAAATGTGATTATTTGACTATCAGCTCCTCCTGAGTCACCAGTGACCGCTACAGCTCTGTGAACTCTGTTTTACCTGTGCTCCCTGTTGTCTCTGTCACGGCCAAGGACGGCGAATATGAACTCTTTGTCTGCCCTGTGATGGCCAAGAAGGCCATTGATGAACTTTCTGCCAGTTCAGTATGCTCTGTTTATACACTGGGATGTTCTTCTGCTCCACAATGAGGATCTTCGGTACCATTTGCTCTGCTCCTCTATGGTGGTCGTCTTATCCATCTTACTTCACCCTGGTCACTGCCGGCTTCATCTTGGCTCCCTGAACTGGTAATGGTCTCAACAGCCTTGGTCTATAGGCTCATTCCACCACATAGGCCTGGCCCTTCATCCCTTCCCTGTTCCTCCTCCACTCCAACACCCTCCTGGACTTTTTGTGTCAGATTAAGGAGCGTCTGGAATTCGTTCCTTAAGGCGCGATTTTATAGCCTTGAAATCTAGATCCCTAGCGGCAGCAAATGTAATTCGTCGTCTAGTAATTCTCCTTTGGCTTGCGAGCTGGAAAACCAAACTCTAGCCGCCAGGCCAATCACATTGTGTATAGACTCTGTGGGCGGGCTTAACATAATGACAGCTGAGTTTTGAAGGTTCCTCGTGAATTCCCTGCTTCTTGAAAACAAAGAAGATGACCGCTGCTGCTGGTGAACCGCGGTCTTTCAAATAGGCTTTAGCCGCGACTCTGGAAGACTTGGAGTTAAAGGGACTATATGCAACTTTTTCCCCAAAATAAACGTAACAATAGCCTTTTTATTTTACCATTTATGACTCAAACATCTCCTGTTGAGCATACTGACACCTTGTCCGCTCACAGGGGGTGCACCTATAAGCCTGTATCCTATTTTTCCTATTTTCTGTCGGGTCGGATTTTTCCCGCATTGTCTGCGGATGTGACGTCAAGCGCGTTCATGTTAAACGTTTCAGATCACTCTGCCACCACCGCTAGTCAGCAAGTAGCCTACACTCGCAAACTTATCTCAAACAATATGTTTTTGAATGTTCTTACCTCTGTAAACATAATGTTGACCTCCTTGCAGGCAGCAGATGACTTGTGAAGTGTGCACGCACGTACGAGCGCTGCGAGCAGTGTTGCCAGGTCCGTATGCCTGCACTGTTTCCGCGGGTTGTTTGTGTAGTGCACGGGTTGACGCGATTGTTTTACTCACTGGGAACATGATTGTTATCGGGGAAACACCCAGGAACGCTATTTGACTATTTTTGGCCGTGATTGGGTTAGTTTTGATGAGCAATTGGGCTGGTTTTGTTGTGCAGACCTGGCAACCCTGGCTGCGAGAGCGAGCAGAAAGGAAGAGCAGTTCTGTTTTTTGGCCACATGTGTCAGTCGCGAGTTTAAATGTCAGAAAAACGCATATAGGCCCTTTAAGCTTTTCTTTGAGAAAAGAACAAAGAACGACACTGACAACGTCACCACCTTCATTGCTCTGGTTGGTTGTACCAGTATCCTATTGCGTGCAGAAGGAATTTGAAAGACAACCGTTTATCCCGCCCTCGGATTGAGCCCTGCCAATGGTGTGTTCCCAGACCCAACATCTTGATGTGGGTCTGGCTCGTCATGCTAGCGCTTTCACTATTCCCTCACAATTCACGGTTCCCAAGCATTATTTGTGGATTATCAAGTCAAGTCAGCGCGTGACAACACCTTACATGTTGCATGTTTATATTAACACAATTTATAAAACCAAATCACATTGGAGTTTCATCAAATTTGTCTTTTTTATATTTCCTCAAAAATAGCTACCACAATAATATAGTAAAAACCATGTTCCATGTAGATTTTTTTCTCTTTTGTTTTAGCTTGGTGGTGTTATTATTGTATTAGTATTAGTGTTAATAGTTACAATTAGTCTGTAAACACAACAGGTATCATAAAAGTGCAGAGGTTCAGATTTTATTTAATGGACCTGAGTGCACAGTGGCTTCAAGTAATGTCGTATATATATATATAAATCTACTCAATACTACAATAATACAGTATAAGCATATTTCACGTGTACTTCTTTATTTATGGACATTAACAAAATAATCAAATGCATGCATTTGTGCTGCTACTTCCATTACATTCTTTGCACATTTTTTTTGTTTTGTTTGGATCTCAATGAGAACACCGTGAGCTCAAGAAAGGCATCCTTCCTCTGAAATATTATCCTCTGGTGTTGCTGTTGGACAGTGTTACTTAGGAATGATTTATACATTATCCAATTTCATATTTCACTGCCTCCTGTCCTGTGCCTGCTCAGAGAAAATGCCTCCGGCCTGTATGTGTTTGTTGTGGGTCTTTTATAAAGTTTGTTGTGGTCCTGTGATCTGAGCATTTCTTGAATATCTTTTGCAATCCTGCAGTCCCACGCTGCAACAAACGTCTGTGATGAGGGTCAACCCTCACACATTAACAGAATAATCAAATACCTAATTGATTCTTTTTGTGTATTTTGTGAATTACTGTATGGAGATAATAAGCTGCTGCTTCACATTTAACTTTTAACCAGTCTTTTACAAGAGTCTTCAACAGAGAAAAATGTCATGTTCTTGCCCACACACACACACAGTGTGGGAGGATTGTGGTTTTGGCTGTTCATGACGTTTGATGGAGCCTCACTTTGGCATCATCACCAATCAAAACAATGCTCTGCAGAGTACACGGTCTCCATGACAACAAGTGTCATAGTTACCAAAGACTTTCAGCTTTCTACCCAAATTCAGCTTTTTGTGCATTTATTTATGTGCTTCATATCTGCAAGAGATCTTCTGTACATAATTAAGACAGTCTTCAGTCATCTCTGAATCAATTAAACACATTTAAACAACCATGTCGTACCATAACATGAACTGTTACCATGTTTTGTTTTGTTTTGTTTTTGGACATGTACCACAACGGTTTTACCATATTACTGTATTTTCTTTTGGTGTAAATTGCATTGAATATGAATACATCAAAGTATCATGCTTTTACCATCACTTCACCATGGTGACTGCACAGTGGTGCTATAATAATCTTTAGAAGTAAATAATCATCAAAGAACACATTTCTGTTAGTTTTTATCTCAGGGTGCACAGTCAGACCCCAAATAGCAGCATAGAAGTGTGATTGAAGCGCTGGTCACACAAACCTCATCCTGGAATCAATCCGTCACCAGTCCCCAATCGCACAATGTGGCACTGTTGCCATGGCAAATGAATGCTTGGGAATGATGAATTCATGGTTCAGTGTTGTTTACGTAAAGACATCTCAGAATAATTCTCTCTCTCTCTCCTATGCTGCGCTTAACGCTCTGTTTAGTTTCAGCATCTCTGTTCCCTGATGCCGGTGACATCAACTCCTCCTTACATGGTGCTCCTCTAAACTCATCCCTCTCTGTACTGTCGTCATGGCGATGCTCTTTAGCCATCTCACTCAGATTCCTAACATTCCTGATCCTGAGCAATGTGAGCATGTTGCTGTGGAGATGAGCTGGAGTGTGAGAGGTGAATAAACGGTGAAATGCAGCAACATGAGAGCATGGGTCTCATTGTTTGTGTATTACAGATGTGCGAATGCAGGATATTCATGTATACTCGTCAGCTTTTACAATCAGCTGGTTCTATTTTGCAACACATTTCTATTTCTGTAGTTCAAAGTCCATTGTGTAGTCTGTCCTACAGTTTACTTTGTGTTCTGCATTGTAGTGTCTAGGTAACATTTCACCACCCAAAAAGAAAAGGAGAAAAAAAGTAAAGAATTGTATTGGCTTAAACAAAATTTTGCCTTTTAAAGGTGCTCTGTGTAACTTTTAGCGGCCTCTAGCGGTGATGTTTCAGATTGCAACCAATTTTTAAAAGAGCGCTCGTGCTCGAACTCATAGACAATACCGTCTATTACGCAAATATCTTGGCGAATACTAGACGGATTCGGCGAGCACCGAGCTCGTTGGGACCATCTAGTCGAGCTGAAAAGAACCATATAAGTTCCATAGTTTTTGGTGGTGTTTTCACGGAGAAATTAGCAGAAAACCATCGGACGAGCTGCAAAATTGCGGACGCCGGTGACGTCACGATCTCAGAAGAAAATCACTCGTATCTCTGGAACGCAAAGACCCAGAGAGCTCAAATTCGGGGGAGGAGGTCCCAGGGGGACCCTTGCCCGAACGCTAGAGTGGCGGGCCTCGGGGATGCCCCCTACCGGATCGCCGTTCGCTGGGACCCCCGATTTCGAACGGCTATAACTCGGGGAGCCGGGCGAGTTGGACCTCGGGGGTGGGCTCGTTCGAAAGGCCCCGTCCAGCACTACGAACGATTAGAGTCTTGGGAATATTGATCAAAGATTGACCGAGATATAAGCCGAAAAATGTGCGCCTTTAACCGGACGTAACTCCCATAGGATAACTCCCTGACTGTATATAAGGAGAGAGGCTCGGGAGCGCGCATGAACGTCACATCCGTTGGATTTCGCGGTAAATCCGACCCGGAGACTTCACATAGAAATAGGAATACTGGCCTTCAGAGGTATTAGCAAAACTCGACAAGTGGATCATTGTAATATGTGATTACAACCCCTTCACACACAGGCAATAAAAAAAGGATTCATTTTTAGAAGAAAAGTTACATTTAGTACCTTTAATGTGGTTGCAAAGAAAATCATTATGTCTACCATCATGTAGTTTACAATCACTCAGTTTTTAGCATGTGTTGTAGTTCAGAATCCGTCCTGTCACTCAGTTTGTCAGGGTGTTCAGGTGGAAGTCCTGTCCTGTAGTTTGCAATCTGTCCTGTAGTTCACAGTCTCTCTGTTTTGAGTGTGTGCTGTAGTTCAGAATCTGTCCTGTCACTCTTTAGTTTATGTCCTATATTTCAGGTGGTAGATTCTCTTCTGTAGTTTACAATCTCAAAGTACTGAGTGTGTCCTGTGGGTTATAATGGTAGTGCAATTTTTGTCAACTAGTTGTTTGTCAAGTAGACAGAATCTGTCCTGTTGTTAAGGTGACCGAGTCTGTCTGTAGTTGACAATCTGTCATGTGGCTCATGTCTGTCCTGTAGTTTTGTGTCTGTCTTATAGTTTAGAGCAGGTGTTCTCAAATATTGAGGTCCACTTTCCTGCAGAGTTTACCTCCAGCCATGTTCAGGTGTGTTTGATTATGGTTGGAGCTGAACTCTGCAGCAAAGTGGACCTCGAGGGCCAAACTTGAGAATCGGTGGTTTATAGTCTTCCCTGTATTTTAGTGCCTAGCCTTTAATACAGTGTCCTATTTAAAAATTTGTTCTTTTGGTCAGTCCATTTAGTCCTATTGTTCTGTCTTGTATTTCTCTCCATTCTGTTCTGTAGTTGACTTCAGCAATTGAAGAGAGTTCGGTGAGTGCAGTGTTTCCACTGACTCACTCAGTTCATCAATGACTTCTGAGGTCATTGATGATTCAGTCTAAAGAGTGAGTTTATTTATTTAATGAAAATTGTGGAGTGTGATTTCAATGCCTGCAAATAGATGTTGTAATCTATGTTGTAATCTATGTTAAAGGTGGCACAAACTAAGCCAAGCTACTACAAACCATGGTTGTTTAAGAGGAATATCTGGAATTATTTAATTAAATGTAACTGGACATTGGTAATTTTTGCTCTCTGATTTTGTTTATGAATTTAATAGCACTTCTAAAAACCTCTGATGTTCCCTTATGAGATCAGTGCAGACTGTGTGATGTAGAATTCCGTTTTCCTAAAAGATAATCCCAATAAGATAAGAAGTACACTGTTGAGATGCAGTGAAGTCTTCCCTATTAACACTTTTCTCCTACTGTTTTCTTATTATCTCATGTCTTGTTAAACTTTTTTTCAGTTCTTAGGCACTGTGTGAGTGTGTTGCCATGGCAACAATGGATGTAAATGAAAACTAGTTTAGAGAGGTATGTATGGAAGCTTGTTTCCGCCACAGAATGAAAATAAAAAAAGGTAATAGCGACTTTTTATCTCACAATTCTGACTTTTTTTCTCACAATTGCGAGTTTACATCTCAGAATTGTGTGATATAAAGTCAGAATTGCGTGAAATAGTCGCAATTGCGTGTTATAACATCAGAATTGCGAGATATTAAGTCAGAATGTGTGATATAAAGTCAGAATTGCGTGAAATAAAGTCGCAATTGCGTGTTATAAAGTCAGAATTGTGAGATATAAAGTCACAATTGCGTGTTATAAAGTCAGAATTGTAGATATAAAGTCACAATTGCGTGTTTAAAGTCAGAATTGCGTGAATAGTCGCAATTGCGTGTTATAACATCAGAATTGCGAGATATAAAGTCAGAATTGTGTGATATAAAGTCAGAATTGCGTGAAATAAAGTCGCAATTGCGTGTTAAACATCAGAATTGCGAGATATAAAGTCAGAATTGTGTGATATAAAGTCAGAATTGCGTGAAATAAAGTCGCAATTGCGTGTTATAAAGTCAGAATTGTGAGATATAAAGTCACAATTGCGTGTTATAAAGTCAGAATTGAGATATAAAGTCACAATTGACCCTTCGCAAAGACCCGCCCTCCTTAGTTACTGTCGCTATGCCCGACAAGCTACGCCGCTCTCACGCTCTCACCATGTTCTCACGCAGTGAAAAATCCATCGCGGAGCAGAGAGGAGACTGACAACACGCGGACAGACAGGACAGACCAGGATACTTTTCGGTTACTTTTGATATTAAACATATTAAACAAAGTCTCACCTTTCAAATGTGGTCATTTTTTTAAAGAAATTTAAACAATAAATACCGTTTTGTGGCTCTTTAATGTGTCGTGACAGATCGCTGTAGAGCATCAGTTAAAGCTGCTCGTGATCCGATCATCTCTTCCTTCTAGTTCATTTATAGCATCAAATAAACATGAACGAACATAAGAAGTAATGTTGTTTTAACCGCGGAAAGGCGTCAGTATATTCATTTTACCAAGTTCAAATCCTCCCATGTTAATCTACTAACTCTACTGGCTGCTTTTTCGGACAAAATGGCAGATGGCGAAGTACGATTGGTTAGAACACCTGTCAATCAAGCTCCACGCGAAGGGTCAATTGCGTGTTATAAAGTCAGAATTGTGAGATATAAACTATTCTGAGAGGAAAAAAGTCCTTCTTTTTCCCCCCATAGAATTGGACTTTATAACTCGCAATTGCGACTTTATATCTCGCAATTCTGAGAAATAAAGTGAGAATTGTAAGATAAAAAGTCGCAATTATTATTATTATTTATTTATTTAGTGGCGGAAACAAGCTTCCATAGTTATGAGAGAGATGACAAGGACAGTTTGACTAGCTTTCTCTTTAAAATTCAGCCTGAATTGAAACAAAAAGATAAAGACAGGTAGATGGAGGTGTGTAACAGTGTTTTCAGACTACAGTGTTTGTTAAAGGTCTGAGCTAGGCAGCCAGAAGAGACATCTGAAATATTTGGCTTGAGTCCTTCACTGAGATGTCACACGGTCTCATCAACATTATTTACATTCCACTGAGAAAAGCAGACCAGCTCTTCCTCTCTCTTTCTTTGTAAGCTTTTGTGCTTCTCTGTGATCATTCCTGTCAGCCAAATGCACAAAAGGGCAGATGTCTCTGTTTATGTGTGTATAATTTTTGCGTCTTATTATTGGTTATAGTCATTATTAGAATATTTTGTGCAGCATTTTAGGCTCCATATTATAATTGATAGAACTGTGAATTTGACCTAACCTGTCAAAAATATGTCCAGGTAACATTTAACCACAAAATCAATATATATATCACTGATCTATATAGAATGACATTAATGTCATTATATAGATCATTGATGTATATATTAGTATATCATTTACATTTTGATAGTATATCAAACATTTTAGTATATCTTCTCAAGGGACACTACTCTAGAAATCAAACTTGGAAAGATTTTAGAGTAGTCACTGTGCTGCTTGTATAGCAGTATATATTTACTGTCCTCTAAAATAACTCAACATACAGCCATTATTGTCAAAAAAGCTGGTAACAAAAGTGAGGACACCCTAAGTGAACATGTCAAAAGTGTGAATATTTTGTGTGAGCACAATTGTTATCTAGCCCTGCCTTAATCCTCCTTGGAATGGAGTTGTTGCTGGGATCCTCTTCCACTCCTCCATAATGACATCATAGAGCTGCTGGATGTTAGACACATGGTGCTTCTCCACCTTCTGCTTGAGGACGCCCCACAGATGCTCAATAGGGTTCAAGTCTGGAGACATACAGTACTTGGCCACTCCATCACCTTCACCTTCAGCTTCTTCAGCAAGGCAGTTGTCATCTTGGCGGTGTGTTTGGGGTTGTTATCATGTCGTTCGGCCCAGTTTCTGAATGGAGGGCATCATGTTCTGCTTCAGAATGTCACAGTACATGTTGGAGTCCATGTTTCCCCTTAATGAAGCGCATCTCCCCAGTACCAGCAGCACTCATGCTGCCCCAGACCATGATGCCACCACCACCATGCTTGACTGTAGGCAATATGAATTCAAAAAAGAAGAAATTGTGCACACATCCAAAAAACTTTTGACTGCAGACAAGACACAATTTTCTTGGTCCTCCTCACCAGGCCATCGCCACACATGCTGAGCCAAACAAGTTTATCTTAGTCTCATCAGGCTTATCCTCTGGGATGGAGCCCCGGTCGGCAGACACTTGACAGCCCATAGCTTTATATCTAGTATATACTGCTGAAACAAATGTGTGTGTGTGTGTGTGTGTTACTGTGCACATATGTGATTATGACCGCAAACATGTGTATGAACATCTGTCTGTCTGTGTGTGTGTATCTGATCTCTATGAGTCTGTAGACATGTAATAGGGCTGGTGGCTTTGAGTCCCAACAGTTTACAGCTTCCTTTAAACCCTCCTTACTTCTCTCTCTGTGAGTCACTAGAACGGCAGAGTGAGTCATATTGCTTTAATCATGCCGTAGAGAAGCTGTCCGACAGATGGATAGAGGGAAAAAGATAGAAGGAAAAGGAAAGAAAGAGAGACGCCCCATGTAACTTATCCATTTATCTCCCCAAATGTATAAATTACGCAAGTGCTGTACTATTCCATAAGCCATGAAATCTATTTTTCTCACAAATAACTCACATCTTAGTCACGTATAACTAACTCTACAGAGATGACGAGCATGGGTCGCTTTAATCTCTGGAATGTAGCATCGTTGTTCGGTTCTTTTTTTTTTTTGACCCAGCATCAAAACAGTACGTTACACTCCACCCACCCAACCTCCACTGTCAATTAAAAGACTAACAAGATTTTTCTCCTTTGAGAAAAGCACCGCTACCTCGTCCATCCTTAATGCTTTTTTCATACATGTCTCCTGCTGGCAGCAACATCCTTTACATTCACGCAGCGTTCAGTTTCTCATGAACAGGAGAGGCGATGCCCTGTCTTCCGTAACGGTCAGTACAAGTGACATAAACTAACAAGCAACCCACAAAATCAACAATAAAGCCCTTTATTTATTGTTGATTGCTTGTTAGTGGTTTTTGCAAGAAAGGCAAGAATCACTATTAAGGTGCAGTCCCATTTTCTGCTGAATTTTCATGGGTAATTTCTATAGGAATCCTAACAAGATCAAATTTCTTGTGAGGACAAAAGATTTTGTAGGTCACACAAATCTGCTGTGTTAACTAACAGAAAGCTGATTGGATTTAAAGTGACATGCACACACTATTGACAATGGATCTTTTTTTGCCTGCAAAATTTCATAAAAATGACGCTATTGTAATTGCACCTCTCTCCAACATGTTGAACATCCCATGATATTTCTGCTGTAGATGTGAAAAATACCCCAAAACAGACTTGAAACATTTTATAATAGGTACAATAACCATATTTACAGCAGGGCTCCAGACTAACTTTTCCACTGGTTGCACCGGTGCTACCAACTTTCTCAGTTGGTCGCACCAGCATACGATTTGGTCGCACCTTTTTTTTTTTTTTTTTGCTACATGCCATGGGATTAATCAATGCATGCTTATGAATGGTGGTCTTAATGGACAAAGGCTTTCTGGGTTGCAGAATAAATACCTGTAATATATTATATAAAAACTAGGGGTGTACCGATACCCTCATGTCACGATTCGATACATATCACGATACTGAACTCACGATACAATATTATTGCGATACTTATGATAAAAGGTTATCAAAAAATGTACTGTTGATTAAAAGGTTACATTTTGATATTACATTGTGGGTTTAAATGAATAGGCTTGGACTCTGTGCTTTTAATCCAAGGACAATAGAGACACCAGAATAAAAATATTCATGAATCTGAAGCTGAAAATACAGAATTATTTTAGACGAATATTCTGGCACTTTTCACTGACTAGATATATTTAAAATAGTATTGGACACTTTTTACTGGTCAGGTAACATAAGACATTTGGTATTATCAGGACAAATATTCCCCCATTGCATTATTGTATTGTAGTACTGACACTAAAACTCTAAAAACTTGAATTTTTTTCTCACACAGTAATTTTTGTGGGGCGGGGGAACTATCCACGATACGTAATGTTGCAGTTTTGTATTGCGATATATTGTGGCACGATATATTGTTACACCCATAATAAAAGCACAAATTTCAGGATTTTCATAGATTTTGGACAGTAATTTTATTCTGTAATTTTAAGCATTCTACATTTGAATTATATACAATCTATTTATTTACATTTGAGTCATATTAAATTCGTCTGTCTATTATCATCTTTCTATCAGCATCATCTTTCTATCTTAGAAAATCATTAAACATTCAAATGTATGCATTGGATTTTAAAAGATTAGAGTATTATAATATGCTGATACAGATTTTTCGTTATCAAAGTTTATAGTTGAATCAGAAATCTCACACTCCTTCTTACCTTCTGGATTTTATAATCTTTTCCTTTTCCTCTGTCGAGTACGGTGGCCGAGAGTTGCAAAACAAATCACAATTATAAAAACAAAATAACAAGTCAGAAAACACAATAACAATTCAGAAAACACAATAACAATTCAGAAAACACAATAACAAATCAGAAAACACAATAACAATTCAGAAAACAAAATAACAATTCAGAAAACACAATAACAATTCAGAAAACACAATAACAATTCAGAAAACACAATAACAAATCAGAAAACACAATAACAATTCAGAAAACACAACGACATTTCAAATAAAACGGAAAAGGTAGGTACATTTTGAGAATGGCAAACTTGTCGCTGATTGGACGAGACACCTGTCAATCAAGCTTTACAGGAATTAAGAAATTTGTGATCAACTTTGTTTTGCTAAATGCGAAAATGGAACACATTAAACATTACTTTGGAGAAGGACATTCATATGCCGTGATTGTGGACATGCTGGCGAAATACCACGATATTAAAACTATTTACAAGATTACTAAAAAATATTTACATGCTTTGTGAGGCACACACGTACATTTGCACACACAAGCAAGGTCTCTCGCTCTCTGTCTCTACCTCTCTGCAGTGCGCTACACGGTTTGGAGCTCGCGAGCTCTGGAGCTCTGAGTTTTTAACTAATTTGCGGGCATCAGGGAGCCGCTATCAATGTGCGGGGAACTTCCGGGAGACTTGGGATGTCTGCATATCACTCCATGGGACCGAACTATCTTTGGCATGTTGATGGGTGCGATAAACTTAAGCCATTTGAGCACAAGCTCATTTTAATGTCGTGGTATGTCGCCAGCATGTCCACAATCACGGTATATGATTGTCCTTCTTCAAAGTGTTGTGTTCCATTTTGATCACAAATTACTTACTTCCTGTAAAGCTTGATTGACAGGTGTCTCGTCCAATCAGCGACAAGTTTTCCATTCTCAAAATGTACCTACCTTTTCCGTTTTCTATGAAATGTCGTTGTGTTTTCTGAATTGTTATTGTGTTTTCCAAATTGTTATTGTGTTTTCTGAATTGATATTGTGTTTTCTGAATTGTTATTGTGTTTTCCGAATTGTTATTGTGTTTTCCGAATTGTTATTGTGTTTTCTGAATTGATATTGTGTTTTCTGAATTGTTATTGTGTTTTCCGAATTGTTATTGTGTTTTCTGAATTGATATTGTGTTTTCTGAATTGTTATTGTGTTTTCTGAATTGATATTGTGTTTTCTGAATTGTTATTGTGTTTTCTGAATTGTTATTGTGTTTTCTGAATTGTTAGTGTTTTCTGAATTGTTATTTTGTTTTTATAATAGTGATTTGTTTTGCACCTCTCGGCCACCGTAGTCGAGCGATTACTCTCATCTAACCGCTGAGAAAACGTAGGAAGGGGCTCGGTCGGTGTTTCGTGAGACCTTTTCATTTTTATATGCCTTTAATTCGTGAATTCGTAATTGCCGCGTTTCACCATCAGTTTGCAATGCGCGTGACGTCTACGTTCGTCAATAAATAAACTGCACGTGTCTCGCGGAAGAACACTGTAGCCGGAGCTACTTCTCTCCGTTAATGTCTATGGCGAGTCACACAGGCACTGGGCAACTCCGCAACCGAGCCGAGCCCGGGATAAAATAGTCTGAATATAAACACTTATTATAGGCGTACCGTAGTGATTCAGGATAAGTCAAAAACACGGTTTGGAAAATGGATTCATGATGTATTGTATTGTAATGTATTGTATCAATCATGATGATTTAACATAAGTTACGTTACGGACTGCAGCAGCTGCTGATACAACGGCGTTCTGTTGCGCGAGGGTCCACTCGCACGAGTGCGACCACATACATTTTTAACTCGCACATTCTCAAAAAATGGTCGCATATGCGACCAATTTGGTCGCAGTCTGGAACCCTGTACAGAGACTTTCTGGTTTGGAATTTTTGACTTATTATTTTATTCTGGCCATTTATTAACCACTCTAGCTACTGCATAGAAACGTTCTAAAGACCACTCAAAACACCTTAACAATCACATAGCAACACCCTAGCAACCAGCCAGAACAGAATAGCATCATGATGGTGAATTCAGCACAAGAAAGCATCACTTACATTGTCTTATAAAGCTATAGAAATCTTATCAGTATAAGGCCCTACCAAGAGACCCTCCTGTTTAAGAAGATCGGACATAAAAGGAATAAATTTCATGTTGATTTTGTACCTCATGTTTGCCTTAGAAAAAATGGTTTATTGTGAAGCTGAAGAAGTTGTGTGTGTATGTGTTTCTGACTCCCACCCAGACGGCCACCCAGCATACAGACGTACACACTCTCGTTCTTAAGAACTAGAAGCTGCAGATAATTCTGTTCCTATGGGACAGAATATTTTTGGTACCTGCTGAGACAGATAGAGAGAGAGAAAGAAAGGGAGGGTATACTGACGAGTATGTGGTTAATTTTAGAAAGTGGTGTAAAAAATGCAGCGGAACAGAGCGTTCCTCCTCTTTTCTCAGTCGTTCACCTCCGATTGGTCGAACTTTGCGCAGTGATCCCTTTTGGCCAATGAGACGTATCGTCATGGGGGAATTATGAGAGTAATAGACCCATCAGGGTCCTTCCTTAAATATACACACACTCAGAGAAAATATGATCCCCGCCCCGTGTCGATTATTATTATTATATTAGTGTAGGGAGAGTGGGTGGAATTTGGCAGTCACTTTTAGATAGCATTTGAGCACTGCACCATAAATAATTCCTCTCTCAAACACACACACACACACACACACACACACACACACACACACACACACACACACACACACACACACACACACACACACAAACATGCTCTGGGCTGCTGGTGTCGGTACAGTGTGATGATGAATAGACCTAGTGATGTTATTTCTGGAGAAATTACGACACTGCCAGAACTCCCTTCATATCTGGTTTTAGAGCAGGTTCAGTTTGGATAGTTTGTCGAGGTTTGTTTGGGTTTAGTCCAGGAGCACAGGAACGTTTGGAAAAGTGGGGGTGGCACATTATAAAAAGCCAATAGTCTTCACATGATTTGCTGAAAAAGAGACACTGGTAAAAAATCACAATTCTTGGTAGGATTGTTGCTTACTGTTTGCGCATTGCCGTCACAAACATTTGGCAGAGACTTCAGCTGGCAGATTTTTCAAGTTGTTGTTTGCACTGCAGCCAACCCAAATTAAAATTTTAATTAATTATTAATAATAAAAAAAAAGAAATTACAATATATATATATATATATATATATATATATATATATATATATATATATATATATATATATATATATATATATATATATATATATATACAGTAAAAAAAAGTATTTTGTAAAATATTAAACATTTTCTATTTGAATATATTGTGAAAGGTAATTTATTCCTGTGATGTCAAAGCTGAATTTCCAGCATCATTACTCCAGTAATCATTGTTACATGATCCTTCAGAAGTCAGCATTATTATTATCATCATTGTTGAAAATGGTTGTTCTGCTTAACATTTATGTGGAAATGGTGATACTATTTTCAGGTTTCTTTGAAGAATAGAAGGTTTTTTTTTTGTATTTATTTAATGTATTAATGCATTTATTAAATATAAATCTTTAGTAACATAATAAATGTCACTTTCGATCAATTTAATGCATCATTGATGAATAAAAGTATTCATTTCTCTATTTTTGAATTATATTTTTGAGTTTCCACAAAAATATTAAGCAGCAAAAACTGTTTTCAACATTGATAATAATAAGAAATGTTTCTTGAGCAGCAAATCAGCATATAATACTGATTTCTGAAAGATCATGTAGCACTGGAGTAATGATACTTTGTCACCACAGGATTACATAAAATAAATTATTTTAAATTGTAATAATATTTCACAATATTACTGTTTTTACTCTATTTTTGGTTAAATAAATGCAGCCCTAGTGAGCATAAGAGACTTCTTTCAAAAACATTAAAAAATAATTTATTGTTTCCAAACTTTTGACATGTAGGCTACTGTAATTATTAATAAAATATTGATAATAAAATAGTAAATATAAATTGCATAAAATATAATTAGGTATTTTGAAAATATATTATTTTAATGTTTTAATGAGTTTGGGTTATAAGAATAAAATGAAAAAAATTACCTGTTAACTACCTCCTTTTTGAGCATAGATCATATTATGTCACAAGATGTAATATAAATCTATGGTGTCCTAGAATGTGTCTGTGAAATTTCAGTTTAAAATACCCCCCAGATCATCCATTATAGCTTGTCAAATTTGCCCCATTTTGGGTGTGAGCAAAAACGTGCCTTTTTTGTGTGTCCCTTTAAATGCAAATGAGCTGCTGCTCCATATGAGCTTCGGATACTTATGCCGCGTTCCAGGCAACCTGTGTTTTTCCTACCTTATACCCGTGAAAGTGCACTGGAACGGCAGTCAAACCCGTGACTTCCCACCCGTGAACTCGTACTAGATCGATGTACTCCCAGTTACGAGCTCTGACGTCACATAGCCCGCAAAACCATACAAAACAACAATGGCAGCCCTACGGATGCAGTGTTTCTGCAGGCGGTACACGGTGAGAATACACTTTAGTTTAGGACAATATAACGTTGCAGTCAAATTAATAATAGTAATGATAATAATACACACACGATTATGTATTACAATGTTATGTGTCTGAAACAATAAGTATATTGCGCTCAGGTAGTTTGGCGTGACTGGCCTGGAACGCTACAAAATCGTGAGTCGTGGTTTGAAGTCGTGATTTACGTGCTCAAAAACCTGCCTGGAACGCAGCATTAGTCTTACTCATCTGAAATCTCAGAAATAACCAGTAGTGGAGTGCAGACTTGCGGAGAGACTCGGGATGCAACTTTTAGACGCACCTGGACGTTTCTGAATGGTTAGTGGATGTATTTATGTTATGTAGTTGTGGTGGATTTTCACTGATTCGTCTAATCGACTTGCATACTGTCATGTTTAACTTTTACAAAAGTTGACACAAATCCCTGAAGTCTTTATAAGACAGCTGTGAATTTTTTGGGGTAAAATATTGTTCTGTGCTCATCTGTGCAACCAACGACAGAACAGTTTGCATGCTTTGCTCGAACTTTTGCCATTGCTTAGAACTGGTGGTTACACTGTTGCCGCTTGTGAAAACCAAATGGCGGCGCCCTTAAACGTGCAGATTAAGGGGCGGTAATATTATAATAAGATCCCCTTCTTATTCAGAAGGGGAGTGAAATCTGATTGGCTTATTTTTGACATGCTTGCAGAGAAAGGCTTATTTAAAAAAAGTTACTCGGTTGTCACTTTTCACATTTTCTGGGTTGGTATATGCAGCAGGGAATAGCACTTAAACATGGAAAAAGTCAGATTTTCGTGTTATGTCCCCTTTAAATGTTAATTCATGAATGCTTTGGAATACAGGCATAATGTTGATATCTTTTTAAACTCATATCATTGCCGAAGTAAAACTTTTTTATTAGTGTAAAAAGTTAAAAGGTAACTCTGAGTCTATCACAGACATTGCACCCACTAAGAGGTTTTAAAGAACAGTTTCCACGGTAAAGCAATGTCTAAACCGTTTTCACAGGATCCATTTTGTGTGTTTCAGCTTTAATATGATACCTATATTATGATGATTACTCAAATATGTCATAGGGGAAAAGGCGTCCAGGACAACTGACAGTTAACAGGTTAAAAAATTAAATAAGGTTTAAGTACTTAAACTAAAATGCAGTTTAGGATACATCCCAATAGTTAGAACGTGTCTATTCACCTACTTTTTCTGTCTCCTGCAGTAGATGCATGCTACAGCGACAGTTCACTGAATGGAAAGAAAAATGGAACAGATTTGCGAGACCATAAAGGCTGAAAGCTTCCTTGCGTGTTGACTACAGGTGTGGTAAGCACGCATGTGGCCGTGTAACTTCCTGTCGCAGTGAGGCGTGTGGCGTGGGGTACGACGGAGAGCGGCTTTCCTCGGTGAAATGAGCCGAGCCGCACACGTGCGAACACTTACACGCATACGCAGGATTCACAGCAGGCTGCTGCTCACCAGCTGTCTCCATGGAGACCAAGATGGGCTCTGGTTGTCATGGAAACTGACAGCAGCTTGCTGTGGGTTTTGCAACGTGTACGGCTCCCGAGAGCACTATTTAACTCTGTGCGTACAGTCAATATTTAATCTGAGTCAGGACTTCAACTAAAATCTCCTAATTCATCATGTCGTTTCTCGCAGGTTCTTCGGCCACATGGGAATATAAACCCGATACAAATGAAGAGCATGTCACAGCTGTAAGCAAATGATCACACAAGCACTTATACAAACCCAGCAGGAACGTATTAGATGCAAAGCCTGTTGCCGGAGCCGTGGTTTAGAAGTTAGTGCATGTGTCCGATTTTGAATTTGGCTCACGTCTTCATTCACGTGTTCCTGTCCACTTTATTTTGTCCATGCTGTCAAGACAAAAAGAGTGTTTCTATAAGCTGCCGTGTCCCTAACTAAGGAGCAGTGTGTTGCTTTGTGACATCATTTGCCCGTCAAAAATGACTTGTGGGTAGGTGTGTGTGACATGGCATCTGCTGACCGCAAATCCTGTTACCTTGGTTACAGACAGACTGGTCATAAAGGTAAGGTCACAGAGATCGGGAGGTTCTGTCCCCCGAGCAGCTCCTTGTAATTTGATTGGCTCGCGGCCCCGTTTGTCACAGAAATTGAATTATCGTGACTGTCATCCAGAGAGCCTCACAGCTCACCTCTCCTGTCTGCATCCCTCCATCTCCCCCCTCCTCTCATTTACTTCTCATTTTTGCCTCTCTGCTCTTCCTTCGGTTCTTTTATCATGTCTTCTCTCATCTATTTTGTTCGCCTGCATCGTCGTTGCTCAACTTTTTAGAGAGTGGGAAAAGAAAGGGATGGGTTGCAAAACAGTTAAACAACTTTATTGCTGTTCCTGAGTGCAGATGCGAGTTAAGGAATGCCCAAAAAGTAATATTCTGGCAATTTTGTGTTTCAAACGGCATATAGGTTTGAAATTAATTGCAAGTATAAAGTAAATAATGTCGGAAATTTAGGGTGAACGGTTCCTTTGAATTTTATCTTTTGAAGCTTGATCACTAATATTTGATCAATAATTATGTTGTGTGTGTGTAGCCTGTAGCCTGGTAAACTCTACGCTATGAGGACAAAATGTCCCTACAAAGATGGCAATATCCGAAATCCTTGTCCTTATGGGAGTTTTTTAGCCTGACTTCGTCATACTCTATCATATTCTAGTCAGAATGTGAGTCTGATACTGCTCCATAGCTTTGATTATGAGGTGTGTCTTAACCGAACCAGAAAAAAAAAACCTCTGCACTCAATTGGATACTTACAACCAATCAGAGCAACGCAGTAAGTTACGTAGGCTATGTATGAGCGGCATAGTTTCAACAAAACTCAAATGCACGAACTCTGCTAAAAGTGGAAAAACAATAATGAGTGTTAACGATCTTTGCCGGTGTTGTAAAAATAATTTAAGGATTCGCGGAGTACTTGCAAACACGAAAAGCATTTTTGAAAGAAATACGTTTGATGACATGATGATTACGTAATTGGATGGATCATCTGTCCATCATCGTATAAAGCCCGCCCTGGCAATTTGATTGGCTCGATGATTTCTGAACCGATCATAATTACTCCTCAATGGATCGAGTCCAGACCGAACTTCCCGACCAAAAAATGTTGTGGGTGGAGTTCGGGCTGGCATCCAGGCTAGGAGTTTTTGGTTCCCATGAGGAAACCTGCTTATAAATCATACCAAATTAGTTTTGTTTGTTTTTAAAGTAAACATGTAGAAAGCTTTCTGTGATGGGTAGGGTTGGTGTCGGGGGACAGAATATACAGTTTGTACAGTATAAAAATCATTATGTCTATGTAAGTCCCCATAATGCATGAAAACCCAACGTGTGTGTGTGTGTGTCCGGGAAAGGTCTTGGATCAGAGGCAAAACCTGAGAGCGCTGTGCTACAGTAGATGCCTCTGAGTGTGTCTGTCTCTGTGCCAGCTGGTTCAAAGGAACTAACACGTCTCGCCTTCTAAGAGTCTTAATAATACATTCTCACACGGATATCTTACGCTACTCCAGGCTTAAATTGACCTTTTTAAATGTGCTATTGCTGCAATTATGGGCATGAGTGAGTAGCCCTGTAAATCGCTCTCTCTCACTTACACTTTCTCTGTCTCTCTCGCTCTCACGCCGTCTTTCAGAGAGCAGCCGGTCAGTCTTGCTGAAGGATATGCAGCGTAAAATGGGGCTGGACGATATGGCCAAAATTTATATCACGATATATTTCTTAATTTCGGTCGATACGATATAATTCCGATATCGATATGAACAGTATAAAAGCCTCAGGAAAAACTGCCTAGAACGCACACAATGAATGTCTGTACCTTCAAACTTCTGAAAGAATAATTTGCCAAGTCTCTGAAACCTCCTATAAAACTATTTAATATTTTAGAAATAAAAATGGTACAAATAAATTATTGTTAATATTTCGTATTTAGCCTTCATACAAACAAGAAATGTGAAATCACCGTCAAATAAACATAAGACTCAAAATATTAACATTAATATCTTTAACTTTAAACTATAGGCTTACATAGGTTGATTATAATATTCTTTTAGATTGAAAAAAGTGCTTCAGCCAGGATAAAGAATAAGATAAGTGCACAGTTGCTGAAAAAAAAAAAACACAACACAACAACAAAAAACACATGTTGCTGAGGGACATTTTGAGTGTTGATGACACCCTGAATTCATTCCGATTGATGAATCTGAATGTAGTGTTTACATGAACGCTAAACAAGTGATCAGGTCACAAGCTTTAAGCTTCAAATCGGAATAGATTTTTTGACATGCGCACATTGCACAGAGTTTCCCGCTGTTTGCCTAACATTGATTATTTATTTGCTTCAAACAGCAGACTTAATATTTATCTATTTCTGGTGATAATTTGGATGCTATGAACCGTTGTGCCACTGTTTATATTTATCATGCCGTTAAAATGCCCCTCACCGACAGACTGTAAAAAAAAAAAAAAAAAAAAAAAACGCACACGCCCAATAACGTTACCAGTCGTCAGTGGATGAGAGTCTGAAACAAGCACTGGTGGAACGTTGTCCTGCTCCACTTCACAGACGCTGAGTGAAATGAGAATTGTAGAATGACGGGACGCTCATTTAAATTACACTTTATTTAAACAGGAAAAACAGCTTGTTCGCGCGTCATACGTCATACGCTATTCCAACGTCATTGCACATGCGCAGTCCTTTCAGTTTCGGTTTTCAATCCGATCAAGTGTTTACATGTCCTCTCGATCGTATAAGAAAAAGGAATAAACCACCGCTCTCTATTCGATCAAAAATTCATTGGATTACTAATGGATTATCTGGTTGCATGTAAACGTAGCCCATGCCTGGCTGTGATGTATATTGAAATATCGAAAATGTGTTTAAAAATCATATCACCGTTATTGAAAAAAAAAATATCGCGATATATATTGATATCTAATTATTGTCCAGCCCTACTCATAATTATGAAGTCATAACACACATAAACACAAACACACACTATCTTTATCTTTATTGTCCTCACAGATACCTTACAAGGATAGATTAGATATGGGACTGTTGTGATAGGCATGATATTGTCCCCTGATGGACTGATAGATGTGTTTAGCACAAATTAAGGCTGGTGGAGAGAATACTGAAAGAATTCTGAGAGAATATTGACTCTTTTAAGGAAGTAATATTTGGTTTAAAAGGGATCTTTTCACGATTTATGCAATACATTTTTCCCCTCAGGTCCACATAATGCTAATCAGTAATAAAATAAAAAAGTTTTATTTATGTAATGTAGCTTAGCTTCAATAAATGGTCTCTTTGGACTGAGAAGTACTGGGCAGTTTTGAGTTTTGAACATTACAGTGTGTTTTTATATAGTACATCTAACCTTTGCAAATTTGATTACTCAGGATCCCTTTAAACAAAGTGAGTGGACCACAATCAAGAGTCATTCCAGCATTATTCCACACCATTTCCTTTACACAACCAATTTTCTCTGGTACTTTTTACTGATGTGCAGGAAAGAGGAGGATTCTGGCAGGTTGTGTAGTTTGAATCGATCTGAGAACTCATGGGCCCGAATCCGGATTTTGGGAAGACCCATGAACTATTGAGAACAGATTGACGCATCCCTACAATTATCATATTTTGTAAAAGTTACTGTTGACAGGTCAAGCCATGGGAATATTTCTGTCTCTCTCAGTGAGAATAGTTGGAGGCCTTATTTTGTTCTGTAGACCCACACTGATCTCAGGGGACTAGACCGTCTCAGTGCAGCTCCCACGACCTCTGACCTCCTATATACACACATACACACAGCAAATCAGGAGAAAATGGGTGGAGTTAAGCAAGACTGATGTGTTCTAGTTAGAATGCATGGATTGGATACGTCTTATCCAATCACATTGTAAAACATAGAGGGAATAAAGAGAACAGGATATCAAATTGAAACCATGATTAAATCTAATACAGCAGATTCATCTGTCTATTTAAATGTAATTGTTGGATTTTAGTGTGTGTGTGTGTGTGTGTGTGTGTGTGTGTGTGTGTGTGTGTGGTGTGTGTGTGTGTGTGTGTGTGTGTGTGGTTGTGTGTGTGTGTGAGCGCGTGTTGTGTGTGTGTGTGTGTGTGTGTGTGTGTGTGTGTGTGTGTGTGTGTGTGTGTGTGTTGTGTGTGTGTGAGCGCGTGTTTGTGTGTGTGTGTGTGTGTGTGTGAGAGCGCGTGTTTGTGTGTGTGTGTGTGTGTGTGTGTGTGTGTGTGTTGTGTGTAATGGATTGCTGTGGTGTTGATTGCGCTGATGACCGAGGGCTCTTGTCAGTAATTGAGCTTAATTAATTTAAGAGCCTCGGATTGATTCCGGATCTCAGAGTTTAGTGTACAGTAAAGTAGGTGATAACAGCATCATTTAACCCTGTTTTTAAAGCAGCTGCATTTAAAATGTGATTCCACACAAACTAAACACCATTCTGCTCCTGTTCAATATCTGTTGAAAATATGTCATTATTAACACACATTTAGTGTTTTTTTTTATTTTTTTATATATATATACTTATACATAACATTTTAAACATTATAACATGAACATTATATATAAAATTAACAGACACATTTATTGGACTCCTTTAATGGATTATTTAGCTGCATTTGCTTAAGAATGTTACTTTCCTGTTATTTTTTTTTTAGTTTGTGTTAAAAAAGTTAAAAAGTGACTAATGGGTTTTAATTGTAAGCAACATTTGGCTCTGTATGCTAGTGTTTCTGTTACTAAGAAACATGTTTTTCTCATCTGAATTAAGCGGTTTTGATTTAGTGCAGCTCTGCAGTAAATCATCTACGTGTGCTCAAGTTTTAAATTGACTAGTTCCTTAAAATTAAAGCTTATCATAATGGTCAGTCCACTATCCCCTCCACAAAGGAAATTGCCAGTAGATTTTTTTTTTTAATAAAACTCCGCTACAATGACATTTATGGTAATTTCCAAGCTAATGTTCTCCTTTCTGTGTGTAGAAACGATTATGACCTTTATCTTAAGATTATTATTTTTTTACTTCCCACTGAAAGTATAATGGTCTAAATGTTATTTCTGAGCGTAATAGTTGAGCTCTTTGTCTCTTTTAAGTCTCTTTTTTATTATTATTAAAAACTAATTTTATAATTTATTGCAATTTTGTATTTTTTTCCCCCCAGCAAATATTGACATGAAATCAATATTATCAATTAATCAATCGACGGCCTTCATTGAAACAAATCATGTCTGAAATCCCTTTTTTCCCACAGTCCTGTAGCTCTAGACACATCCTCAGAGATGAATGTCTGTGTTTTGATTCTCACAGGAAAGTTGGGAGACAGTCAGCAAAGACTGAAATTCATCTGGCATTTACAGATGCAGCATTTCTGCTCTATAATCCACTCGAACACATTGTCTCTGGTGCAGCGACATTCTGTGTGTTTGTGCGTGTGATATCTGTTCTCTTTTGATAGGCCTGATCTGTAATAAAATGTCATGCAGACAAATGGCTCAGTACATTTTCTGATGTTGGTTCAGAGCTTCGGGCGGCTTTACGTTTAAAGATATTAGAGATGATGGAATTAGAGAACTAATATCCTTTCTCTCTGTTTTGTCTGTCTAGGAACGGGTGGAGTATCTCTTTCTGATCATTTTTACGGTGGAGGCGTTTCTAAAAGTTATTGCATACGGGCTGCTGTGTCATCCTAATGCGTACCTGCGGAATGGCTGGAACCTGTTGGATTTCATCATTGTGGTGGTAGGGTGAGTACAAGAACCCTGTGTAACCCTTGAGACACATATATGGACGAGTGAGTGTATGGTTTGAGTTATCATGGAAACATCACACATTTTAATAAGGAAAAATGCTTTTTATAACACGTCAGTGTATAGCATCATTGTGTTTGCACATCTGAAGTGGCAAATATAAAAGCTGCGCACAAATTTGGAAAAAAGTTATATTATTTTATTTGCTGTCATATATATATATATATATAATATATATATATATATATATATATATATATATATATATATATATATATATATATATATATATATATATATATATATATAATTATATATATATTCCTAATAATATAAATAAAAAAAAAAGTCACCCACAATTCTCTGAATGTAATTTCTGAATGTAACAAGTTCTAGGTCTCATTCAAAATAGAAAAACATCTTCAATTCAGTTTAAAAAAAAATCTTCCATTCAAATGGACTTCACATCGGAAAAAGCTGCTTTATTTTGCATGATGCTGCATCTCGTCAAGATTGCTTTCATTTAATGAGTTAAACAACAAATTACTTTAATTAGTTAAAATATTTTGAAATCTGGAATGTAAAATGATAACGAGTCAGAAACTTCCTCTTTCATTCTCTCTTTCAGGCTCTTCAGTGCAATATTAGAGCAGGCCACTAAAGGAGACGGTGGGACTTCAATGGGAGGCAAGGCTGCAGGGTTCGATGTAAAAGCCCTGCGAGCCTTTAGAGTGTTAAGACCTCTGAGACTTGTGTCTGGAGTACCTAGTGAGTGTATACACACACACACACACACACACACACACACCACGCACACACACACACACACACACACACGCACATACACCACGCACCAGCACACACACACACACACACACACACACACACACACACACACACACACACACACACACACACACAACACACGCACATACACGCACGCACGCACACACACACACTCTCTCTCTCTCTCTCTCTCTCTCTCTCTCTCTCTCTCTCTCTCTCATCTGATGATTGCTGAGTAAGTCGTTCATGAGTCAGGGTTGCGAAACAGAGAACATGAATTTAAATTTCCTTTCTGTGGGAGGATCTGAAACGATTCTACAAAATGTAGATTCAGTAATCACAAAGACCCCATTTACACCTGGTATTAAAATGCGATCTGTATCCAGATAAGTTATCCGGATAATAAAAAACGCATGTTAATGCAAGGTTAATGCGTTGTGATCGGATTGTGATCGGATCTGCCTGACCACATCTTGAGGTAGTCTGGCTCGCATTGTGTTCGGATCTTTACTAGGTGTAAACGCAATCCGTACGACGTGATCACATTCGTACATCTTCGTACCTGCCAAACGTCATCCTTCCGTCCTGTACCCAGACCATGTGGCGCATAATACCAAAGCGCAGCTGCTACTCTCTTCTCCACAGACACCGACGACCGCAGCAGAGTATTTCTCCGTGACAGCAGAGGCCGCAACTTATCGCAGATGTAGTCGAACAAATGTCGGTTCATTCTGAAGTTTGCCATCCAGTCATCTTCGCCAAAAGACCCCAAGACAATACGTTCCCACCACTCATTACTCCGTTCTCTCATCCACAGAGACCGATTCACTATCGTAGCATTCACAGTAGCCGCAAAAACAACAGCTGCAAACAGGGCCTGTCGTCTTTTCTGTTCGCTCCTAATAGAAAAACGTTGAAAATGACAAACTACAGCTGATTTCCCGTGATCACGCGCATGTGTCACTCTGGAGGACAGAGATCCGATCTCAATGTGGATAACGAGAACGCATTAAAAATGCAAGGTGTAAACGCAAAGGTAAGATCAGAACACTTATTATCCGGATAACTTATCTGGATACAGATCGCATTTTAATACCAGGTGTAAATGGGGTCAAAGATATTCAGAAGTCAAAACTCTATTAAGCTGTCGTTATCAGCAGGTGCAAGCACAGCTTTTTATTATTATGTAGGAAAATCCATTTCTTTTTGATTGGCAAAGTTGTCCAGAATGTGCCTGTTCATTACCCCTTATTATACGTCTCTCTGGAATACTTCTGTTTAGGCAGTTGCTTTATTCTACAGTCAAATGTTTTTTTTCAACACTTAAGTTTAACGACTGTTAAACTGTACACTGTAATTGACCATCTGTTTTAACCTGTTCTCGCTTCACTTCACAATGAGATTCCTGATCATGATCAGCTGACTGTACATGATCATTTTATTATTGATCATATTCAAAGCATTAACAGTTACTTTGCACTTCACTCATAAAACAAAGAAAACCATCCATGAGATTTCCTTTGTGGTTGCAGGTTTACAGGTGGTGCTGAACTCCATCATTAAAGCCATGGTTCCCCTCCTGCACATCGCTCTGCTCGTTCTGTTCGTCATCATCATTTATGCCATCATCGGCCTCGAGCTCTTCATGGGCAAGATGCACAGAACCTGTTTTTTCTTCAAAGATGGACACAAAGGTCAGGACTTTATCTTTAGCATTTGTTCCTCCCTTGTTCTAGTCATTAGCCCCTGGTTTTCACCCCGATAAACTGACAAAATCCTATTTTCGTTCAGGTCCTATATCTGAAGAGAAGCCAGCCCCCTGCGCCCCAAGCTCCGCCCATGGACGACACTGCTCCCCGGCCAACTTAACGCAGTGCATGATGGGATGGGAGGGTCCAAATGACGGAATCACAAACTTTGATAACTTTGCATTTGCCATGCTGACTGTGTTTCAATGCATCACGATGGAGGGCTGGACTGATGTCCTGTACTGGGTGAGTCTGCTCCAGTAACGGCACACCACACCTTATGATTGTACACATGAGCAAACATGGTCCAGTACAGCGAGACATGCACAGCATATGAATGAGGTAGGGTTAGGAATATTTACCAGTTTTCTTAGTTAAAAATCATATAGGAACCCTATTGGAATTTCTAAAGGGAATCCTAATGTAACATAATGGGAATAATAATTCTCTTATTATTTCACACAACATCTAGGTATTTTAGAACATACAATTTTCAATAGGACTATAATGATTACCTGCAAGATAAAATGCATAACATGCATATTTAAACATTGAAAACCATTTTTCCACATGTGATTTCCATTATTATGGATGGACATTCTGAGTTTCTGATAAAGATCAAAATAAAATTTTGTAAGAATTTTAGATATTTTTAAAGGATCTGCATTCTTAGTTCCAAATTATAATAGAAATTCTATTAGCAATCCAGCACACATCATTTTGCCATTTTGTGTATTTGTTTATTTGTTACGGAGCCCCTAAAGGGACATGTGAAGGAAACAAATATGAGATGGGAGGAAAAATAATTTGTCAACTTTTGTGTTCCCCCGTGAAACTTTGCGTTCACTCACTTAACATTTCTTGGGGGAACACAATGCATTCCCGAGAGAACGCAAATTTCCTCCCATCTCATATTTTTTCGCTTTAGGGGCTTGATAGTTTGTTGCATTTATTTATTTAATGCATTTATTTATATGTTTGCTTTTTTATTTACATTTTTATTTGCTTTAGTTTTTTTTTTTGGACTGTAGGTTAGGGCTCAACGACGAGGATGACTCACTGTTCAATGCTGCTTTGCCACTGAAAATCTTTACATTTATTGATTTTGTACATCCGTTTTTATACTTAAACCTTTGGTTACATTGAAAATTATTCTGTACATTTTTCAGCAAGATAATGTTTTAAATTTGCAGAAATAACTTGCTAAACATCAGTAAGAACGTGTTGAAAACTAATATTTAGCATCATATGACATTATTTTCCAGCAAAAGAGTTTATATGAAGTTATATTATAGCTATATAATTTCCAGTGTGTTACACTGCGTTTGGTAAAGAAAAAATAATTTTAGTGCACTAATATTTAGTAAATTATTTGTAAATTCATAATTTTAGTATATAATCAATATATTTCTAGCTAAATATATAAAACCATTGCTAAAACTAAACGTTTAACATTCTTGTATGGTGGAGCCATTGAAAATGTTTTCAAGGCAAGTAAAAATCATAACTACTTGCCCGACTCGCTAGCAGAAAAATCCTGTTAAGCCCTGTGTGTGTGATTATATCACTGCTGATCTCTACAGGCCATCTATACTGTATCTCAGTCTTCTGCACTCTCACAGATACTTAAAGTGATTGACGGTTTTCCTGACGACATCCTTTAACACAGTCAAACAGACTCGGCTGAACGTTCTCTCTCTCTCTCTCCTCTCTTCTCTCTCTCTCTCTCTCTCTCTCTCTCTCTCTCTCTCTCTCTCTCTCTCTCTCTCTCTCTCTCTCTCTCTCTCTCTCTCTCTCTCTCTCTCTCTCTCTCTCTTCTCTCCTCTCTCTCTCTCTCTCTCTCTCTCTCTCTTGTGAAGATGCTCTATGCTTCATGGGTTTGCTTGATATTCTGGGTTTCAGAGGGACAAGCATGTGCTGTTCACTGCACTCGTTTCTGCTGACTGTCTTCTTCTCTCCACTCCTCTGTCTTTTTTCTAACTGTCCCCTCCTCGTCTCAGATGCAGGATGCCATGGGTTATGAGCTTCCCTGGGTCTATTTTGTCAGTCTGGTCATCTTTGGATCCTTTTTCGTTCTAAATCTGGTTCTGGGTGTGTTGAGCGGGTAAGCATTGTGTGCTGAGTGTGTGTGTTTTCTGTGGACAATACAACAAGCTCTGACTGAACCATCCAACATTTTTTTTTCTTAAAGCACTGGGATTCAGCGAGCCACAGAGGGTTTGTGTAGCACTGTCCATGTTCAGCAGACACATACTAATCGATCATTCATCCCTCTGTACCCCCTCCTTCCATCCATCCCTCTCTCTCCCCATATTTCAACCCTTCCCTCCATTCCCAGGTCAATGATGCTGTAGGGAATTCCTGGCCGTGGCTTTATTTTGTCACTTTAATCATCATTGGCTCCTTTTTTGTTCTTAATTTGGTTCTTGGGGTTTTAAGCGGGTAAGGGACACTCATTCATTCTCTCTCCATATTTTTTTCTCTCTCTTTCTAACTGAATTTTTATCCTTTGTCGGAGAGAATGTGTGAGAGAGAGCTCTGTGTCTTTTCTGTTTAACACAAATGTAAACAATGAAGGATCAGAGGAGTTTTGTTTCCTTTGTCTCTTTCTATAAAAAATTGGTTTCTGATGACACTCTTTAATATCTAATTACATACGTGCATTTTATAGCCAACTTTGCTATAAATTGAATTGTGCCCAAAAGTCAACATGAAATCAGCTTTGACCCTATTGAATTCAAACTAATTGAATTTTCTTGTTGAATATCTTGTTCTGTTTCATGCAAGAAATGCACTATTGTAAAAAAGTTTGGGATCCGTAAGATTGTTTTTAAAGAAATTGATACCTTTGTTCATCAAGGATGCATTACATTTATCAAAAGGTGACACAAAAGGCATTTATAATGTTGTGAAGATTTTTATTTTAAGTAAATGCTGTTCTTTTGTGCGATACAATGTTTAAGTAGCACAACTTTTTTCAACATACAAAATGTTTCTTGAGCACTAAATCAACATTTCAGAATGATTTCTGAAACTGAAGACTGGATACTAATTTTACTAATTGAACTAATTTTACTGGAGTAATCACTGACAGTCATTTAAAAATATAGAATACCATTATTCATGGTTTTACTGTATTTTTGATCAAATAAATGCAGCCTTGGTGACAAAAACAAGTGTGTATAGTGAACTAGTGAATACCAATTTATGCTGACTTTAATCACTTTTAATTGCACTTTTAAAAACAATTCTTTAATTGTTAATTCAGTTTATAGGATGGATATTTAGCAGTAGTCTCTCCTATTTTCAGAGAGTTCTCTAAAGAGCGAGAAAAGGCCAAAGCTCGCGGCGATTTCCAGAAGCTCCGTGAGAAGCAGCAGCTGGAGGAGGATCTAAAGGGCTACCTGGACTGGATCACGCAGGCGGAGGATATCGACCCTGAGAATGACGACGAGGGACTGGATGACGACAAACCTAGAAATCGTAAGTACGAAGCAGGGAAGCACCATGGTAGGGAATTGATCTGCTCTTAGCTTGTTAGAATCTGAGTTGCTTGCGAGAACTTTTTCTATGCATATTTAATATATTAATTTTGAAAGCAAATGAGGACATTGAAATGTTTTAAGTGTTCCAATGATTGCTTTAATCTAACTTAATCTGAAATACTTCCAAATCTATATATATCTACATGAAATATTTTTTCTTTTATCTCTGGCCCTTCAAGTTCATGCGTGCTCAAGGCCTGACATTACACAGCAAGGCTGATGTACATTCTCACTCTCTACATATGCAAACAATCCTGAAATATTAGAGACTATGGGCTCTAACTTGCACCCAGCGCAATTGACTTTGTACACCGACGCATGTATCATTCCTATTTTGCACCCGCGCAAAGCGGGCTTTTCCCTCCACAGACGCACGTCGGTAAACTAGGAAATGAACTTGCGCTCCCTGGGCGGGTCGGCGCAAAAAGGAGGCGTGTTTCGGCGCAAACATTCCCTAGTGCTAATTTTGCAGTTCCAGAAAACATTGCGCCACTGACCAAAAAAAACCTAGTCTAAAGTCAGTGGCGCGTTGCGCGTTGTTCATAATGCTATTTTAAGTGCGCATGCTTGGCCATAATGTAACGGGTCCACAACGCGCACACACTTTGCTTCTCTCATTAACACAGATGCAGCAGTTTTTATTTTTGCAAATCATACATTATAACAGGACAAATATTACCACACGAGGGAAATCATTGTGGTGTCCATGAAGATGTGAAAAAAATAGGCATAAATCTAGCTTACACATTTACCACTGTATACTGGTAATTTTTCAGGCAAATTGTAGTAATGACGGATCAGATCTGTTTGCCCAATAGTGGCAAGACACATATGTATATAAGGACATCTGACAAATTATTTTGTCCGTCAAGAACTAGGAAAAAAAAATCGGAAAGACTGCGAAATCACCTTTACCATAATGTAAGTACATTAAAAACCTTACTCTTTAACTTACCAGTTAAGTTGAGCTTTCTCATATTTTTTTCTATTGATTTGGGTGGGTTTGTCCCATCCCCAATGTCAATTCTCTTTCTTTTACGGCCCTGACATCGATCTCCTCGGCTGTGAACCGCTCCTGGCGCGTGCCTGGTAAATGCGCCATAATAATAACAATCCGCCATGCAACATGCGCACCTGCTCTTAAAGGGTATGTTGGATGACGCTCTGATTGGTTTATTTCACGTTACGCCCAAACCACACCTATGAATAATGAAGCTACTTCAGACCAACCTCTTTTAGATTTGCGCCAGGCGCAAGAGTCGTTTATCCTGCCGGGAAAATAGCAACAGCGCCGGGATCCGCCCACAAAGTTACTTGCGCTTTGCGCTTTGACACTTGCGTTTCAGATCGTGCGCTGGGTGCAAGATAGGGCCCACTGTGTGGATTTTGGGTAATATTCTCTAAAGAAACAAATTTGCCTATTGGCTAGTTTTCTGTCTCTGTTTTCCATTTGAAAATAAACAGAAGCTCACCTTATAAGATTAACTGTGCAATTGGCTGCCAAGTTCTAGTGGACAAAACCTTTTGAATAAGTTCATCCTGCTTAATGAGACCGATATAAATCATTAGCTCATATTATGCTGTTTTACTGCAGATGAGAGTTCTCCATCAGAAACTCACCACAAACCAAAACTCAAAGGGATATATGGACATGTTTGTGCTTGTATGTGGGCTGGCTTTGCAGTCCTTATTAGGGATAAAAGCAGGAAACAGAAGCGGTTAAACCTCCTTGTGAGGATACAGTATTTCAATAAGGATAAAAATTTCAGAAAGGATCTAGTGATCTAGTTTGAGCGAGATGTCTAAAAAATGGCAGTTTTATGCTTAGGGTTTGTTTAGAGTAATTATAATTCATCTATGTTAAGAATATTAGATGCAAACGATAAGTTCTTGCAGGGATATTCTTGTGTGTGTGTGTGTGTGTGTGTGTGTATTTGGGACTTTTTTCATAGCCTGAGATTGTGTACCGAGATCAGATGGGAAAGGACTTTCACACACGTACAATAAATTCAGCTGACTCGCATTTAGTGGCACAAAATAGAACTGCACCTCATTAATGCAACAAATTATTTGTGTGTTTTGTATGAACGGTGACGTTTTATGTTAAGTGTTGGGTGTGACTGCCGTGCTCAATGATAAATGTTCAGGATGGAGAGGACTGGTGGCGTCTCTCTCTCTTTCAGTGAATGTGTCTTCTTTGACTGTTTGAGTCTTGCTCTGTTGTTTTCAGGGAAGACTCATCGTTTACAGTACATCCGTGGAGCGGTGAAGAAAAAAGCGGCTCTGCTTCGTAAGGCGTGTGCGTCTCAATAGCAACCACGGTTTACTTTTGCGTCTGCATGGCAAAAGTGCAACAAGCCTCCCAGACCTTTATACTGACCCCTAACCCATCCTCACCCTTCAATCTGGGTATGGAGGGTGATGGGGACTCCCTGCTCAGTTCTTTTAGATTTCTGATTGATGATGGGCATGAAGATCTGAGAGTTTTGAAAATCGGACCCACTGCTCTTTTGGGTGGTAGAAGTTTTTTTCTGTTTGAAATATCTGGACTTTTAGCATGCTATTGTTTTTTCTTTTCTCCAGGTATTTTAATCAGAATCAGGTGCTTTGTATTACATTTCAGTCACACACCAGGCTCCTGTTCTGATGTGATCTGCATGCAATGCCTAGACAGAAAACACTGCTGTGCACACCACGGTCCAGATGGTTCTGACTCTGAGATTGTGGTTTCTCTTTGACAGCCATTGTGAGACGTTCATAGAGAGATAAGTAGTGTGGACATATTTTTGTCGGACTCATGTTGCTTCTCCCCTCGGTCTATGCGTAGATTTGCATTAGTGTTTATGTTATTTTTATATCTTTAATAAAAATTACAAGAGTAACAATCATTTCCATCTAAAATACATTAATTTTCGAAATACATCATCAGTGTACTAATGATGCAATGTCACTGTTTGACATCTGTAATCCTCTCTCGGAATATTCGATCAAACATAATCCCATAATCCAATTTCCAAGGGTGGTGTATTGTGGTTGATAATGTTTTTTTTTTCCTGAGAAATAGAATTAGATAAAAAAGGTCAGAGCCAATGAGAATGCAGCATGGAATTTAGAGACCCTGCTTGACCCCGCCCCCTGCGCATGTTAATACGATGGAATTGTAGGCCTGCATGCTGATTGGTAGATTAGCACTGTTTTGGCTGGCAGCAGAATCTTTTACATGACGTATTTGGGTAAGTTTGTCAAACTGTTTTTTGTTTTGTTTAAGGCCTAGTTTAATCAAGATCGATTCATAGGTTCAACACCCATAAAACTATACTAGGAGTATAGTATGTTGTAAGTATGTGTCTGTTGATGAAGTGTGGCATTTTATTCTTTGCAAGCACTTTCATCTTAATCATGGTTCATCTTAAACGTTAAAGGTCACATCTGAGCATGGATATGGATGAAAAGTTGGCTTGGATGTTATCAGGACTGTCTGTTTATAAAGAACTGGCACAGTAACAACTATGTGTGTATGTTATGATTTAGTTTTTTTTGGTCTGTGGAATTTGGGATTATTCTTTTTTTATTATTTGCATAATACTGGCAACCAGCTTTATGATGCTTGCAGCATCATACTGTATAAAATAAGCTGGTCTCTGTTTCTCAGTGAAACTGCACTTATCCAAAAAATAGTGAAGAAAATACATTGTGACTTCTCGCATTTGACATTTAGTAAGTTATAATTTTGGACCCTGGTCATGTTTCTCTGCTGTCAAAGTGTAAGTAAGGGTTCTTTACAGGTTGGAAGTCAGTTTCTTGTTTGTCAGCGCGTGTGTGAAACCAGCCTTTGATGAGCAATAAGTATCGTCTTGACTGGTAATTATTTTCTCTCTCTCCTCTCTCTCTCTCTCTCTCTCTCTCCTCTCTCTCTCTCTCTCTCTCTCTCTCTCTCTCTCTCCTCTCTCTCTCTCTCTCTCTCTCTCTCTCTCTCTCTCTTTCTTTCTTTCTTTCTTCTCTTTCTCTCTCTCTCTCTCTCTCTCTCTCTCTCTCTCTCTCTCTCTCTCTCCTCTCTCTCTCTCTCTCTCTCTCTCTCTCTCTCTCTCTCTCTCTCTCTCTCTCTCTCTCTCTTCTCTCTCTCTCTCTCTCTCTCTCTCTCTCTCTCTTTTAGTGAGTATGCCGGCCAGTGAAAATGAGTCAGTGAACACTGATAATGCTCCAGCTGGAGACATGGAAGGAGAGACCTGCTGTACCCGTATGGCGTAAGTCTCCACAGCATACCGTTCATCCTCTTTTCTCCTCTTCTGTTCTTCTTCCTGATCATCTCCTCTGCTTTTCTCTAATTCCAATATTCATTTTTTGCCCCATGTTTAATCCTCTTCAGACATATTCTTTTCAGTATTCAGACATTTACAGAAATCTCAGTTGTAAGGTTGAGCTCTAGTTTTAAATGGAGCCCCAGGTTTTTGGCAGTAAACTGGCAGACGAGGTCAGCATGGCCCAGTGGGCGGCTCCTGGCGCTCCCGTGATCTTCAGTGTCGTTTTCTCTCTGTGCATCTGTTGCTGTTGTCTGTTTTCCAGCTGATCTGCACTGTCAGTGATCAGTGTTTTATGTCACAAACACAGATAGGAACACAATAGCCATAATAGTTATTATATATAAACATTCCCACAGATATTGAAAATTGTTCACAGAGTGAATCTATTAAACAGTTAAATCAGAAGAACTGTTCAATTACTCACAAATGTGATTACAAAGTTAAACAGAACAAAAATGCATTCCTGTAAACTATAAGTCTTTCCTGAAAACAACATTTGTCAAGCCAATGCATCACACTAAACTGAAACAAACCTGTTGATTATCTATCTATCTATCTATCTATCTATCTATCTATCTATCTATCTATCTATCTATCTATCTATCTATCTATCTATCTATCTATCTATCTATCTATCTATCTATCTATCTATCTCTGTCTCTCTCTCTCTCTCTCTCTCTCTCTCTCTCTCTCCTCTCTCTCTCTCTCTCTCTCTCTCTCTATCTCTCCTCTCTCTCTCTCTCTCTCTCTCTCTCTCTCTCTCCTCTCGCTCGCTCGCTCTCTCCTCGCTCGCTCTCTCTCTCGCTCTCTCTGGGTGTCACTCAGTTGCTCCTGCTCATCATCTTTTGTTTCACATGGGGGCGCTGTAAGAGTGATGACGTATGAGCAAGCCCACCTGACTGCCCCCCAGTTCTGCTGTCTCTGTGGAAACACTGTCCTTCATGATGTCGTGTCTGTTCTGAATGTATAATACATTCTGTTTTCCATTCCAGAAATAGGATCTCCAAATCCAAATTCAGGTTAGTACATTACATACCGTCTGAAGGCGAGGCTGCCTCTCATATATATGTGTGTGTTGTGTTTTGATGCCAGTGTTGTGTTTTGATCATCACGGTTGCCCTATAATCAGTGGCTGCATATCAATTAACAAGTTCAGAGGTATTCAGACTTGTTTGCTATAGATGCCAAAATAATTCAGATTCAGATTTCCAATCACTGCCAGTGATGAAACACACATAGTTGTTATGTTTATAGAAAGTTATTTAGTGAATACTGAAAGGATATTTAGCCCAGCTGGTAAGAATTGCAGGTTGAAGAATCAGGTTGCACATACTTTGAATTCTGAACTTTTTATATTAAATTCTTCTCTTTGTCTCTCTATCTCTCTGTCTTTGTTTTTGCAGTCGATATTCACGCCGGTGGAATCGGTTATGTCGGCGCAAGTGCCGCGCAGCAGTGAAGTCAAATGTGTTCTACTGGCTGGTGATTTTCCTGGTATTTTTGAACACACTTACCATTGCCTCAGAGCACCACCAGCAGCTAGACTGGTTAACCAATGTTCAAGGTACTCAACATTACATATTTCAAAATACAATACTAAAATACTGTAACTATTGAAATATAAAACAATGCAGAAATGTGCAGTCAAATATTTGTAAAAATGTATCTTTGATAGACTTTTAATAAACTGCACTGTAATTAGTTTAATTCCCTTCGGAAATGCTACTTTTATGTGTTCCATGTCTCGTATCACTCTACAGCAGGAATGGGCAACTTCAGAGGGCTAAAGAGCCACTGTCCTGCAGAGTTTCTAACCCAAGAAATAGCATTCTTGACCTTGATTAGCTTGTTCAGATGTGTTTAATTTGGGTTGGAGCTCAACTCTGAAAGTAGGGTCCGAAGTTGCCCATCCCAGCTCTACAGTCTCTTGGAGCTCAGCACTGACCATCCAGTCTCATTAAAGTAACACTAAGTAGTTTTTCAACCTTCATAATATATTTCGAAGACCCTTGTGATGGTACATCGACTTAAAATAAGTTAAATGACACGTCTGCCATAGCCTGACGGGGTCTGTATCGCTTTTACTGGCACTATGTAACTTCGGGTTTCGGGTAGGAACCCGTGCACAAACAGAACTACAAAATTCGACTGCTTTACGTCAAGCGCTACAATAGTCATTATTTCGTTTTTCTTCGTTTCTGATGTCACAATACATCATCCTTTCATGAAATCATGTAACATACTCTACCTTGTCTGTGGACATCGTTCATTCTAAAGCCGGTGCTGGATAAACAGCGAGCGTGCGTGCAACGGTAGGCTAAATTATTTACGACAGCGGTAATGGACAATTTCGTTTCCAACCAGTAGGGCGACCGAAGAGGAAAAAATACTTGGTGTTACTTTAAACCCTGTCAAATGTTGTTATGTGATTGATCTCAGAGCCTTGGTTTGGTCTATCTATATTAAAAGATCTTTTGAAATGTCTATAGACAAAATGAAAAATACTTTGCTGACTAAGGCTGCTCTGTTAATAATGCTACATTACTGTAGATATTTAAAAGATAAATAGCACAATGTGGATTCTGTGTGTAATGTTACACTATATTTGTTTTTTCGGATCCACTCAACGTACACTTCTGTTCTAATGTTTTTGAAAAAAGTATCTTATGCTTACTAAGGCTGCATTTATTTGATCAAAAATACATTAAAAACAGTAATATTGTAAAATAAAATTTTTAATTAATTTTCAGCATCATTACTCCAGTCTTCAGTGTCACATGATCCTTCAGAAATCAGTATAATATGCTGATTTGCTGCTCAAGAAACATTTATTATTATTATTATTATCAACGTTGAAACCTGTTGTGCTGATTAATATTTTTGTGGAAAACCATGGTATACAGAAAGTTCCAAAGAACAGCTTTTATTTGAATTATAAATCTTTTGTAATATTATTAATGTCGTTAATGTCATTTTCTGATCACTTTAATGTCTCCTTGCTGAATAAAAAGTATTAATTTCATTTAAAAAAAATCTTACTGACTCTTAAAGTGAATGGATGTGTTGTTTATGTGCCCACAGATATCGCCAATAAGGTGTTGCTTGCTCTGTTTACCGGTGAGATGCTGCTGAAGATGTACAGCCTGGGCCTACAGGCCTATTTCGTCTCCCTTTTTAACCGCTTCGACAGTTTTGTGGTGTGCGGTGGGATTCTGGAGACCATCCTGGTGGAGACAAAGATCATGTCACCCCTCGGCATCTCTGTCCTGCGCTGCGTACGTCTGCTCCGCATCTTCAAGATCACCAGGTATGTGTTCCAGACGTGTGTGTGTGTATGTTTAGTTAGTTGTGGTGTGTGACTTTGTATTAATTCTGACTGTCCATTCTCAGGTACTGGAACTCTCTCAGTAATCTGGTTGCGTCTCTACTGAATTCGGTGCGTTCGATCGCATCCCTGCTTCTGCTGCTCTTCCTATTCATCATCATCTTCAGTCTGCTTGGAATGCAGCTCTTTGGTGGCAAGTTCAACTTCGATGAGACCCGCCGCAGCACCTTTGATAATTTCCCCCAGTCTCTCCTCACCGTCTTTCAGGTTCTGCCACAGTCTGAATCACAGCACACACTCTCCATGTGTGAAACATGATCCATGTGTGACATGAAGTTATTTTCTGATTGTAGATTCTAACCGGTGAGGACTGGAACTCTGTGATGTATGATGGCATCATGGCGTATGGAGGGCCCTCCTTTCCCGGCATGCTCGTCTGCATTTATTTCATCATCCTCTTCATCTGTGGAAACTGTATCCTAAAAAAAACACCTGTTTCTAATCTTATAAAACTGATTGTTCTGTTCCTGGATGTTCCTGAACTCTAAACAGACATCCTCCTGAATGTCTTCTTGGCCATTGCCGTGGACAACCTGGCAGATGCCGAGAGTCTGACATCAGCACAGAAAGAGGAAGAGGAAGAGAAAGAGAGGAAGAAACTGGCCAGGTTCAGTGACTCAGTTCATATAAGCGCAGTGCTTTTAGATGGTCTGAGGACCTATAAAACCTTCCTTTGAGAATTAACTGTCTCTCGCTTAATGAGCTCATTAAGGCTGTATCGGTTATGACTTCATTAGGAAATGAAATGATCATTTTACAGAAGTGTTTTTGCCCCTCTGAAGAGCTGTAAATACAGGTGCTTAGAGGGACGGTAGAGCTGCACACACACACATTTATGACGTGATTTCTGTCTTACAGAACGGCTAGTCCCGATAAGCGCCAGAACTCTGAGAAACCACCCCTGGAGGATGTAAAGAAAGAGGAAAAGATTGAACTAAAATCCATCACTTCTGATGGAGAGACACCAACTGCCACCAAGGTCACTAGCAAGAGTTAGAAACACAAAATAAAGCAATAATAGGAATATAGTGCACACCCTAGAGTGGAATCAAAAACATGTTAAAATCACTGTTCAAATTATTGTTTGGATTAATTGATATTCCCAGTAGTACATTTTAAAAGCACAGCACACTGCATTTATATTTGTTTCTGCATATTAAGGCAGTAAAGGAGAAAATAAATTAACATACAAATCTCAATGCATTGTCTATTATGTGGGAAAAAAGAAAGAAAACAGACCACACACAAATACGCAGGCATTTACATTTAGATACACAGGAACTTTTGTAGCAATTCATCTATTATAAGATAATTATTCTAATTAATTGTGTCTAATTAAGTTTATTGGGATAAATTCACATTTTGCAGTAATTTGGAACGAATAAATAGTAATAATTTACATTTAAATTATAATATTATAATTCAAATCTTTATTCTTTATTCAAAAGGGAAATCTTTATTCTGCACACAGCCTAGAGTGACTTGTTTAAAATGGTGGTAACAATAACATGATAAATTACACAAATGTTCAAATCATTGTTTATTTTAAAATTAAAATGGCATACAAAACATACATGAATATGCAGCAATTTACAGATGCACTGGGACTTTGTAGTAGTTCATTTATTTATAATAACTAATTCTTCTAATGACTATTTTTTTATTAATTCCTTTTACAGTAATTTGTTGGGTAAAAAAGATTTATAATATGATTTAATAATAATATAATATTATTAATAATAATAATATTTTAAAATAATAGTATTAATTATATAATAATTAATATATATATATTTTTTATTGTTTGCTTCTCTGATTTTAGATCAACATAGATGAGTACACAGGGGAGGAGAACGAAGAGAAGAATCCATATCCTGTGAACGATTTCCCAGGTGTGTTAAAAAAAGTGTTAAAAATGTATTTTTATATAAATAAATAAAAAAAGAAAACTGAGGAAACTGACAGAAGTAATTCCACAGAAGAGCCCAGGCCTGTTTTTTTCAGCTCTGGGAGCACACGATGTGAATGGTTTTTCAGTTGAGAAAAGAGCTTCTCTTTACTGTTGATTTCCCGGCCCATGTCACCTTCACTAGATGACGAAGGTCACTAGAGTGATGCAAAGTCTTCTGTTGGACTGTTGAGGAATGATGTGTCTGTTGCAGTTAGTGGATTTTTTTCTTCTTCCAAAAATTCTCTTTTGTTTGTTCTTTTTAGCCGGAGCGGAGGACGAGGAAGAGCCTGAGATGCCAGTAGGTCCTCGTCCACGTCCACTCTCCGACATTCAGCTGAAGGAGAAAGCCATCCCCATGCCAGAAGCCAGAGCTTTCTTTGTTTTCAGCCCCAGTAACAAGTATGAAATGCACATGCACACACCTATACACCTTGATTTTCAGTGGGTTATGTCACTCGGTATGTATTCTACAGTCCACACTCGAAAATGTCTCTCAAACCCAATTTTTACCTCTCTCTCTCTTCTGTAGGTTCAGGGTTTTGTGTCATAAGATTGTAAACCACAACGTCTTCACCAATTTAATCCTGTTCTTTATACTGCTGAGCAGTATTTCACTGGCAGCGGAGGACCCAGTGAAGAATGACTCATTCAGGAATCAGGTACACGCAAACACACACTGACATCTCATCATATTTGTAGCGCTGCTGTTACGAGGCTTTGATATGTGCGTTTCTCTCTTTTTCTCTGCTAGATTCTAGGCTATGCAGATTATGTGTTTACAGGAATCTTCACCATAGAGATCATATTAAAGGTAAATTTACATGTAAAGGTAAACGTGTCCCTGTTCATTTCATGCTAATAATATCTTTCCTACTATAACCTTCTCATGAGTTTCTTTCATACTCATCTAATTCCTCGCTGTCTCTCCATTTGTCTGCTCTTCCTCTCAGATGACAGCGTATGGAGCGTTCCTACATAAGGGTTCATTTTGTCGAAATTATTTTAATATTTTGGATCTGGTGGTGGTCAGTGTGTCTCTGATCTCCTCTGGAATTCAGTAAGTACCTTTTTCCAAACTAACTGACAAACTAACCAGTACTACTGCTTCTCATGTCACAAATAACCTATCCAGTGCATCCCTTTTTAATATCTATGTCCAATCAAATGCTATTCGGTTCATGTCCAGCCAACCCAGTGTTGTTATTGTTGGAAACTGAAACTGTTACAAATATTTTTACCATTTTCTTTTTTACTGTGTTTACTATTTAAAATCAAGTTTTTGGTAATTGAAATAAAACTTAAAATAAAATATAATTAATTGATGGAAAAAACTTTTCCCGTTTTCCGAAAATGTATTATTCAAACGAATAATGCATCAAAATGCTATATCTTTGCAACTCCTTAGCGTGTTATGACAACCATGACCTGAGGCTTCCTCCACAGTTCCACCTAGTGGTCAGAAGTGGCTATTTTTGCTTATAACTTATGAACAATTTAGCCAAAAAATTCCAAAACTTTTCCCATACCGGCTTTTTTGGTAAAAAATGATAATGGAAATTATAAACGATGTCTTGGCAACTAATAAAATTATAAAAGTTGAAGTACTAAAATGAAAACTGAAATAAAGATAACATGAGCTAAAATTAAACTACAAATATAAACATGAAAGCTAATCAAAAATATGAATAAATATTATAATAGTTTACAAATAATTTTAAAATAAAACTGGGCCAATAAAGTTCCAAATTTCTGGTACTAAATGAATTTGCATCCTATGGTAGGAGGTCTGCAGTGACATTAAATCTAAATCCTTAATCTAAATTAAAACTAAATCTAGACTATATAAATCATTGCCCTGTTGCTCACTTTTTTTCTTCTCTGGGCAAGAGGAGGAATATATTTAAATACATGTATATTTTAATAAGAATTTTTATAAAACAAAACTTTTGACTGAATTTATACATTTAATCTATACATTTAAAATGGTCATATCCAGTGTGATTTAAGATTAATATGGATTTGAATGGGGAAATGCATTTTTTACCTTCCCTGTTGTCTGTGGGAATCTGCCGTAGGTCACATGATCAGTAATTAGCCAGTCTGATTGGTGGTGCTAAACTGTGCGCTGTGATTCACAGGTCAAGTGCCATTAATGTAGTGAAGATTCTCAGAGTGCTGAGGGTATTGAGGCCCCTGAGAGCAATCAACAGAGCCAAGGGCCTCAAAGTGAGTCTCTCTCTCTTTTATTCACAGAAAATGTGCACAAACAAATGTTCAGATGACTCTGTTCACAAAACTGTTCACAATACCAATGCTTTCCATGTATTGTGATAGATGTGATGAACATTTATTTTGATTGAGAGTTTTATTTGCGTCCACAGCATGTGGTCCAGTGTGTGTTTGTAGCCATCCGCACCATTGGGAATATCGTCATCGTCACCTCTTTGCTGCAGTTCATGTTTGCCTGTATTGGTGTTCAACTCTTCAAGGTAAATTCTGCTGTCTCTCAACACACACTTCGGTAACAGAGCGAACAGGTTTATACATTAAAAATATATTTCCCTATAGAGAAAATGAATGTGATTTTTTTTAAAATTCTGAAACCCAGCTGTTGTGTTATATGTCCATGTGTGTGAACTAATGCTTGTTTTCTAGGGCAAATTCTACTACTGCACAGACACCTCTAAACAGACACAGGCCGATTGCAGGTACGTCCCTGTGACTTTGGATACAAAGATTCACATTTACAGTTAAAACACTGCTCAGAGCCAATTCATATGTGTGCACTGTGTGTGTGTGTGTTTGTGTTACAGGGGGTCATACATATTGTACAAGGATGGGAATGTTAGGAAGCCAGAGAAATCTCTGCGTTCATGGGAGAATAGTGATTTCAACTTTGATGATGTCCTGCAGGGCATGATGGCTCTGTTTGCCGTGTCTACTTTTGAGGGTTGGCCAGCGTACGATACACAAACTCACGGACACTTACTTATATGTTCACATACACTATACATATATCAAATTAATGCAGCCATGGTGAATATATATATATATATATATATATATATATATATATATATATATATATATATATATATATATATTTCTCCAAGGCTGCATTCATTTGATCAAAATTACAGTAAATCAATTATATTGTGAAATATTATTACAATTTAAAATAAGTGCTGTAATAAAAAAAAAAAATTCAAAACAGTGATTCAAAACACTGACAGGAACTTCTCTGTCCTCCCACAGGCTCCTCTACAGAGCCATTGACTCCCATACAGAGGATGTTGGGCCGATCTACAACTACCGGGTGGTCATCTCTATATTCTTCATCATCTACATCATCATCATCGCCTTCTTCATGATGAACATATTTGTAGGTTTCGTCATTGTGACGTTTCAGGAGCAGGGAGAGCAAGAGTACAAAAACTGTGAGCTGGACAAGAACCAGGTAGACTGATGACAATAAATCGAGTTGAAATGGTTGAAATGTATAGTATTTCTTCAGGAATACAGAGAGTGTTTTAAAGTGTAACTCTGATTATATATGTCCATGTGTTTCTGTGTGTGTGTACAGCGTCAGTGTGTGGAATATGCCCTGAAGGCTCGCCCCCTGCGCAGGTACATCCCCAAGAACCCGTATCAATACAAGGTTTGGTACGTGGTGAACTCCACCTACTTTGAGTACCTGATGTTCACCCTCATCCTTCTCAATACCATCTGCCTGGCCATGCAGGTCAGTACACTCAGTCAGGAACCTAACTAATGCATACAGACAAATACACAACTTTTTAAAAAAATATGTATTTTTGATTAATTTTGTTGTTTGCAGCATCATGGTCAATCTCAGTCCTTCAACAAAGCCATGAATATCCTCAATATGTTGTTCACCGGCCTCTTCACTGTGGAAATGATCCTCAAACTCATCGCCTTCAAACCAAGGGTACGTCCTCACACACCCTGCTTGTTTTTATGTATTATATATTAAAAAGCATTGAATTTAGATTTATTATTATGCTTTTGTGTCCATGAAACACTCAAACTCAAGTCTTTAAAATGAAATATTTTTTTAAATATCAGTTTTGAGATGATTAGACTTTGAGCTATTTTTAATACAGATGTCCCAGCATGCATTGTTTAGTATTTTATTATCAGTGCTTTTGTGTTCTTTTGCTGTGCCATTTAATAACCAATTTTTGCAGCTGTCCTCCAAGCTAGATGTTTTCTGTTCAGTTGCTTATGTTTTTTTTGTTTTGTTTTTGTTTTGTTTTGTTTTATCAAAAATGCAGTTTATAGTGGATAACTCAGCTTATCACCAGAAATGTCACATTTCACTTATTTACCCTTTATGGCTTTAACTACAATCACTAGCTTTGCCCCAGATGATGACTGAGATAAATGTAATTGTAAAATGATAGTCTCTCTCACGCTCTTCTTCAGAAATGAGTTACATCGTTGAGTTACATGAGCCTTAAGACATAGACAGCCAGTAATTCCATCAGTTAGTGTTTAAAGAGCTTTATTTCTTGCATAACTTCCAGTCCGTTAAAGGTTTCCTGGCCTATTAAGCACAAATCAAATATTGTAAAGATGGTGTCAGTAGAGATGCCATCCGCTCAGAATTACTACTCACAGGAAGAAGCAGACGTGCTCTCAGAATTCCTCTAGCGCTACGAAAGCCGTCTTTTCCCAGTTTACAAGAGCATCAACACAATTCTAAGAGCATTTTTCCTGTGGAAATGGATATATTTAATCAGTAATTTCCTGAAAGTCTGGATGAGCTGATTTTGTTGTGCTGAATTGTGATTGGCTAACGAGCATTTGGGATGTTGACTGTGCTCATGCATCATGGGTACGGGCAGCGCTAGTTATGGTCAATTCTGCCTCTCTAACTGCCCTCTCTCACCCCTCACCCCACCTTCCCCTCGTCCTGTGTAGGGTTACTTTAGTGACCCCTGGAATGTTTTTGACTTCCTCATCGTAATTGGCAGCATTATAGACGTCATTCTGAGTGAGATCAACGTAAGTACATCGCCACCTCTCTCTCTCTTTCTCTCTCTCTCTTTTCCCACCTCCTTTTCTCTCTTTTGCTCTCCTGTCCATCTCTGCTGTCTTTCATTCCCCTGTGCTTCCTGCCATTCTCTGCTCCTGCTATCTCCTCCAACTCTTCATTTCCTGTTCCAATGGCAAGATGGCTTCTGTGGCAGGTCGCCCTCTGGTGGTGAGAGGTTTATGTAGGGCACACAGCGCGCAAGAAAACGAATGGTTCGAACAGGAGCGTTTTTCAGTAGGCCAGTGAAAGAGAGAGAGTGAACGTTTGTATTCATCTTCCAGGCCGTGATGTATATATTTTTTTTGCTGTAACTAACAGTCACACCTGAACTAACCCAGGAGTCCCGGCCATTCTTTTCAGGGTGGTTTTGATGGATGTTGTGGAGCATGACAGGTCCCAGGTCATCATGGGATTCTCTGATTTCGTTTTGATTTCTTCACACCCGTCATTTGATTTTATGATTTTTTTCCTCATGTCTTCTGTGAGTTAAATGTTCATGTGTAACTGTTTTCTTCCTTATTTTCTCCTCTCTCCTTTTCTTTTTCATTTTTTTCCGTCCAGCATTATTTTGTTGATGCATGGAACACGTTTGATGCCCTTATTGTAGTGGGTAGTGTTGTTGATATAGCCATCACAGAGGTTAACGTAAGTAATCTCTCTCTCTCAATCTGCCTGCCTGCACCCCCATAACCCTCCCACACTAACAAAGATGGAGTTGCTTTAACCCTCCACCCGCACACATAGGCATGAATGACCTTGTATAGCTCTCAGGGTAATATATTCTGGCTTCACAATCAATATTCAATCAAATTGTTTTGCCAATCAGTTACATAAGATGGATAGTCTTATCAATGTTGCCCATAATTCAATAAATTCTGATAAATGTTGTACTGTTGAATCAATTCATAAACCTTCAAACTCATTTGGACAGAAGAGCCCAGATTCTACTCAGAAAAACTGTTTCCCCCCTCCATATTGGTATTAATACTTAATTTATATTGTCAACCAATTTAGATCTAATGTTGAATGTGTGGAAACAACAAAAGCGTATATGAGGTCAACATTTTTCTCTTCGAATTTGGGCCACATTCAAATGTGGTTTTAAATGGAGAACTTGATGAATATTTGGTAGATTGGCTGGGTTTAACCTTAAAAATCATCACTAAAATGTCAAATTCATAAAAATATATATTTTTTATAAATCTGTAGTTAAACCTCAGACAGCACTCCTTTTATTTACAGGTACACTACCTTTCAAAAGTTTGATTTGGTAACTGACCCTTAACTTTTGAGTGGTAGTGGTTTCATCTGTTACTATTTATCAGAAAAAGTTATTAAAACATATCTGCCATCTTCTGAGAACATCAAGCTAACGAATATGCTTGAAGGTAGATGAACATTGACTACAAGACTACAGGTCCATGTGTTGATTTTTTTTATAACTTGAGTTAAAGATTTGGGCTCTTTGATCAAAAGGAATTATTGAAGGTAGTTTATGATTGACAGCATTTGTGCCGGAGATATACCACCCTGTTTTGCTATACACATCCATTTCAGCACTGACTGGGTTTGATTTGGTTGGAGTTTTCTCTTCATCCAGCATCTGATTTGATATAAAGGCATGACCTTTGTCCCAGCATTGTGTTTGGATTGTTTGTTTTTTCCCTCCTTATTTTCCTTTGAGAAAACTCTGAGCACTTTTTTCCTCATGCTTCATTAACCCGTTAATTAATCTGATTAGTGATCTGAAATGAAACTGATGAATCCGTGCTGATAGCCAGTCCCTCCTCTCAGTGCTACAAGGAGATTAGAGTGAAACCGGACGACTCTGTTCTCCCTTAGAAAAGCGTTAATGTAACCCCTCCTCCCCCTGAGGCCGCTCTGCTCCTCTCAGTGCTTTGTCCTCCCTGCCTGTTGGAGGCGCTGTCTGATTCGTGGTGTCTGATTGGACAGAAGCGGAGGGTGGAGAGATGGGAGTGTTTGCCAGCTCTGTCTTGCTGACGATGCCACATTGCATCCTTCTCTATGAATGCCTCTTCTTTTCTGTCTCTCTGTTCTGCATTTTCCTCCCCTTTTTCAGTGTTTTTTTTTCTTCTGTCTCTTTTCTCTTTCTTCTTTGGTACTCTTGTACACCCGCATAGCATTCTGTGTAGGCCTGCTCCCTGTGTCATTAGCTTTGGCTGACTTATTATACGACCACAATCACTGACATTTAATTGGCTAAAACACATTTCAGAATACTCCTATTGACCAACCAGGGGGGAATCTCATTAAATGTCCTGATTGTATTTTACAAAAAAAAGAAAAGAAAGATATAGTAATGTTTTATATATATAATAATATTATAAAGAAATTTTTTAAAATTGTATTTATTTATTTTCATTTAAGCATAAATAAAATGCAACAAATACTACCTCCAATTTATGTTTACATTTTAAATATTTATTTATTTAGAATGAATTAATAAATCTAAAGTTTATCATTATTATTATTGGGGGAAGTGGGTTTAAATGTGGATAAATTAAATATAACATGCATAAGGCAAATACCACCATGCATGTTTATATGTTTACGTTAAATAAAAATGTATTATTTAAAATAAATAGATCTAAAATTGGGTATTTTGCTTTAGTTGATTGATTGATTGTCTGTTATTGTCTGTCTGATTTTGTTGATTGATTGATTATCTGTCATTGTCTGTTTGATTTGGTTGATTGATTGATTGATTGATGCTTTTGTTTGAAAATATGAACAAGACATTTATTTCCATGAGATTCACCTAAGATTTGAAGTTATCATTGAGTGTCAGCCAGCCGATGGGCATGATTGTAACCTCCAGGGGGCAGCGTTTACAAGTGTGTGCCAAATCTCTATACTTGTGCAATGTGAGATAATATCTGTGATATGGAGCAGTCCTCTGAAAGTGGCTCTGTGTGGAGATTTGATCATGGTAACTGTCTCACAGATGCACATTTGGAACAAGTTATACGGTTGACCCAATTCTGTAATGTGTGTGCTACATGCATGGTTGGGGTTGCCAGATCCTCTGCAGTTCTACGGCAACAACATCGATTAAATAATCGAATTGTCATTGCCGATAAAAACATGAAAATATAAAGTCATTTCAGCCTATCGTGGCACTGCAGAGGATTTAGAAATCAGTCTCTCTGCATGTAGAAATTCAACACACTACATACAGTCACACATACAGTCACCCACTGCATCACACACACACACACCGTGATAGACCTTATGAGAGATTCTTGACTCGGGTCGTGAGAGATGTCAAATCTGTGCATGTGTCTGCGTGTGTCACCAACCCATCCTCCAGTCTGCGGTTGCAGAACAGCGTATGGCTCCTCCTCACACGGACCATGTGCTGTAGCCCCTCAGCTGGCAGAAAGACAGATGTGCTATGAGACGTCTCCCCTGCAAAAGACCCAACAGATGTACCTCAAAACACACTGACGGACACTTTCCCACACATACCCTCCCAACACCACATACACACACACACAGACAGGTATACAGTGGGTGGTTGGCGTTGCTATAGCTTTCATCTGTCTGTCTTTCTTTAAAGCCAGCTGACCTCTCCTCCTCTCCCCCCTCCTCTGTGGTAAGACCAATGGTACGGACCAACGGTAACCAGAACCCCACCTCTCATTCCACCCCATCACCTTGTCAACCTGTCCATCACCACCTGTCATTCACCACGTGACTTCGGCATGAACGCACGTGTCTCTCTCTCATCACTGTGGCATTGGGCAGGCATGTGTATATGCTGGTAGTGTGTCCATTGCCTCGACCTCTCCCCTCCCCTAGGCTGCGATGCCTGTCATTGGTGCGCTGTAGTCACATGGTCATCGCTCTCTCTGTGTGTGGTCCAGTGTCGGCCTCTGCTGGTCAGCTCTGATGTGACAGTTCACCATCTGTGTGGCAGAGCTCTGAAATAAGCTGGGGGCTTGTGAAAAGACGATTTCCTGCGCGATGTCCATATGCATGAAGCTTTTTCTCAGTTTTGCTTGGTTTGTTTGATGTGTTTTTACAGGGCATGTGTGTGCAGATGTAGGTATTAGACATTTTTAGAGGTGCACTGAGTAATTATTTGTGTTGTGCTTACACTGACACCTAGTGGTGTGGATGCATAAAAGAATATCAGTAAAATGTTACCAACCAATGCCATTGAAGAAATGCACTGTTCACTGTCATGCAAATATTTTTCCACAAAATAAAGTGTCAGATAACAGGGGTCTTGTCAAGATTTGGTTGGTCAGGGGATTTCACAATGGCAAGAAATACAAATTCAATGACCCTCTCCATGTAAAATAAAACCGCTTTTTAGGTGACTGATATGAATGCTGGCTTTATTCTATATAACTGTTGATTTATGTGATTATTAACACATTTTTAAAACTACGATTAAATTCTATTTGTAAAGATATTTTAATGAGAAAACAACTGAGTGCACCTTTAAAACAGCGAGCAGCAATTGTATGTATATTTAGATATATAGAAGTAAAATGTAAAATTTTAAATGACTATGCCCATTTCCACCACATAAGGGGGGAAAAGTCCATCACGTCGTAAATCATAATTATGACATAAAGTTTAAATTATGTTATTATGATGTACTAAGTCAAAATTATGACACTAAGTCAGTTATGAGATAAAAAATCTAAGTCATAATTATGAGATAAGTGATAATTATGATGTCATAGTGACCGTCATTTTAACTTTTGGCAGTGTTGATCATAATTGTGACATTTTTTTTCATAATTTCAACTTTTTATCTCATAATTATGACTTGCTATCTCATAATTAAAAAGATTGTGGTCATGAATAGGACTTTTGATCTCATATGACTTAATATCTCATGATTATTACTTTTTTGTCATAATTATAACGCTTCATGTCATTATTATGACTTACCAAAGTAAGATGTTTTGTTTTTTTCTCATGTGGCGGAAATGGGCTTCCATATATAACAGATGTTAAAGGACGAGCTAAATGTTAAGCCTGTGGTTTAGTGTCTGTGTTTTAATATCATCTGTTAAATACAGTGATATGCTTCCATGTCAGGTTAGTGCTGTAGGGTTAGGTTATGTATTATATTTGATTATCTGGAAAGATTATTACTTCAGGGGTGTTGTGCATTGTGGTGGACATCTATAAATGCTTTGCATCCATTTGGAAAATTGTCATTTTTTCACCAGACATCCTATGTGTCTCTGTAGTGTGCTATTGGTGGAAGTGTTTAACATGCTGTAGTAGACATATTAAATTTGTGTGTGTGTGTCACCTTGAATTGTTCTTGGTGGTGTACAGATGGTTGAGTGTATTTATGTGTGTGTGTCTCCCCATGAACACTCATATGTTTGTGTCTGTCATGCTGAAAAAGGGACTCCAAAACACTGAAGATAACGCCAGGATCTCAATCACGTTCTTTCGGCTGTTCCGCGTGATGAGGCTAGTGAAGCTCCTGTCCCGAGGAGAGGGCATTCGGACGCTACTCTGGACATTCATTAAATCCTTTCAGGTGAGGAGAATGAACTTAGGCTGCATCTTGTAGTGTAACTGTACTGTGGCCCAGACTTTGTTAAATTTTTTGTCATTTGACTATAGGTCATTCAGGTTAACGAGTGAAAAGGAACAGAAAGTGGCCTTATATGTTTCTGCTATATTCTTGTATTTGCTTTGTATATTTAATCTTTCCTTTTCCATCTCCCTCTCTTTGTTCACAGGCTCTTCCCTATGTTGCTTTGCTGATCGTAATGCTGTTCTTCATCTATGCCGTCATTGGGATGCAGGTCAGACCCGGCTTCATTTGCTTCCCACTCCCTCCTCATCGTCCTCGAGGAAGTGACTTCATGTCTGTTATAGCTCCCGTACTTGTACATGTTGATGCTGATGCTGAGTGATGTGTTTCTGACTCCACAGATGTTTGGTAAGATTGGCCTAAGGGACAACAGCCAGATCAACCGAAACAACAACTTCCAGACGTTTCCTCAGGCTGTTCTGCTGCTCTTCAGGTCAGCTACCCTTTCACTTTCGCTCTTTCACTCGTTTGATGTCTCGTTGTCACTGTGAGCTTGTGTATTTGTGTAGGTGTGCAACAGGGGAGGCGTGGCAGGAAATCATGCTGGCCTGTGCTCCGAACCGCCCGTGTGAGAAGGGGTCAGAGGTCGGCCATTCCAGTGAAGACTGTGGCAGCCACTTTGCCATCATCTACTTTGTCAGCTTTTATATGCTCTGCGCCTTCCTGGTGAGTTGACATCGAGATTCCTTCCCACTACGCAACTGTGTTATTGTATATCAGCTGTGAAATTTGCTATGAAATCATCTCCACCAGCACGACATCAGTGTTTACCATATCCATAATAATAACAGAAGCAGCGGGTGTGAGTCTGGGTTTCCCGAACACAAGATGATTCAGATCCTTGCTCTCCCACAGATTATTAACCTCTTTGTGGCCGTCATCATGGACAACTTTGACTATTTAACACGTGATTGGTCAATTTTGGGGCCGCATCATCTGGATGAGTTCAAGAGGATATGGGCGGAATACGATCCTGAGGCCAAGTCAGTCACTTCCTGTTTTGCCATCTTTCACACTTCCGCTCTCTCCAGTCATTTGCAGTCTCTAGATCTTATCATGAATAATCATTGATTATTATTACTAAAGTTGAGATGGGACTTCAATGTGATTTGCAGGGGTCGGATAAAGCACCTGGATGTGGTGACGTTACTTCGCAGGATTCAGCCTCCCCTTGGATTTGGAAAGCTTTGTCCACATAGAGTGGCATGCAAGGTACCCAATATCACAAAATAAACCTATTCTGCAGTGCAATATTCTCATTGCTTAACTTATTTTAATGCGTGCATCTGCAGCGGCTTGTGTCCATGAACATGCCTCTCAATAGCGACGGAACGGTGATGTTCAACGCTACTCTCTTTGCCCTAGTACGGACGGCTTTACGAATCAAAACTGAAGGTGTGAAAATGTCACACAATACTTATGCAGGTCATAAACACACGCATAACCCTAATACACATACTAACCCTTAACCTTCAAAACGGACAGATCTTTATCAGTCACTGCTTCTATGTGTATGAATCAGGTAACCTGGAACAAGCGAATGAGGAACTCAGAGCCATCGTGAAGAAGATCTGGAAGAGGACGAGCATGAAGCTGCTGGATCAAGTTGTTCCCCCTGCTGGAGGTGGGTGGTGGGAAAAGGTCGAAGGTTTATGTTACGTTTATGTACACTACTCAGGCTTTTGGTGTCGATAAGATCTTTTAATGTTTTTGAAAGAAGTCTCTTATGCTCACCAAGGTTGCATTTATTTATTTAATAGAATTTATTCCTGTGATGCTAAGCTGAATTTTTCATTACACCAGTCTTCAGTGTCTCATGATCTAATGTGCTGCTTTGATTAATAGAAAGTTCAAAACAACAGCCTTTTTGAAAATGAAAATCTCTTGTAACAATGTAAAAGATTAGTTTAATGCATCTTTGCTGAATATAAAAAAAAATGCAGTCAGGTTCTCTTCTCCTGTCCCAGAACTTCTATGCTGTCAAGTTTATTTCAAGAGTTTAACATGATATATGTATTAGGTATTAACTAAAAGAAAAATGCAGGAAGCAACATAACCACTCAGCACAACAAACAAAACCTCTGTGTGTGTGTTACCTTGCCCAACAGATGATGAAGTAACAGTGGGGAAGTTCTATGCCACATTCCTGATTCAGGAATACTTCAGGAAATTTAAGAAGCGCAAGGAACAGGGCCTAGTGGCCAAAATTCCCCCAAAGACTGCTCTTTCACTGCAGGTGGGTACAAAAGAACACATGCACACTTGCTACAACTGAGAGTGTGTTTTTGTTAGCATATGAATCTGCGTCTGTTTGCGTGTGTTCTGACCAGGCTGGCCTGCGTACACTGCATGATATGGGTCCTGAGATCAGAAGAGCGATATCAGGAGACCTGACGGTGGAGGAGGAATTGGAGAGAGCCATGAAAGAAACCGTGTGTACTGCTTCTGAGGATGATATCTTCAGGGTAAAGGTCTGATATTGCCTCTTATTTCCTCTCCTCTCTGCTCACACCCTCGCTTCTGCTGCTGGAGTTTCTGCCCACTTGCATGCGACCATCAGCCAGATCTTCAAACCAGAGTCCTTTTCTGGCTGTGAAGGGTTGCTGTGGCGGAGCTGCTTGTTTAGATTCATTGCTCAGCAATTGGGGGCCTTGAATTCTTTTTTCATTTAGTACAACAAAATCATTATGTTTATATTAAGTTCATAAACGTTTCCAATTTTTCAAGCTTTACTTCTAAAGATATCAGAAGTCATTAATTTGCAGTGCTTTGCCCTCATTATACAGATCAGAGATTTAAAGGAAAATCCAAATAACTCTATTAAGAATGATTCATTTGGATTTAGTCATCAGTGATGTTGAAGTACATTTGTAGACAGTTTAGAAAAATCAAAAACATCACTGTTGTCTGAATGTTATTGCAGAGTGAACAGAGGAAGTGGAAAGTGTTTCAGTGTGTGTGTGTGTGTGTGTGTGTGTGTGTGTGTGTGTGTGTTTGGCCTCATTTACCTGGTATTAACATTTGTGTTAAGTAATCCGGATCAGATGTAGACATCACTAAATATAGTGTGTTACTGTAGAAATCAAACCAAATGTAATGAATTTTTTAATAGTAATAATATACAGTTAATTATATAATTTAATAAATACAATAGTAGGAAGCATAAAATAGTAACCATAATATAAAATATTATTGACAATATTATGCCATAAGTTTTTTTGTTATGTTGAGATCAAAAGATAATTATGTTGATCATGAGAAAACAGGGGTGAAAAAAAATCAAAAAACAACGTCCAAACAAACTCATCCATGCAAATATGTACTTGCACAAGACATCATGGCTTGTGCATGACATGTAATGTCACACTAAAATGTTATGTACTGTATGTAGTCCCCTCGCTCGACAAATCTACTGAAAAATCACTGAAGATGTTAGTACCAGGTGTGAACGATCAGGTTTGCGTAAATGTGACCACTCATGCTCGCATATTTGTCTTTGCAGCGGTCTGGGGGCCTCTTCGGTAACCACGTCAACTACTATAACCAGACCGATGGCCACGCCTCCTTCCCACAATCCTTCACAACACAGCGGCCATTGCACATCAGTAAATCCGGGAGTCCCGGCGAGGCAGAATCTCCCTCTCACCAGAAGCTCGTCGACTCCACCTTCACTCCGAGCAGTTACTCTTCCTCAGGATCCAACGCAAACATCAACAATGCCAACAACACAGCCATCGGACACCGGTATCCCAAACCTACCGTCAGCACAGTGGACGGACAAACGGGGCCTCCCCTCACCCCCGTCCCACTGCCACGGCCCACATGGTGCTTTCCTAATAAGAGGTAGGATGACATATGCTTTCTGTACTAGATGTGTGAGTTAGTGGGGAGATTTTCAGGTTTGTCAGAATATGGTTCCTGATTGTGGTTTGTTTAACCCCTAATTGTCTCTGATGTGAACCAGGAGCTGTTTCTATGATTCTTTCATGCGGTACGTTCCTCTCACAGAGACAGAGAGAGACCTCATCTCTTTGGAGGGGTGTTATATGCACTGTCCATACTGGGGTGGATCTGAAGCGAAATGCGTGCAACACACACTCTCAGTGTGTTGAGAGATCCACTCCATGCTTAACTTTATCTAGCAGGATCTGTGAGCAGCTTTCCTGATTGGCTGAATCAGACAGCTGAATGAGCATGTGCTAGGCCAGCGGATTTCAACTGGTTTTCCTTCTGAACCCAGATTTCATACTCTCTCAGTGATGAAAAATTCACCCAAACCTGGGGATGTGAAACAACATGTTCATGTTCAACCAGTTAAATTACTTCATTATTACTAAAATTACTTAAACTTATATAAATAAAAAGCTAATTCAAAATATCAATAAATATAATATTTATTAACACTGCTGACAGATGAATCTGTTGCAGAATTCTGTATTTGTTTGAATATTTGAATGTAGACCCTTTGACATCAACATGACACATAGGATAAAGCTATTTATTTTGTAATATAAAGCTAGCCTATTTATCATAACTAAGTATGTTTGTTGCATTATTTTCTCTTGCTATTAGAACTTGCGACCCACCAGTTGAAAACCGCTCTGCTCGGCCATGTTAGGTGTTTGTGTTGAAGCTCATTCTGCTGGTCATTTCCAGGCTGTACTAAAGGGGCTCTTCATTTCGACCAAAATACAAAAGCATAATTTGTACAAGCAGCTTTGCCGGCAAGCTATTATTCAGGAAGTACTACATGTTTTCAGCACAATCCCAAAAACAGGATATACAGTTATTTCTGTTAGTGGAGCTCCAGTCTTTATGAAGTGCCCCTTGACACCAAATTTCTCCTCTTAAATGTATAGTATCATAAGGTTTTTCCATGCAAAAACAATATCAGTGCTTCTGTAATGTGACACAATCAGTTAAAACTGTGCAATGCGGTTTGTTAGACAGCAGTGCTTCACACAAAACAAACCGTAAGCTGCTGCAATAGATTGTGTTCACATTATATTAGCCTTATGAGAGCTTGAGGAGAGACTAACTGCTGTTATCTGTAAAGTTATAGGTAAGGTTTCCTCACTTTCTGAAGAGCAGATGATAAAGATGCGCAATATGCTTATAGTTCACCTGTGTGTGTTGATGTGTGTCTTCTTGTGTAGCTCTGATTCCAGTGACAGCCGCCTCCCTATAATACGTAGAGAGGAAGCGTCTACAGATGAGACGTACGATGAAACATTTCTAGATGAGAGAGATCAGGCCATGCTCTCAATGGACATGTAAGACTTCAATATTCTGTTTTTACCTAAATTAATATCAGAACATTTAATACAACAATAAGCCACAGGAGGGTGTGCGATACAGTGATGCGTGACCTCAGGTAGCTTATTGCCTTCTATAAAATGACAAATTTGGTACTAAGTCGCACTATTTCATAGAAGGAATAGAAAACCAGTTATTTTAAATTATAATATTTCACAATTGCTGTTTTACTGTATTTTTGATCAAATAAATGCAGCCTTGGTGCAACATACAGTAAGAGACTTCTTTCAAAAACATAAAAATCTTACCGACCCCAAACTTTACAAAATAGAATTTCTTATTTTTATTTTGGGGTGAAATTTGACAGTTTCGTGAGATTCAGCCTCCTAGAAAGAATAATATTTGGTTATTTCGAGTCCACTTCAGACATTCAACTAAGTATAAGTAACTTTGCAACTACATGTCAACTAATTCTCATTAGAGTAACAGTAGAGGTGACATAAGATGACATGTAGTTGCAAAGATACTTATAGACAGTAGAATGTCTGTTGAGGGACCAAATAAAGAGTTGACAGATTTTAAGCAGACAGTCTACTAATACTCTAATGAGAGTTAGTTGACATTGAGTTGCAAACTTCCTTACAGTTAGTAGAATGTTAAAGTGGACCATTGAAATAAAGTGTTACCTAATATATTAATATTCTGAATGTGTGTGTGCTGGGTGCAGGCTGGAATTTCATGATGAAGAGAGCAAGCAGTTGGCTCCCATGGTGGAGGCGGATGTAGAGGAGGAGAGGAGGCTGTGGCAGTCTCCACGGCGCCGGGCCTTTCTCTGCCCCACTGCACTGGGTAAATACTCACACACATACATTAGGTCATTTCATCCATACAATCTTTAGTTTTGCTTCAGATGTGATGCTGAAGTTAAATGCATATTTACTTTTTAACACAGGTCGACGGTCTTCCTTTCACTTGGAGTGTCTGAGAAAACATAACCGACCTGATGTTTCTCAGAAGACAGCACTACCACTGCACCTAGTGCATCATCAGGTGAGCTTACCCACACACATGCTTGACAAAGGCTTTTTTTGATCCTTTTCACTCATTCATCCTCTGGTTTTCAAAGGCTCTGGCTGTGGCGGGGTTAAGTCCCTTGCTGAGACGGAGTCATTCTCCGACGCTGTTCACGCGCCTGTGTTCCACACCTCCTGCGAGTCCAAGCGGACGCGGCGGGGGAGGGCCGTGCTACCAGCCCGTTCCTTCTCTGCGGTTGGAGGGCAGCGGATCTTACGAGAAACTCAACAGCAGCATGCCGTCTGTGAACTGCAGCTCGTGGTACAGCGACAGTAACGGCAACCACAGCAGGAGCATGCAGAGGACGCAGCGACCCGTGTCCCTCACGGTTCCTCCGGTCTCGCGCAGAGACTCCACATCCCTGGCACACGGGAGTGCCGGCAGCCTTGTGGAGGCGGTAAGATGCATTTTCCCTCACTTTATGCAAGACTTTACAGGCAAAACCATTATTTTTAAAGCCAATGGTAAATCTTAAAATTGTGGGTTGTTTTGGTTCCAAAACATTTTCTTTGCCCTGTTTACATCTGGTGTTAAGATGCATTTTGGTCGATCGGATCACAAGTAAACAGCGCTAAATACAGGTGTAAACGAGGTCTAAACCGTTTTGAGCTTGTCCTCTTTCGACAACTTCTAGAGGTAGTCGAAAACGCATTAGACCGGATTACTTTTGTAGTGTAAACGCTAGTGGTCAAATGAGTTTGGACAACCACAAAAGACCACCTACTCACCTATAATGCGCAAACATTATGGAAAGCGCGCAAGATAAACAGGATTTAAACTTTGTTGACTTAAGACCCAAGTTTTGTTTGAAAATATAAAAAAAAACATACCAAGCACAATGTTCTCTTACCATTCCTGATTTCTAACACACTCTCCATATTCATATCTAAATTGTGAGCTTTTTTCATCCATTAAATCGAAAGATCTAAAAAAAGCTCATACATTTACCCACCCATTGACCCTCCGCTCAAATAAATCAGGATAGAAGTGGTCAAAAGAGACAGATTAAAACACCAGGTGTAAACAGGTATGTCTCCCTCGTCTACTTGTGATCCGATCGACCAAAACGCTTAATACCAGGTGTAAACGGGCTCAGACTGGTGGAAAGAAAACATCACAAATACACATTTAAGTGTACACAATTTATCTATTTTCGTCTGTAGATTTCAGTTACAATACATGCCTTTAAAGGCTGTTTTGTCAAAATTCGGGTTTTTTTTTTTTTTTTTTTTTAGATATCTCCAATTCACTAGCACTTACACAAACTGTTCAGTTTTATTCTGATCTATATTCTGAAGGTTTTTACAGATGGACTTGTTCATAGAACATTTGCCTAATTTATATAACTTATATTCCTTAAAATATTGGGTTTTTTTAAACAAGAATTTTAAACCTGGCTTTATCCAATGTTAAGATTTCTGTTGTGGAAATGTATATAATTGAGTGCATGTTTAATAAGGTAATGCCTCATTTGCACATTTAAGCATAACATTTCAGAAAACTCAAAATAAACACATCTTAATTGATCAACTGGGGAAAGTATGGTGATTTTTTTTTTTTTTTTTTTTACACCATATTCACCTGTAGTGTCTTGCCTACACAGTCCTTAAAGTCTTACTTTCTCCACTCAGGTGTTGATATCCGAGGGTTTGGGTCGGTATGCACAGGATCCCACCTTCATCCAGGTAGCGAAGCAGGAACTAGCGGACGCCTGCGACATGACCATGGAGGAGATGGAGAACGCCGCTGACAACATTCTCAATGCTAACGCGCCGCCCAACGCCAACGGAAACCTGCTACCCTTCATACAGTGCAGAGACACTGGCTCACAGGAGTCCCATTGCAGCCACGCACTGGGCCTCTCCACCCCCACAGGCTCTGACGAGCTGCTGGGGACGGAGTTAGAGCAGTCCGAGGGGGCTGGGCAGAGGAACAGCGCTCTGATGGACGACGAAGATATGGAGTGTGTGACGAGCTTGTAGGGGGAACAGCAGCAGCACGGAGGACTTCCTGTGTCTTAGCCCAGCTCTCTCCGAGGACACTGCTGTCCCGCAGTCTGACCCGTCTGTTGCGTGTACCTACCGTAGGGGTATAAGGCCATTCTGCTTAGCTGAGACCGAGTTGGTTTTTAGTTCGTCTGTGTGTTTGCAAGAGCACGAGCGAGTAGGCGTGTGTACATGTTTGTGTGCGTGTTTCTAAAAGTGCCTCACAGTTCTCACAACCTTGATTGCAGTAAGGAAATGAAAAACAACCCTGACCGAGCAGGGAATTAAGGGAAAAGATGCGATGTTGTTGCTCAAGCAGTGGGATCTGTCTGCCGGTGGGAAGACAGAGCGAGTTTGCGCTGACCTGTGTGTGGCGGTAGGACTCGACGGCCGCCTCACCGGCGTGGACGCGTTGTGCCGAGCAGGTGGATCTTGTCGGCCCAGGAGCCGTCAGGGGTTCAAGAGATGCTCAGAGAGACACACTGGAGCGGCTCTCTTATGCTCGCTCTCTTTCCTTTCATGGGACTGTCCATCCATTCATCCATCTGTTCTTCAAGAGAAATGTCATCCATCTCCTTTATGGCTTTCTTGTTCAGTCAATGATTTTTGCTGCTTTTAAATTTGATTTCCACCTATGATTCTCTAGTTAAGCCTGCACATTTTTTTTTTTCGGTGGAAGACTGAACTCCCAAAATTGCTTTTTCTCGTGTACCGTCTCGGCTTTCAGGTAGCTGCTAGCCGTGCAAGGTACGGGTCATTGCATCAGTGGCCTTTTATTCGAGATCTGCTTCAGGTTTTATTTCCTTTTTTATCTTCCAGCATTTAGTGTTTATGTTTATCTTGGATTGCGCACAGATGGATGCTGTTTTTTTTTTCTTCTTAAATTATTATTCTTATTATTATTGAAGGCATTTAAGATGTTTATGCCAGATGCAGTGTTGTGAATCGAATGCCTCTTACTGACAAACGAAAAATTATTTATTTATTTATTCCTGTCAGAGGTGAAGCGTGTTCCGCCGGGGGTTCGGTCTCTCTCACGATTTTTATTGGTAGCTCACAAGCTGTAAATGAGCAGTGTCACTCGCCTGGACGCAGGTAGCACTGACAGGTCTCATGGTTCCCCTTGCTGCTGTTGGATCGGACTCGCGTTTTGCTCTGAAACTACTGACGTTTCTTCACTGCTGATCTCCAGAAACATTCAGCTGACAGCTGCGATTCTGTCATGATCCCACCTGCTCGACACAGGAAACAACAGATCTGTGGAAGGTCAGTAAAGGTGCACTTTGAAGAGAGGAAGAAGGGTGGGAGTATTCAGGGATGTCTGGGTAGCGCATCATTTAAAAACAAACAAACAAACTCTAATGTAGTTCACACAGGGCTAAATATATGACCATCATTATGAAAGTACCAACATCAGCAGTGTCATCATTATACAATGTTATCGATCGCTATTATTATTATTATTACTATTATTGTTAAGGATATTTTTCTGCTGTTTCCATGCAGTTCGGCAGACACACAGAGAACTACTTATTGATCTATTATGCAAATAAGGTGTTGAAGCATTAGCATTGTGTTGGTAACGTGTCGACGGGGTGGAAGCACATCCGCTGATGAGAAACCTGACCAATCCACTTCCAGGCGTCTCTTCGTTCGTGCAACACTAGACTCGGTTAGAAGTTCTGTCACCGTTTTGCACACTACTTCAGACAATATAAATTTCTCTTTCCGTACATGAAAAGATAATCGACTATTTTTGTCAAACTGACTCTTCACTTTCTATACAGAGCGTCCTGGCGTTTCGTTTCAGGCCTCAAACATCCCATTTGATTTCCGTCTCTGGTCCTGTGCTCTTTTTGTGGGTGCGATTGAGTTCCTGAAGTGTTTACAGGAGGTCTCTGCTCTGAGGATGATGCAAAGCTTGTGAAAAAAAACGTGACAAATGTAGCCAGAATCCACCTGCTCTGTTCCAAAGCCGCCACCTCACCCTCATATCTCCTCCACACACGTGCCATATGTCATTGTGAGGCTGCCCCAGGCATATTTCGAGGCCTTGGTTGTGTACATGTGCGAGTTTCTCCGTGTTTAGCATATGCAGAGTGCAGAAACGAGCGTGTTTGTCTGGTGTCCGTGTTAGTATATGCAGGATGAGTGCGTGAGTGCATGCGTATGTGCTTGCATACCACAAGATATGCAAAAACAATGCAATAACTTTGACTGTACAACAGTTTTCTTTCAGAACTACAGCTGTACAAAAATCTAAGATCCAGAGAGAAATATATTCACTGTTGTGTATTAAGTTACAGAACTTTAAATCGAAGAAACCTGTCATACTTGAAATCGGGTGCATTTGAGTATTGAGTATTTTGAAAATCTTGTGCGGGTCAGTTTAGTTTGATGTTTTTCTTCCGTTGGTTTCAATTATCTCTGCATGAGGATTATTTTGGTGTGCCAAGCGTTTTGAGTATTTTTTTTTTTTTGTTGTATTCATTTTAAACATTGAGAAAACACTGATGACGAGGAGCGAAGGTGTAAATACAGACGGAGAAGAGAAGTGTCTCGTTGGTGTGAAAATGATTTTGCATATCTTGTGCTCAGCTGAAAGGTGCATGATACGCAAGAGCAGCTCTCTCTCTCGCTTTTTTCCCTTTTATCTTTTCATTCACTCACCCTCCTTGTCCTTTCTTCAGCAGACATCACAGTGAAGGCGTTTTTTTTACGGCACCCGCATGCCGGTGAATGGGCTCACTCTAAATGGTTGGTCATGCACATAAATTCTCACTATTATTTAAGGCTGCAAGCGGAAACATTAGAAATCCCCTGTCATTTCTCAAGTCTCATGGACAATCCGCGTTCGACGAGGAGATTTAGGTTGGAAATAATGGATCTGGATGCTAAGCTTGAATTTTTCTTTCTCGTTTTTGGTTGCGTTTGCATGGAATCTTAAGGATCAACCAAGCAGACGGAGTCCTCCTCTCCCTTCATTAGCCAATGATTGTATATTTTTATAGACTTAGAAAAGAATTAACACTAGAAAAGCGACAATATAAACTCATCTATATCTGCTGAATGTCAGGGTTAAAATGGCTACAGACAACCATGTTTGAGAATGTATGTAGTGATTATGTATAGATAGAAATTAAATTTATGATAGAGAAATATAGAGTAAATCATTCGTATTCACCGCAGTAGCTCCTTTGAAACTCCGGTCGTACGGCCTGTTTTTTTAAGCAGGATGGTTGGGCGTTTTTGCTGAGGGAGGAGTGCAATGAGATTAATCATGAGATTTCAAATCCGAGGGCTTTTTCACCGCTGCTTTATTCAGATTAACACATCACAATCCCCTCCGAGCACCTGCACATGATAGAACAGTGTGGAAAAGCCACAAAAGCAGCCCCTGTGCTAATGAATGAACACAGAGAGCTGTCTGCTCAGGCCTTGGGGAAATGTACCAAATATTTGACTGAATATTTTGTTAGTTGCTCAGTGAGGTTTTTTGCCCAAATGGTTGTAATGTAGCTTTTCTTCTCTCAAAGAATCAGAAGTTATTTTATATTTTTAATATATGAGAAATATTTATCAGATGGAAGTTTCGATATTTCGCTCTGGTTAGAGGGAACGGCCAAAGTCGTGATATTTCAGTGAGGGAAGCGTAGGTCGCTCTCCTGATGGACTCTGATTGGTTGTGGCTTATATTTCGATTTGCCATCAGTAGCAGTAGAGCACACACAAGTTCCCTAATAATAAAAAAAAAGGTTTGATTAGAAGAATGTATGAAAAAGAAATATAAACCTATCCATAGCAATTGAGCAGCATTGTTATAACCTTTTCAATTTCATAAAACATTACAGTAAACCGCAGTAGGACAGGTTTTTTTTTTTTTTGGATAAACCCAGTAATGCACAGTCGGGGTATCTGGTGTTTCTGGGTTCATGTGTGTTTGTTGGCTAATTCTGCATGTGTCAGACTGAAGGAACGTGCCGTGGGGTTGACCTTTGACCCAGAGGAAGCCTGGACAACTGCAATGTCTGCCCTCTGGTTTAACCTTTGTGTAGCACGTATCTCTAATGTCCTCCTTTATATGACTGTTAATTTGATATTATAAGTTAATGTAGTGTGAGTTTAATGATAAATTAAAAAGCTAAGGTGGTGATGCAATAATCACAATTTGCACATTTAAACCACATTTAGTTTGACACATCGTACACAATCCAAGTGAAGGATGAATTTATGCATAGATTTTAGCTGTCGTGTAATTATTAATTTCGCCCTAAGCTCAATGTCAATCTTGCCATAGTTTCATTTCAACAGGTGGGACGATTATTAATGCAGATTGTTTCAGGCCGTCTCCTGCAGTAGGTGAGACGGGTCTTCAGTGTTTTTTAGTGCACCGACTGCTTTTGAAACCCGAAATCACGGGTAGGTTAGGGCCTAATGAATACAGAACAGTTTATATTTTAAGTGGCATTTCCCCGCCTCTAGTTCCACCCAGCGAATGTAGCACTAGAGACAGAAAGAAATGATCGGAACGGTAACGCTTATGATGAGTAGCTCGAATAGTTAATATTGCACAAATCTCCATGTATGAGTGAACATATTGTAATGGCTTATTCGTTGGGTCTTTTCTATAAAGGGTAGGAGAACTGAGGGGATTGATTCCCTCACGCTCACTACATCTACACCGTCCCACAATTCTTTCTGTTGGCTGAAAGGCGAATCTGCGTCACATGTTTTGATGCGATTCGGTTGTCATTTAACCACTCAAGTCCATCAGACTCACAAAGGGAGATATCTTTGAGCGGATCTTCTCAGTGGCTTTATTTCGGTGACCACACAGTTTTGATCAACGGTACGGACGGGAAGAGTAGTCTCAAGGTCCTGAGCTGTTTGTTAGATTTACGAGCTGAATTCAAATTAATGCGTGTCGTGATTTTGGTAGAATTGAAGGAATCAGTGCTGACCATTCAGGTCTCTCACGAAACACCGTCAATGGTCATTCACATTTTGGACTATTTAATCGAGTTTAGACCCCAGGTGTTATTGAGAAGTCTGTGAGACGTCTGCATGGTCTGTCATTCCCTCCTCTACTTTTACTGACTCTTTTGTTTCATTCCATCATTCTTTCATTTGTTCATTTAGATTTTAAAAAGAATACGTTACGTAAATCTGAAGAATCAATCACTTTTTCTACTCCTATTTTCAAAAAAAAAGTGACAAGAAAACCAACAAAAAATTGGATTTGTAAATAAGTGATTGTACAGTTTGTATCTGTATCTGTCAGTCTGTCTTTGGTGACAGAGTGTGTCTTGCTTATAACGCACGCTACCAGTAAATAAAAACTAAAAAATATCTTTAGATTGTATGGTTCTTGACAGGAAGTTTTAAATTAATCTCTGCTGTATATTCCTGTAATATTGCATTTTTATCTGAGGAATGATGTTATTAAACAATTGCAAATAAAGTGAATTTCTTAAGGTTTGGTTCTTGTGCATCTTATGAGCGCTGTAATGTCCACAGGTAATTGTTCTCACCTGAACAATGTTTGGTTTTGAATCCCAGATTGAACTCAAATGTTTTTTTATTATGGTCATTCTATGATATTTTAAATGACAAATTATATTAAACAAAATGGAAATAGAAAATTAATTTTGCATTAAATCCAAAGTCCAGCCACTGGATCAGCACAATCTTCAAAATGATTTATAAAAATGCAGCCTGTGTAAAGCACAGTGATATATGTGTGTCTGCATGCGTTTTGGTTTAGCTGGACGAGTGTTCGTCCTTGTGGTTGATCGTCCGTGACTCTCCGTGATGGAGTGTGAAGAACTGATCTGGATTCAGTCCATGACTCACCATAGCCTCATGCAAACGTGCTGGAGGCTCAAGATAATGCTGAGAAAGAAATAAACAGAAAGGAACAGGATTTAATCAAATTCTTTCAAAAACATTTTAGTAAAACTGTTTGAAAAGTAGTTTATATGCACTACTTTTCAAAAGTTTGGGGATCTCTTATGCTTATCAGTAAAAAACGTGATACTCTGAAATATTACAATTTAAATAAATTATTGCAACATATTATATAAACATAATATAAACATATAAACATATTTGCATTGTAATTTATTCCGTATTTGGTGCTCAAGACACATGCACGAAAAACGTGTCAATGTTAAAACATTGAGTTTGTGTGTGTTTACACAACATGTTATATAAATAAACAGGAAAAACAGAATTGCAATTAAAATCCCTAATCCTAAATACTGAATTCTTAGTTCACCAAGTGAGACCTAAATAAAAGGTCAGAAAAAAACCTAATCCTAAAACACAGAAAAACTTAAGCTCTCTAAACTGACTTAAAGGGGTGATGAACTGAGAAATCAAATTTTACTTGAGCTTTTGACATCTGAGAGGTCATCATATTATAAGAATATCCTGTAAGTTTCAGAACTGAAAACGTCCTTGTTAGTCCAATAAAAGCTTTTATTGACACCAGGCTCAGCAAACGACTCGTTTTTCAAAGTGGGGAACTATGACGTCAAAGAGGATAAAACACCACCCCCGCAGAAGATGATCAACGCCTACCTCAACACGGCCGGTTTAGCCCCGCCCACCGGTTCGCCCATTACACGCATAGCTAAATAACATAGGCCTACCTCGTGATGACAAACCGGATCGAGCTACCGAGCAATAAACATGCCGTTTACAAAATATTGTGCAGTGCCTGGTGGTGGAAGACAGTCGCTGCATAAGCTTCCTCTGGATTCCAATAGGAATGCTTAAACTTTATTTTTAATGACGTTCCAGCTGATGTGGGTCCGTTTGTTCGCTTCATTTCACTGAGGATTGTTTTGTAAACAAGACACAGGTCGAGACTGGATTTGCAGACCGATTAAGATTAAAAAACGGTGCTGTGCCTTCTATATTAGATCCGACAGGACTGGTGCAACACCCTTATGCGAGTAAAATTTTTATTTAAAAAAGTAATAAGTAATAATAATCTGATAGGCTAGTATTGCATTGTTACAGATCGTTTGATATCTAATAATTATGTGTATGTGTATCAGTCTTAATCGTTACTGACCAGTTGAAACTCATTATAATATACAAATCTGTTATCCACTCACAGCAGTGGGCATTTACTTCCAAGTCTAGGCTCAAAACTAGGGTAGAGAATAGCCTATTACTTATTCATTTTGATGTTTTTGAATGTAAAAACCAAGCGAACGTTATAAGTTGACCTCAGACAACAATATAAAACTCTTTTAAAAAACCAGTTCATGACGTAATACAACTACTAATACTGGACTCCACAACTGCAGCTGGACAGCTATTACACACAATCAGAGCAGTGACCGCTGGCCAGCTCAGTGAAAACTATTCACACTGAGAAAATAAATGTGTGGGAGAGAGAGAGAGAGCGAGAGAAAGACGGGCTCATACCTCATAGGCCAAAGCAAATGTCCCCCAGTGAATGGCCAGCGATGTTTTCGCCTGAATGTCAATGTGAATCAGAACAGCCTCTTCAGGGTCCACATGCTGAGACTTCATGATCCCTCTAAACAAGACAAGTTAAATCATTATTTAATAAACGTTTGTTTAATACACACAGCTGCTCTTTACAGTCTTACCTGGGCAGGTACGCTCCGATCGGGATTGCAGCCAGGTCAAACGGTCCGAGGCGTTTTCCGATCTCCTTAAACTCTGAACAGTATCCCGTATCCCCAGCGAAGAAGAAACGACAATTGGGCCCTACGATTGTCCAGCTACCCCATAATGCTTTGTTCTCATCCACAGGCGTGCGTTTGCACCAGTGCTGCGCTGGCGTGCAAAAAAACGTGACATCGTCGTGCCCGGGAATGCGGCTCCCCACCCACCAGTCCAGCTCTGTGACATTCTCACAGCCTGCCTTCTGCATCCATTCGGCCAACCCAAGCGGCACAAACCAGCGCAAACCAGAACCGAAGCGAGCGTTCAGCGCTGCCACAGAGCCTGCGTCGAGGTGATCGTAGTGTGTATGACTGATGACCACAGCGTCCAGGCGAGGAATCTGTTCTACAGTGCAGGGCGGGTCACGGTAACGCTTCGGGCCCACGAATGCCAGTGGAGAGGCTCTCTGGCTGAACATGGGATCAGTCAGAACCACCAGTCCTTCCATCTCCACCAGAACAGAGGCATGACCCAGCCAGGTCGCTCGCACAGATGGGCCTGTCTGCCCGCACTGATCTGGCTTCTGGACGAAATACGGCTCCAGAACCGGCAGCTCACGGTCCAGATCCTGAGGATAAAAACAGAAAACATTTGCCTTTTTTTAATTCAATTTGAAATAAAAATGATGCATATAATTTTGTTAAATTATACATATTTACATTTCATACCCATTTATAAATGCTGAATATACATGTATACACATTTTTTATTTCTTTAAATGTGTATAACAAGTAAAAAGTAAATAAAAACATTTATAAAATATATTTTATATAATAGTATACTGAAAGGAAATGTTGTATGTCATTTAGCTGTCACTTTTCTACTTTAAAATCCTCTATGCCCCAGACTTTACAGACAATAATCAAATCTAGACTGGATTTACTTGCCAAGTAAAAGACATTTGAGATTTCACACTGCTGAATCAATGCATTCCTGATCAGTGACTCCTAAACAGAGCCGTTTACCTCTTTGGCACTGGGCACATTACTGTTGTTTCTTCCCATGAGGAACAGGCGAGCAATGGTACTGTAGGAGGGGAACTGCCATGTTGTCCAAGGGTTTACAAAGCACCCACGGGAGTCCCGTCTGGAACATGAAACATCTTGTTCTCCTCGGTAATCCAGCGGGAAGTTGTTCCCTGCAGTGACTAAAGGTTTCTCTGCCATGGAAGTCCTGTCTGCAGCTGAACTGCACAAACACCTGTTAAAAACATATTTGAGCTAATTTAGCTTAAAACAGGGAACACATAAGAGGTGAAAGACCTTAATTAACACTGCTAAAAATACCTTTATTCACACATGGCTATTAGGCTACTCATTTATCTGCATATCCTTCTGTTTGCTTGTGCACATTTGCATTGCTGTTACTGAACTTACCTGTATCTCTCTGTACAAGTTGCCCTTGTTTTTTAAGTGCTTTATACAATGCAGATGGTTTCAAAACAGCTTTACAGTGATAACAGGAAAATTATTAAATGATGCAAACACACCTTTTTAGGACAAGGCTGTAAACTCAAAATGGACTATGAAAGCCTTGATAGTGCATATTCTTTTGATTCTGGCAGACACCCTTCATAAAAAAAACATGTAACGTACACTGTCAATGTAACAATGTAACGTGCACTGTCTGTCTCTAAAGAAGTATGCTATATTTATCTGGCCAGATAATCTAATTATATCACATTTGTATTATATAACGTTACCTTCATAAAAGGTGATAGATCATAATAAATCAACCTGAAAAGAAAACAACAGTCTATAACTAACCCGACAAACCCGGAGCGGATTATAAAGCAGAATGTATTCTTGTGTCTAGTCTATCATGTGCTCGCGTGTGTAACGTTAGTTGTTAAACAAACATGATGTGATACGTACCGATGCGTCAGCTCTGCCAGCAGCAGCACTGGTCTCGGACTCGGACCTGTCAGTTTGAGGAGTGTCTCTGCGCGCCTCTGATGTAAGCGCCACAGTAAAGGAGCTGATGATGTATGAGCACCCATAAGGGACAAAAACCTAATTACGAAACGCGTCAAAGTTTAACGTGCCAACACGCGCAGTTTGATTCATAGCCAACCGACCGCCAATAAACACCAAGAATAAGAAGTTTGATTAATATCAAAGTCTTTGTTCATATTAAGCAAGACACGTGATAAGAAAAACAAACAGCTCTGATTTATGCCATAAATGTTTACTTCCGTTTTTAAGACATGCTGGACATATATCCCCTTGTCGTGCGACGCTGTAGTACAGCCGGAAGTTTGAAACACCACCCACTCATCGATGAGCTTAGCAAGACCAGACTAGTTCATTTCTGATCCTGTGTCAAAACTGGAACAAATATGCTTGTGAATATATCCAACTATCTAACATGACAAATATGATTCATCTGATTTAGAATAGCATGCCGTGTTGTAGGTTTTCACATTCAGTGAAATTCACCTTTGTGCATCAATTAAAAAAAGTTACACATAGGTCCATAGAGGACAAAAATGTCTGTGCCAAAAAAAACTGTCATTGAAGCTGGAGCACAGACTTAAGTTTGGTCTCATTTTAAAGAAGACCGTTGGCAGATTATTGCTGAAGTAAAAATAAATTAAAAATAAAGTTATATAGGTTGAAAATTATTTATGAACATTATTTTATATAAAATATATATTTTATGAAACAAGTTGAACTCTAAAGCGGCTAGATCAATCTAAATAAGCTGTGTACCAAATGTGAGGTTGATATCTCAAAAAATAAGTAAGATTTTGTTTGAGTGCAGTAAAATGATTTTCCCCATTGGATGCCAGCAAAACTTGATTGGATTTGTTATTTGCAGTTGAGTTTTTCTCTCTCAATATTACAAACACACACATGCACACATTTTTTCATACCGACCACACCCACACAGATCATTGCATAATTTACCCAATTCGCTTTATAATATGCAGAAGCAGAAAACAGGAATAACGCAAGTTATTGCTCTATAGGCCAAACTTAAAAAAATGGCACCATGCCACCATCTGGTAAAAAAATAGTAAAAATTACATTTTGAAGCCTTGCCAACAGAATGAAAGCCTCTTAACAAAGATTGCATTATTTTATAGGTAAATGGCCCTGGGATAAAAATGGCAGTTTTAATGGTTTGTCCAAAAGGCGCTGAGAGGAAGTATTTTTGTACCTAGTGTAACATAGATTTTTTAAAGCAAATGGGGGTGAAATGGTAAAATTCCAATAAAAAATGCACACCTGTGCCAAATTTTATGCAGTTAGCATTAAGGTAAAGTGATAAAAATAAATTAAAACAAGCTGAAAAAGACACATGTCCATAAGGTATTTCCGACATAGTTGCACTTGCAATGTTTTACTACAAGAGGGCAGGTTTGGGAACGTTTAAGACTATTGGTATTAAAGGTGCAGTGTGTAACATTTTTGAGTATTTATTAACAGAAATGCAATATGACATCCATAACTACGTGTTCAGTGGTGTATAAAGAACTTATAAACCGTAATGTTTTTATTACCTTAGAATGAGGCATTTATATCTACATAGGCGCAGGAAGCGAATTTTTTTTTTGCAGGGTGGTAGGGGAAGACTCATTAATATTCATTCCCTGATTGGTCTTAACCCCAGTGATGGGTAGGTTTAGGGCGGGGTTAGGAGTAGGTCATCAGACCCCCAGTGACGGGTAGGTTTAGGGCGGGGTTAGGGGTAGGTCATCAGACCAATCAGGGATGAGTTCCCCAATGAATATTAATGAGTCTTCCCCTACCACCCTGCAAAAAAAAAATTTGTGCGCGGGAATCCCCTTCTATGAAGGCCGCCATTTTATGACGTCATGTTTCTACCGTAGCCGACAGCGAACAAACAGCGTTACAGAGCGCGTTTCGTCACTACCTTGAAAGAGAAGCCGCAGAAAGCTAGAAGAAGCTAGTCATAAACACCGTGAGTATTGACTTTTCCCTTGTCAGTGGTGTAAATATGTAGTTGGATTGTTTCATGTAACTTAATTATTCTCCCTCGATGTGTTATGACTGTGCTATCTGGGGATAAATGTGCTGGTTACGTTCGTGAGACAGCTGATTAGTAGGCTACTCTTATCATTGACCGGAAAACAGTTACAGGAATCACCAACCCGTCGATCTTGGATGCATTTTAAGTCGATCGAGTTTACAAAATCAGAAAAAAAAGGCTATTGTGTGTAGCAAGTGGTGTCTATTGGGATGCGGAGGCGCGCGTGCTGTTACAATCACGTCATTTTTGCCGCACACACCTTTGGGCTCATGCGGACGCGTCGAGTATAAACAAGGCTTTAACCAGCTCAGCCACAGTAACAGCTCATATTAGCCAGCTAAACTTTTACTACCCTGTTAGAAAAAATCTATAGTTGCATAGTTTCATGTGGTTCTTCTCCCTCGCTGTATTATGGGTTTGCTATGTGGGGAGAATGTGCTGGTTACGTTCGTGGGACAATCAGCTGATTACTATTATTATATTATGGATTAAGACCCTTGATCCTCACCTGACTATGGCTTTGTAAACTTTATCCATGATGTGGTTTATAATGGACTGTGGTACTCCATGTTAGCTGTGGCTTGTTTTACTCTGGCTATTCTCTGCTGTCTTAGACGACGATGTTTGTCCCGTTTTAGCCACCGTAGCTTCTTCGAAAGGGAGGGGTGAGCAGTGGGCTGAGCCCTTAGTGTAAACTCGCAAACTAACCGCTAGATGTCGCCAAAAAGCTACACACTGCACCTTTAACACTGCACTAAGATGTGTGAATCAGAATGATACTGCATTAATTTTCCGATGTGGATATGTGTATTAAATCATGAATATGTATTTTGTAAGTTGGAAGTGGGGAAAGCTTAAAACCATGTTGGACATGTGTAAATCTTGCGGAAGTGAATTTATCAGTCAGTTTATATGTCTATACCATTCATGACCAGCAGAGGGGGAACGTCAGAATGTGAAACTCACGCAAAAACGTACATGGTAGGCCTAAAAACGACAACGCTTCATTACAGATACCATAATGTTATATTTTAGCTCACAAAACACTATAGCTTTACAAAGTCTTCAAACCACAGTAACGTAAAACAATAACTTGCTAGAGATGGGACATTAACAAACAAGTTGTGATGTTAAATCGCTCTATGCACGGCGGTATTTCCGGTGAAGGGTTAAGGATGCTCGATAACTTCCGCCGATCGTAGAGTCCAATGCAATACCAAGAATTAATATTGAATTTTATACTCCATGGTTATACTAAAGAAACGTCAGTCACAAAAACAGACAAAACAGACAACCCTCGTTGTGTTTATGCTTCTTTTTAAAATTATATTAAATAAACATAACTATATATAAAATGACATCTAAACATATGAAAGTTTCGTTTCAAAGACGGGAGGACAGTACATTTTGAAGACTCTGCCATAATCCCGTTTTCCTCGGTTTTCCTCCGCTTTAATCTCCCCAACCGGAAACGGAAGAGCATCCTTGCGTCAAATGCGGAACTTATGCGTGCATATCATAGACAGTATAAGAAAGGTGCATATAGCCTATTAAAGGTTCTCTAAGCGATCCTGGGTGACGTCACTTCTTGTTGACGTTCGAACTATTGTCAAACAAAACGGAGGCTAGCTAGACCCTCCCTCCTCCTCATCCGCGCACTAACCCCTCAAACCCACCCCCAAACCATTCTGGTCGGTTATTGGCTGGAACAGTTTGTTATGTTTCTTAGAGCGGGTCGCTAGAGTTTGTTTTTGTAGCCGTTTGTGGAGCCTGGGGTGTCCGCAGAGACCGCGTTTTTTTACAGTGTGTTCAGGGGACAGGCAGCCAGCGGATCGTGAGTAGATGTTTGCTGTATGTGACAAAAAATGTTTTGGCCATAAAAACGCGTGACATCGCTTAGAGCACCTTTAATGAATGATTCGCTCATTAAGACGTCGCCTGCCGACACCTACTGGTGGTTTAGTGTTATGTTTAAAAGTGTCATTCTTCCCAACGTTTCTATTTGCATAGTTAATCTCATAACATTATTTGATCAGCCATACCTAGGGTAACAGCCCTATAGTGTCTTATTATTGTAAATAATTTAATTTATTGATAAAATTTAAGAATTTAAAATGAAAGATGAAGCATACATTTAATAAGAGTGAATGGCAGATTTACTTGTCCAAAGGACAAACACATGGAAAGGCCCTATATATATATATATATATATATATGTGTGTGTGTGTGTGTGTGTGTGTGTGACTACAGATTTGAAGTGTTTCCCTTGACTCAGGTCATGGAGTTCTCAACTATCAGCTGATGATCAGTTAATTCAGTCAGTTCAGCTGTGTTCAATAAAGGAGACATTCATAATGTGCAGCAGTGCTGGTGAGAGTCCAGCACAACCGTCTCATAAACCTTGGTTAATTAAAAAAAAGAAAGAAAATATTAAATGTAATTTTGTTGATTATAATATGATGAGATGAACATTTGTGAAATAAAATAAAGTTGTCCTTTATTAATACTAGCAATAATAATAAAAGATATTAATAAATACTTTATTTCACACTCATCATTCAGGAATTACAGGATGTTGACCCTATATTTTAATATGCACATTATATCATCATTTAATATATATATATATAAGCACATGATATCAGTCCATAGTTAATTTGCATGCAATGTATTTGTTTGTATATTATTTGAAGGTGTATTTTGGCATTAAACAGCTCTGTCATCTGATATCTGCAGTTTACTGAACCGTTTTCATTGTTTCATGTTATGAACTGTTATATTCAATGAATAACATTTTGACTGTTAACACATTCGAGGTTTGATATGTCTCCATCTCCTTGTCTGAGATGTTATTATATGTTAAAAGTTCAATGGTGTGTTTGTTTGTCCCTGAAGGAAATTACAATGTCTTTTTCACATCCATAAGATCTTCCTGATGTATTAATAACTGTTGTGTCACAAATGTATTGTCAAATGTGAATAAAGTCTCACTGAGCTCATTTGATGTTTTGGTGTCTCTTTGAGTGACTCTTGTTCTCAGTGACTGAATCTGTACAATACAATCACAATAAAGCTCAAACGTCTGAACAGATGTACCTGGTGTGAAATCAGCAGCCAGCCACCAACAAAACTGACCATCAGCTCATAACAGGATATGAGTCAAAAAACACTGAATATGATTAATCCTGAATAAATATAATAAATAAGCTGTAATGCTCATCAGTCTCATAGAAGATGAGAAGAGCTTCAGTTAGGAGTTTGTCTACTCTAACTAAATAATGGTGTTAATAAGGGTTGTTTCACTCACATTCAACTCAGACTATTCTTCCACGCTATTCTCATAGTAAGAAGTTGGCAGCGGTGCAGTGGTATGAGTATTTTGTGTGCAGAGTTAAGAGACTGGGTTCAAATCCTACCTCTGCATATTACAAAAATACAAAAGGAAAGTCAATTTATTACAAAATTTGTGGCTCACAACAAGATAATTGTTTGCATTTAGTACATGTTTACTTCAAATCCAGTTGTTTTATTCCGTCATGTCTTGTTATATTTGATCACATTTCAAACACACTTCTCCCAGAGTCCTGAGTTCAAATCCCACTATTGTGTAATTTAAAACTCATGTATTACATTATATCCAACAAAGTGCCCAAACAGCAGCTCTTTTTGTAAAATCCACAGTGGTGCAAGTGGCTAAACACACGTTAGTTGTGAACAAGGCTGTGCTAGAGGCTCGGGTTCAAATCCCTCGTTGGCTTATATTAAATCTCAAGTTTTGCATTATATCCAACAAAACGGCCGAAACACCAGCACTTGTCGTGAAAGCCAAAGAGACAAAACACATGTTAGTTGTGCGCTAGAGGACTTGGTTCGAATCCTGTTATCGCTTACATTCAAATCTCAGGAATTCCATTTTAAGCGGCCCAAACACCAGCGCATGTTGTGAAAGCCACAGTGGTGCAAGTGGCTAAACACACGTTTATGAACAAGGCTGTGCTAGAAGCTTGGGTTCAAATCCCACCTCGGTGTGTTGGAAAACCATCACTATGACTCCTTTATTATAAACTCACAGGTCACATACAGGTGAAGAGTGAAATATAAGTCCCCTCACACAGACAGACAAGAGATCTGTGGCTCACAGGTAAGCAGCACTGCCTCATGGTTTCAGAGGTTGCTGATTCAATTCCAGCCAGATGTCTGCGATATGATTGAGTGGTGTGGTGTGAGTGTGAAGGGCGTGCCCAAAGAAGGGGGATACCGGTGAGGTCTCCCCTGAACTTCCAGCACAATGTCCAACAGTGGTTATGCTTTAGGCCAGATGGGGAAAAAAAATAAAAAATTAGCTGTATAAATATTTTCATTCTCCATCCCTTCCCCAACCACTTAGGTTACAATCATTTTCTTTTTAAAGAGGCAACCCTTAAAAAATAAAAAGATGGTAACCTACACATTTACTACTCAACAAAACATAAGATGTAAGTAATATAAATAATATTACCTGTGCATGAGCAGATCTCCATCATTACAGTGAATCTGTCCACATGACCCAAACCTGTACAGCCCATTCTGTAGAGAAAAGACAGGACAAGAGATAAATATACATGCATATTTTTTGTATGTATTTTTTTCACACAAAAAAACAAAACAATTTACATTTCAAAAAGTCTGCTGTGTGAAAAAAGATGAAACTTAAAATAGATCTATTATGGCTAATAAAAGAAATTATATATCTTAAAGACAGACATTTAAAAATGTTGCTTTGAAGCGTATAATGACAACTACTTGTAGTGTGATTGCATGCAGAATCTTATCAAAGCAGAAGCCATGTCACTGTCTGTAAATGTGCCAGAAACCAATTTGAATTGCAGCATATTTATTTTACTGCTGCAAATATGTCCTCTGTATGTCCTCTATAAGGCAACACTAATACATCTGAAGATGACATTAAAATTACCCTGTGCCATAATCATTCATCTTCATACATATAGAAAACCTTGAAGTAGCAGGAGAACATCAGAGCTTAACACAACACTAAATGACTCTTTTAACAAATATAAATAAATATGACACTACTACATCAACAGTGCTTACCGGATTTTTCAACTCTGTACCTTACACTGGCAACTTCTTACTATGAAAAAAATAACTTGGAAGAATAGAATAGTCTGAGTTGCGTGTGAGTGAAACAACCTTAACACCATTATTTAGTTAGAGTTAGAGCTAAACACAACAGTCACACAAACTCCTGACTGAAGCTCTTCTCATCATACCTATAATAAAATAATAAGCTACTGGCGTCAGTTCATACAAAGCATCATTCACTTAACGCAGGCTAGTTATTTTACAAGAGCTTTGTGTGGAAAGAGACTGCTTACGTTAAAAGTCTGTAGACACTGAAGCCACATAGCTCTCATCTGCACGAGGTGTACATGCATGAAAACTTTGTTAAAACTATACAAACGTGTTGTTGTGGAGAGTGTTTACATGCGCCAAGGAGCCAAAGGTGTCATGCTGAAAGTGAAGTCCGCTTTCGCCCCTAGTGAAGCGGATGGCAAACTGCACCATATCCACCAGAAGAGGTATTTTAGTCTTTCTCTCGTTAATGTAAGATAAAGATGATAATTTTTAATATCAGTTTGTTTTGGTGTCTTCATTAGGAGTCTTCTCTCGTGTGCCTGATTATTAATACCGTTAAAGTCACGTGTGACCTGTTATTTTTCTCATCGCTGGTGTAGAACCAATCACAATCGTTTATGATTATAAGAGAGTGTATTTTAATTACAGTTTATGGTTTTTACAGATAATTAAACATTTTAAGTATGATAGAGCATTGAGAAACACATTGATAGCAGACAAAAATAACTCAAAATCATGCAATAAGAACCCAGATGCAGTTGCATTCTCACATCTGGCTAATATTTTCAGTCCATTTGCTGCTACACCTCATTTTTAAGTTATGTTGTTCAATAACCGCGCAGAGCACTGTCAAGGGAAGGGAGGAGACAGGTCAGCAGCAGGTCTCTATATTAGAAACAGATTTGCAGGCCGTGTTATCCCACACAACACTGAGTAATAGATCACAGATTTCTGGGTGGATAATAATCTCATCGTGGGCATGGCAGATTTCACATGGATAAACAGACCTCATCCAGGCATTTAGTGCTCAGACTAATCCACAGTTTTGAGCTTTATGACAATATTTTCACGTGGACATGTTTACAATGCTCTCTGATTAGGGTTGTAGCGTATTTGGGTGAATCTGGATAATTAAATACCTCCTTGCTAAAGTCCCAAAGCCTTCAGGCCCAGAAAGCCTGAATGTAACACACACACACAAACACATTCCACACACGTACTATGAAGCCTCCCCCCCCCAAACCAAGCTGTTCGAGTTTGGTTTCCTCTTACCGATTTATGACTCAAAAGAATGTGCAGGGACTTGATTCCTGGAGAAGGAGAAATTAAACATTTTAACTCTAATATATATATATCCTATGCATAACCATGCGATACACGTATATACTGTTCATCTCATGACTTTCTTTTATGTTTGGTTTGTGCGTCCTTGGAGACTCTAATGGGTTTGTGTTTCTTCGATTTACATGCTATCATGAACACATTCCAAGAGAGACCAGGAGACCACTCAGAAGAACCTCCGCTCAGGGACACGTACACACAGACACAAACCGTTAACTTCATCACTGAAAGACGGTTATATGATATAGTCGATATGTATTCATGTTTGACCATGTATTGTACTCCATATAACGCATATTGGAGCTGTAAATGAACCTAGGGACCCCTAGATGCATTCTTAATGTAACTGTTTTCCTGTAACATGTACCAAAAACTTTTATATGTCATGCTTCATATTGTTAGAATGCCCTGGAAATGACTCCGCCAGATATAGGTATGAACACACCATGAAAGGTATGATTATGTGTATAACGCATCTCTGCAGTAGAAATGAACATTTCTATCACAAGCCATAATTTAATTAGACCAGCAGTCTGACAAGACAAAGAGAAATCTTCCGCGGGAACTTCCCTCCCAGCTGATTGGCGCAGTCTTCCAAAAGAAGGCGTGAACCGAAATGTTTTTAAAGAGGCGCGGAGCTCCTCCTCGCCCTCTTCCTGATCCGAGTCATCATCATGTAACGTCGCGCCTCCGGCGAGCTCATCGCCGTTCTTTTATTTTGTTTCTAGTTAGTTTTGTGTTTGTTTCCAGTCTAGATAAGCCCCCGTGTTTAATTCCAATCGTCGAAATCCCTGCACAGGAGAAGCAAGCGCCGTTACCACGAGACGCGCCGGACCCAGAGACGCACAAGCGTTTCTTCACCAGCCATGACGTAACTCCGCGTGATTTCCCCTTTGGGATCTTTATTTCTTTTCTTTAAAGTTAGTTTTGTTTTCATATTCGACGCTGTTTACTTTCACGAAGTGAAAAGAACACCGCGTGACATATCTCTTCAGCAAAGCCAGCTAAGAGAGATTCAAACGAACGCGCGCTCTCTCTGAAGCAGAGGCGCGCGCACGTGACGCACCGGGCTGCGAGACACACACCCACGCTTCTTCACAAGCCATGCAAAGAGTACCACACCTCTGCAAGTATCCGTGTTTGATCACGTTTTTAAGATTTGTTGAAGTCTTGTTGTCTCTCAAAGTTCCGTTTGTCTATGTGAATTTGCTAACTTATTTAGAAAGATCATCTCTCTTCCTAATCTCACTGCAACCATGCAACTCTCTAAACTCTCACCCTCTCTCTCTCTCTCCCTCTCTTACACGCTTTCGCGTGTAAGTTATCCATTGCCCAAACTTTACGCATTTCTCATTCATTGATGTCATATTGTGTTTCGTTCGTGTTAATGTTTGTAAATACATGTATTCCTGTAACGTAGTAAATATATAAGTAGACATGCCTTTATTAAATCATTATATTCCCTTGACTGATTGATTCAATCTCTTTGCTCATTCTCAAATCCCTTAAGTGCCAAAGATCTTATGCTACAAGCTTTACGAATTAATTAATTATTTCAATAATTAATATTTTAAAGAGTACTTATTATGGGGCAGGAAGCCCAATTCTTCTGGCCAGAGAATTGCGTTTCCTGCAATCCTATAAAGTAAGATAATATTGGGAAAACCCCACAATATTATTCTGACAATTGAGCTAAATTAATTTTGCCTGCTTTGTAAGACGTGGTCTGTGTAATTAACTACAATCAACTTGTGGTTAAAATGAAAGGATTTCACATGTATACATACAGGTAAAATGACAGATTCTCCCTTAGAGGGAGATTTATTAACATGTAAGACTGATCTAATCCAAACATGTATGAATAATTATTAATTACCAATTATTAATTATGATATGCAAATTCCCCAGGGATTAGACCCGCCTAAAGTCTTTACATATTTATGGTGGAGAATGTGGGCACACTTTAAACTTGTTTTTGAGCAAAAGAGATCAGTTCAATCTTGTCTATATTGTGATTTAATAGTGTACGTGCACCTCGGTTGAGCGAACGCACTGCGAACTCACCGTGACTGATTAAAGGCAAAAAGCCATTTCAGTCCAGCGAAACTTAAGAAGTAAACTGCAGTTTTCATAGTTTCATAGTATTAAATTTGTCCTATAAAAGACGAAGAAACCTCTTTTGAACGAAGACATTTTTAATATTAAACTCCCCTGTCCGAACGATGTTCTTCTGTCAGGGTGAAGACAAGATTTAGTGAAACGATGCTCTTTCACTATTCTTAAAAAGGCCTTATATTAAATCGTTAGATTAACGGTAAACTCCTGGTTAAAAATTGACGTAGCTACTCAATTGTAAAACCTAAAGCATATCTAATCATAAGTGCTATTTGATAATATGTTATGGGAGTCGAAAAAACAGACGAATAATTCCTGTTATTTATGCGCAGCGCAGAAGCCCTGCCAGACGTGTTTGTTAGAATATAGCACAGAAAAATCCAAAACCTTAAAACATTTTAATCAGTAAATGCTATTTGATAAATGTTATTTGGATTCGAATGACAGACGTATAATTCCTGTTATCTATATTAATGTAGGGAAGCGAAGAAATCCTTCCGTGCACACGTGTCGAAAAAGGAAAAACCCGCCAAGGTTTGAAATTTATAAGCGAACACGTATGAATCATAGTGCTAATTATTTGTGGGTAGCGAAAAACAGATGCCTAATTCCTGTGAACCCTATGTGTGTGTGTAGAAAAAAAATCTTGCCACGCTGTTTAGTGAAATATAGCACCAAAACCTCCAAAAACAATTTTTAATCATTAAATGCTATTTGATAAATGTATTTGGATAACCAAAATCCTATCACAAGACGTATAAATCTCGCTGTTTTTACCTACATAGCTGCAGAAAAAATTCTGCAAGTCGTGTTTGTTAAAACTAGCATCAAAAATCCGCTGAGATTTATTTTGATAAGTGTGATCGCTACAGAAAGCAAAGCGTCTGCACGCTCAAATTTGAATCACACATGGAAGCAGGCCGGTTTTTATTCCGCTGACAAACACTAGAGGGCAACCCTAGGCCTAAGTGCTTGACAGTTTCTCGAATACGCACCGCCCCCTGACTTCATCCTGCATGAGCGAAATGTCGCCATCGTGTGGACACTAGTAACAAGGTCATCCTTTCCTAAACATTTTCCCTCATAACAATTTCAGATTTTTCCAGTGAATTCCTGAAATTGTGTTTCCAACTGAATGCATGTGCAAGTTCCATTGTTACTAACATGATTTGTCACTCCTGACTGTGTACACTTATTTTGAATTTAGTTCAAACCACATTTGAATTTAAAAAATTCAAAAGTAAGTATTAACAGTCCCTGATGACCACTTAGTAGTGCGGCCCCCTTGTGGCCCTCCCCTGCTAAGTCAGCTCATCTTTTATTTCTACTCTTTCTGCTTTGAAGTGGCGTTCTCTCAGTTGATTTTCTGTTGGATATTATCCTCATCATACATAATGCCAACCTTAAATTTCCTACACTTATTCAAATTTGATTTGAAACAAACAAATTTCAAGATTAACGTGAATTAAGTCTCCTTCCCTGTGGGGAAGAGTTTTATGGCTTTACGTCTATATTTCCGGTCTCAAATTATTTTTAATAATTTTGATTTGATATGTTATGACAACAATTCTAGAAGTTACTTAACATCTATGCATACGCTCGATTTGAAGTGTATTTAAACCAGTTTGAATGCAATTCAAATCAAGTTCTCGGTCAGCCAGGTTGACCACTAGGAGGAAGTGACCCAAATCCCTTTGTGGCCCAAACGCGCCACTACTGCCTGTCTTCTCCCGGGGTCCATCCTACTTTATTACTTTTAATTATTATTTTTATTAATAGTAAAAGTAATAATAATAAAAGGAATTTAATAAAAAAAAAAAAATTTTTTTTAGGAATTTTTTTTTTTGGGTTAAGTTATTTTGATAATTAACATCATTTTCATAATTTCCTTTTTACCATTATTTAGGAAAACCTTTGCTTCTATTTTCTACATACATAATTACTCAATTCAGTTTAAACAAGAAAGCTTTCATTCACTGTTAAGCTTCACACTGTTCTGTATTTACATGTAGAAACCACTAAAGAGCTGCGGTGATTTGACAGTCATCCCTGCTTGGAGTCCAGCACGCTGGTTCATCTGACCTGCGTCACCAGCACTGACTGAGCGCGAGTCTCGGACTTTCCTGTATCTCTCCGTTAGTGCGGCCCGCAACAAACATCACCATTTGGCACTGCCGGTTGTGATTCAAAGTCAGGTTGCGTGAGAGGGAGCACATCGGTACAGATACACGAAAGGCCCGGGACACTGCTGTCAAGCGTTTGGGGACGACAGAAAGACCAACCACGATGCTGACTCCAACCCACATGACCTCATTCCACCCCAGGCAAACTAAACAAAGGTATTAAACCCATCCACTTAATATTTGCTACAGAATCTAGAGATTCCCCCGGTTATTGAAGTGTTTGGCTCCCTCCTCCTCTCCGAGCCACAAACCGCAGGCTTAGGCCTCCTCTTCCCCTGTAACACTTCCTGTGTACTCTTAACGCCATTTCATTACAGACCTTCCCATCTTGGATGGTTGCATGTTACTTCAAACTCTGTTTGTGTTCTTTTGTTTCTTTTCAGTTCACCTAGAAGACAGAACCTATCTGAGACAACAAGGAACGCTGAATAATAATTAGACAACAAGCCGCTAGCATCAACAGGTGACCCCTAAGCTATCGCCCTGTTAAAATTTCATTCAGGCCCATGATGACCTAACCAAATTGTCCCACAGAATGATTTAACTGTCTGCATCAGTTAACCACAATTTGCATACGCGGCATAGCCCGTATTATAGCTCGTTAAACGTAGAACAACTTGCTTGGTCTCTCTGTGTGTGTTGTGTTCCTCTCGCCCACAGTCGAAACCAGTATGTTCCGGTCCTACAGTCCCACAACCGCTGGGACAACCTGGACACATGGCTGAGATTCATGACACCTCCATTCCTGCCCAAGGTCGCCAGTGACTCAAAGCTCCAAAGCCAAGAGCGACGTGGACAAGCTGATGGCGCACAAACCAAGCCAAAGCTCCCACGACAAAGACCGGCCAGACACGTCCAAAACCTCGCTTGCCAGCTCATCGCACCAGCACGTCTCCATGAAGTTGCAACGCTAAGGATGCAAGCCGAGGATGACAACGACCCCGAGCTACAGAAGGAAGTGAAAAGACTTCAACCTGCCCTGTCTGATCTTCTACACACAGACCGCAGAGAACAGTCAGAGAAAAGAGCCAGAGAGGAACCCAACGAGAAACTCCGACAAAAGTGAAGCCCCTTTGCAAAGAGCAGAGGCCGAACTTAAAGAGACTCGAAAGCCACGGCCTGAAAAAGAAAAACTTGCAAGAGGCCCGTGCTACCAGCCACAAGCTCGTTCAGCAGAGACTGAACCCAAAGAAAGAGACACTAAAGCCACGGCTCTTGAAACCACTTACACACGGGCCGAGCTGAAATCCATGAACTTACTCAACAGAGACACGATCTCAAAGCCGAACTTGACATTGTTCCACAGAGTTGAAACACTCTTATAGACTACCAGCCGCTGCGGCAGGCCTTCATTAAAGAATTCTCTGATCCAGAATCCGAAAAGACTTTGAAAAACCCCACGATCTACTGTCTCTGAACACTACTCAGAGATGCCTCCAGAGGGCGCCCCATAACACCATAGCCCTGTTCACAGAGAGTCGAGTCCGTTCCAGGCCACTGGTAAGCCCAAGCCTGAGCACGCATCAGACAAACACAATGCCGCCACGTCTGAGACAGCCGAGACCCCGAAGTCGCTGAAAAGCTTCTTCACAAAAGACTTTCCAAAAATTCAAGAGGTACAAGCTTTACATCCTATACCTGAGCGTAAGACCTACAGGTACACAGAACACTGCTCGTCAGCCACAGACACAGAGCAAACGGTCACATCACAAAGTGACAGCAGCACACAGCCACCACAGCTGACAGCTGCACAGCCTGAGTGAGACCGCACAGTTTCCCACAGCTGGGACCGAAACCCCAAAAGAACTGATCAAAAGGGGGTGGGCCCGGAAACTCTACCTACCCATCACTCTAGACAATGAGGTGAGCCTTGAAACACGGGAAAGTCACCGGCTCAGACCTCACTTTAATGTCAGCTCAACTCTTTGAAAGACTCAGTGCTATAGCTAAGAGCGAAGATCGAACTCTTATACCCCACATGTGTGAGCTGAACGTGCAGTCGTACAACCAGAACGTACAACCGGCTAGAACAGAGAGCTCCCATTTACCTGACAATTGGTCCTTTTGAGGCCTACCCACCCAGTGTACATCTCACAAATGAGCACGCACCCCTTTCTGATTGGCAAAGACCTGCTAGAACGCTCTAAGCTTCATTAGACTTCAAACACCTGACCGTCTGGGCCCTCCAGTCACACTGGTCACCAGAGCCAGACTCCAAGGTCAGAGTTCCCAAGAACTCCAGCAGCCATCTAGGGGTACACAGCCTCATCACCAAGTCAAAGTTCCAGTTCGCTACCCTGCACCTTCCAGCTCGCCAAAGACCACGCAATGCCCACTCAACGATGCGTGACCTAATGCAGAAGGCCTCTAACACAGAAGGCCTCCTCAGAAAGAATTCCTAAAACCCCACTGACTTTGAACTGCAAAACCAGAAGACACTGCACGAACACAGTGCAAGACTCTGCTAAAAGGGTCCCTGATCAGCATAGAACATAGAACTTTTAAAAGTAGATGAAAATGTCTGCCCAAAGAGTTGCAAGACTCTGCATTCGTAAAATTAGAATTTTACTGACTTAAAGAAAATCTTGAATGGACGTGTAAGCCTCACCTGCCAACAGACTATGCACGACTCTTTCGAACCAAGCATTTACAACATGCTGGTTGAAATGACACTGCTAAACATTAGTTTCTATGACAATGAAGGGTTACAGGAAACGCTAGCTCCAAATAGGGCATACGTCACTGCGACGTCAGAGTTGAGTGAAACCACCTGAGCTTTAAACTACAGTTAACCTATGGGCGTGCATTTAATCGTTACGATCCAACTAAAACACAATGTGCAGCACGCATTTTTGATCGCTGGCTTGTCTAAATGCAGATAAACGATTGCTGAAATTGACATCTCTACTTTAAGTAAAATAGCCTTAGATTTCCAACTAAAATTAGCATGTTAAGCAGTAAAGCGTAAGTCTGTTTGATGAAGAAACCTCATCTCAGCAGCCTGTAAACTGTACCGATGTTTATTCTGCTTTGCTTAAAAGAAATCCAAATTGCAGTATGACTAAACCTGTGTCTTAACAAAGAAAGCTCAGGACAAAGTTATATCTAGGTAGACCTGGGCGACGCTCCCCTTTCTACAAATGTAAAGGCCTTACAAATTATTGTTTGATTGATGTAATTCACCTAAACTTTAGCTGCATCTGCAAACAGAGAGCTACCTAGTGATCAAAACTGTTGTAATCGCTGAAAAGTCAGCAGTAGTGCACAAGAGGGACGTAACTATATATGCTTAGACAAGCTTTGACTCCCAGCAAATCTATTTCCTTACTCTGTAAACAAATAGAATAAGTTGCTTAAAATAAAGAGAAGAGTTCCATGAGTAAAATTAGCTAATGCCAAAACACATCTGCATTTTACTTCATGTAACACCGAGTCCTAGAAAGACTTAAAATAAAGTTGCACCCCGGTTAACCCGTTTAAACATGCATAATTCATGTAAAATGTACAGACAGCCTTTAGGGACTGTTTGAATTGTCTGACATGCTCTAGTTTCCATGACAACGACTTGTCACAGGAAGTGCTAACTTGTGATGTCACTTTGTAAACAAACCAGCCTAGGTGGCTACGCTAACCTAGCATCCTTCCAGCTCACGCTAAGCTAAACTAACATAGCATCTAGCTAGCTTACGCTACGCTAAGCTAACCTAGCATCCTTCCAGCTTACGCTAAGCTAAACCAACCTAGCCTCCAGCTAGCTTACGCTACGCTAACCTAACCTAACATCCATCCAGCCTAGGCTAAACTAAATAATAACTTCTACAATTAGCAGTTAGCATAATTTACTTAAGCCCTTAATCACCGCTTGTGTTTACACAATGCAAAGTATTCTAAAATACTTTCCTTAACACCAGTTAGGGTTTCTAATCATTCACGTTCCGTGTTTGCAATTCTTCTTAGCTAAAGTTCACCTTTACTAGTTGAGGCATAGCCCTTGCTAACCGTCGAAGGCTAACTTTGAAGATACCCTGTTAATTAAACTTAAGTTAACTACATGTAAACTGTGTAGCTAGAGAAGAATTCATATAGCAATAGCCATCTTCATCGGCAGGTGACTAATCCTTTGATGGGACACACACGATGTGGCCTCGAACACGCAACCGTTGTAACCCACTATAAAGTGTTGGCCCAGGCAAATCCAAAGTTTAGTCACTAATGCCACTGATTATTCTCGCCTTCAGATCATTCCCGTTGTTTTGATCACTTTGTTTCTTTTTGCTTTTAATTTTAATTTTGTTTTCTTTTGGCTCTTCTTTAATTTTTTTTTTCTCCATTTTATTTTATTTGACCTTGATATTAATAGCACTCAGCTATTCCCCCTACTTTTCGGTCATCTCTATGATTTAAAATTTATTTTATTCTTTGACCTTGATATTAATAGCACTCAGCTATTCCCTTTACTTTTCGGTCATCTATATGATTTAAAATTTATTTTATTTCCTCTCTTGTTCAAATGTGGTTCCATTTCCCATAGGGCCCAGAAAGGAAACAGAGACACCTTTATTTGTGATTTTGTTTTATTTTCAACAAGTGTACTCATTTTTGTGACCCTGCAACACAAGTAACTTCAACAATTTACTAGGGCACAACTATAGTCCAGAGGATTGATAATAAGCATAATTTGAATAGAAAGCTGTCCTTTTCCATCATTCACTTCGTCAAGCCGTAGTGAACCACTAGTAAGGTCCAGAAAATAATTTAGTCATAAGAACCATCTTAAGGCATTTATTTCATCTCGGCTATGCCCTTTCCATGGAATAATCTCGGAACCACATACCTCTTAGCCTCCTAACATCCACAGCTAAGATAAGATACAAGACACACTTCACTAGCTAGCTACATGTGAAACACCTAGCTTTAAGCTACATACCTAGCGAACCAATTAAACCATGGTTCTGAACTTTTAGGGTCATGCATTAGGCTCTCACTACAAGTATGACAACATGTCACAGAGCCCCTGCTTCACCTGACCTTAACCTTCCAGCTTACCAAAGACTATCACAAAACTATGGACACTATGAGAAACCACCTCTCATACCCCTCCAACCACCCACGAAAGTCGTGTGCACCCACCGACAACCGGTGCCCCACACAACCTACGTCAACAAGCACATGCTGCGTGCACTGGACAACATTCAGAGTTCTGCACCTGATGCCATCACCGCGCCACAGCTTGTTCTGCCACAGTGCAAAAGGGGGGTAATGCCACAATGTATGCCCTATGCCCATGACGCACCGTGTGCTGCAACCCGCAGCACCAGAGACACTCGCAAGACACCGAAGCAAGTGGCATACTGGCGCCCTCAAAGCGAAAAGACTGTCCTAGCCAACCAAGGACGATGTTCGCTGAAATTTTCCTCCCTTTCTCTCTTTCTCTCTCCCTGTCACTTTTACCAGGATGCTGCTGTGCTTCCAGCCAACCAGAGGGCAGCCGCAATCGAACATCTCACCAGGTCCGGCACCAAGCACCATCCTAAGGGAACAACCAAGACTCCTTTTCTGCCGGACCCGCACTCAGAAAGTGCCTGTGCCACCTGATCCTCACAACGCCTACAGAACGCACTATCCCGGCGTAACGACACAATACAGCTGGGTAGGTGCCAACGGACAGAGGAGGCCCTCACGCACACTGAGGCCGATGTCGAACACACTGCTCAACCAACTTGCGAAAATGACTGTCACGCTGGCGGAGCTAGGTGGCCACAACCGCCGCCGCACTGCCGTCAGAACTCTGTTTAACACTTGTATGTCCGGCATGAATGCAGTAGACCTCGCCAACGTCGGACGGCATGCAGCCAAAATTCAGACTGAGATTCCACAGAGAACAGAGCCACTCACAACAGAGTGCATCCCTGCAGACCATCGACAAGTCACTAAAGGGAACTGAGGTAACTTTCAACACTCACAGCGTTCTGCCGACCCTTGACAGTGAACTCCATGAAACAGCTGTTTACTGCCCTCCAGAATGACTTTGCTCGAACTCAGCTGGTTCGATAACCCCTTAAGGCCTCATGCAAACCGTGCTGGCGTCCGCCATCAATACGCCAACTGACTCTTTCAAATACACCTTGCCTACTCTCATGGGTAGGGCCATCCCACTCTGCATCACCACAAGCAGAGAAAATGGGACGTTCCCCTGAACTTACCCATCATAGTCAAGCCGAATCCACCGGCTCAAGAACATTGTCCATGTCAGATTTTGAGAGGCAGCACTCACCTCAAGATCCGCATGCCGTACGTGATTGCCTTGCATGACAGCGACACCAAGCTGTCCCCAGCTCCGAATCCACACATGTGCACATTGACCAAAGACATTTACTATCCCTGCCCTAACAAATCTTTCCTCAGAGACAACCCTGACGGAACCTGCGGGCGGGAGATCAGTGGCACAAGCTGCCCTGCTAAAGCCAAGCCTCGCACTCAAGTCACCGAGACCCAAGCAGAGATTGTAAGTGATCTGTGTCACCTTGCTCAACCAGGGCAGGACACCCAAGTACCAAAAAGCCCCATCCTTCAAGAACCACACTTTCACCCTAACTCCAGAAAGGGAATTGTGGTTTGCAAAAGGGGGATCCCAGCTAATTGACATTGTTTCTATCAACACAGCCTTCCGAGCTTTGTCTCAACTGCTCGCCTTAACTGCTTCACCTGCTGTCCAATCCTGGACTGCAGCCGATCCTACACAGGGTACATCTATCAACCACACCCTGACACTCGACAGTCATCCTGCACAGGAGGCTCAACGAGATGCGAACATCTACAGCCAAGCCCACGGGACCCTCAGGAAGAAAGTACCACGCTGGAGGCTGCGTCGAACTTTATCAAGCTGAGCCCTCAGCCTCAGCCTAACAGCACCTCCTACCCAATCATCATGATTCACCTGCCATCCGCCAATGGTGATGATTTGTCGTCATATGATGTCCAACACACGGGGACATCATCCGACGAAAAGGGGGAAATGTAGCGTATTTGGGTGAATCTGGATAATTAAATACCTCCTTGCTAAAGTCCCAAAGCCTTCAGGCCCAGAAAGCCTGAATGTAACACACACACACAAACACATTCCACACACGTACTATGAAGCCTCCCCCCCCCCAAACCAAGCTGTTCGAGTTTGGTTTCCTCTTACCGATTTATGACTCAAAAGAATGTGCAGGGACTTGATTCCTGGAGAAGGAGAAATTAAACATTTTAACTCTAATATATATATATCCTATGCATAACCATGCGATACACGTATATACTGTTCATCTCATGACTTTCTTTTATGTTTGGTTTGTGCGTCCTTGGAGACTCTAATGGGTTTGTGTTTCTTCGATTTACATGCTATCATGAACACATTCCAAGAGAGACCAGGAGACCACTCAGAAGAACCTCCGCTCAGGGACACGTACACACAGACACAAACCGTTAACTTCATCACTGAAAGACGGTTATATGATATAGTCGATATGTATTCATGTTTGACCATGTATTGTACTCCATATAACGCATATTGGAGCTGTAAATGAACCTAGGGACCCCTAGATGCATTCTTAATGTAACTGTTTTCCTGTAACATGTACCAAAAACTTTTATATGTCATGCTTCATATTGTTAGAATGCCCTGGAAATGACTCCGCCAGATATAGGTATGAACACACCATGAAAGGTATGATTATGTGTATAACGCATCTCTGCAGTAGAAATGAACATTTCTATCACAAGCCATAATTTAATTAGACCAGCAGTCTGACAAGACAAAGAGAAATCTTCCGCGGGAACTTCCCTCCCAGCTGATTGGCGCAGTCTTCCAAAAGAAGGCGTGAACCGAAATGTTTTTAAAGAGGCGCGGAGCTCCTCCTCGCCCTCTTCCTGATCCGAGTCATCATCATGTAACTCTTTTATTTTGTTTCTAGTTAGTTTTGTGTTTGTTTCCAGTCTAGATAAGCCCCCGTGTTTAATTCCAATCGTCGAAATCCCTGCACAGGAGAAGCAAGCGCCGTTACCACGAGACGCGCCGGACCCAGAGACGCACAAGCGTTTCTTCACCAGCCATGACGTAACTCCGCGTGATTTCCCCTTTGGGATCTTTATTTCTTTTCTTTAAAGTTAGTTTTGTTTTCATATTCGACGCTGTTTACTTTCACGAAGTGAAAAGAACACCGCGTGACATATCTCTTCAGCAAAGCCAGCTAAGAGAGATTCAAACGAACGCGCACTCTCTCTGAAGCAGAGGCGCGCGCACGTGACGCACCGGGCTGCGAGACACACACCCACGCTTCTTCACAAGCCATGCAAAGAGTACCACACCTCTGCAAGTATCCGTGTTTGATCACGTTTTTAAGATTTGTTGAAGTCTTGTTGTCTCTCAAAGTTCCGTTTGTCTATGTGAATTTGCTAACTTATTTAGAAAGATCATCTCTCTTCCTAATCTCACTGCAACCATGCAACTCTCTAAACTCTCACCCTCTCTCTCTCTCTCCCTCTCTTACACGCTTTCGCGTGTAAGTTATCCATTGCCCAAACTTTACGCATTTCTCATTCATTGATGTCATATTGTGTTTCGTTCGTGTTAATGTTTGTAAATACATGTATTCCTGTAACGTAGTAAATATATAAGTAGACATGCCTTTATTAAATCATTATATTCCCTTGACTGATTGATTCAATCTCTTTGCTCATTCTCAAATCCCTTAAGTGCCAAAGATCTTATGCTACAAGCTTTACGAATTAATTAATTATTTCAATAATTAATATTTTAAAGAGTACTTATTATGGGGCAGGAAGCCCAATTCTTCTGGCCAGAGAATTGCGTTTCCTGCAATCCTATAAAGTAAGATAATATTGGGAAAACCCCACAATATTATTCTGACAATTGAGCTAAATTAATTTTGCCTGCTTTGTAAGACGTGGTCTGTGTAATTAACTACAATCAACTTGTGGTTAAAATGAAAGGATTTCACATGTATACATACAGGTAAAATGACAGATTCTCCCTTAGAGGGAGATTTATTAACATGTAAGACTGATCTAATCCAAACATGTATGAATAATTATTAATTACCAATTATTAATTATGATATGCAAATTCCCCAGGGATTAGACCCGCCTAAAGTCTTTACAGGGTGGTCAAAATATGTTTCTCCCTTTCAAGGTAAATCTAACATAAAGCAGATTATTGCTTCTATGCTGTATGTTGTTCATTCTTCCTCACCAAAACCAATTACAAACCGTGCACACTGTAAGTTGTAACACATTCTCCGTTGTGTTATTATAACATATACAAAGTAATCAGGATGAGCTATTGTACAGCTCGATGCAGCACAGTAATGCGTTCGGCATGACAAACATACTTATTATAATGAGATAGCCTATTATTATTAAATGAGTTAAGAGCACAGTAGAAAATCAGCTTTTGATCTGTTGGTGTTATTTAACATGTCATATGGCACCATTCTGGTAATTTATTGTAGGGGAGACCGGGGTAATCATACCGGGGCAAATGAAATGCAATACATTTCTGCAATCACAAGCGAGCCAGAGCAATGCCTATCCACACATGCTCATAGAGTCCTGTCTCTTCCTGAGGAAAATGTTTCTTTATTAAACTTCATCAAAAAACAAACAGGCATTATGCCTGCACAAATACCAACATAATAAATATAAGCAGCATAAACTGAGCATAAATTAAATTGATATAACTAAATTTTTATTAGCACTATGTTTTATCATTTTTTTATATTTGTATTATTTAGCATTTTTAATTAATTATTTTCTTTATGTATATGCATGTCTTTGTATTTCATGTAGCCTATGTATGTGTGTATACATATATAGGCTATAATATTAATCACATCCAAAATAAAAGATTGTGTTTACACAATATATGTGTGTGTATAATTATTTTATAAATACACATGCATACATGTATATATTTAAGAAAAATTTGTTATTTGTATATTAAATATTTATATATAACAATTTGCAAATATTATGACAAATAGTTCTTAAATATATACATGTGTGTATTTATATATATATACAAAATAATTATAAACACATATATCATGTAAACACAAACTTTTATTTTTGGATGCGATTCGTTGCCCAGCACTAATACACACACACACACACACACACACCACACACACACACACACACACACACACACACACACACACACACACACACACACACACACACACACACACACACACACACACACACACACACACACATTTAGTCATTCCTGCTAGATAAAGTTTTGTCAGGTTAACTACATTTAGTTTTTATCCTGCCTTAAATCACCAACATTATAATTTTAGAGTTAATTTGACTCGACGACGGCCACTTCTAATGATAGACATTGCTAGTGTTCAATTGAATTAAAACTAGAGTTGTGACGTTCGCGAACGAACCGATTCTTTTGAACGGCTCATAAACATGAACGATGGGAGCCGAGTCGCGGCTGGAGGGGAGCCGTTCTTTCTGTCGTTCTTTTTTTCCTATGCGTGTTTCACACAGATGCACACAAATTAGTTCCTCAGTTAGCTCCACCCAGCGCAGAGGTGCTACTGCCTATAATGGTGCTAATGGTGTTAACACTGAACGCGAATAGAGCGTCAAATACGCGTCTTTCGCGTCTAATTAGACGGTTGAACATTCCCTCGAGTTCAAATTTTTCAACTTGCGCGGAAGACGTTCGCGGCAAACGCGTCGGCCAATTCGCGTCATTCGCGCCGCCCGCCGCGAATTATGCGTCTATTCGCGTCTTTGCATTGACTTTGTATGTAATGTACTCGAGCAAATAATTAAATTCGCGTTCGGTGTGAACACACCATATAACAGCATGATGATATAGTTGTGCGCGCGCATCCTTTACGTGAGTACAGTGGGGTGGGGGGGGGGGGGGGGGGGGGGGGTAATTTATCTGCTTTTTATCTGCAGTTGTAATTTATTTACAACTTTAAATATTTTTGGTTTTTTATCAAAATGTTCTTGTGTGATAACAATTGTTATTGTATTAATGTTCTTGTGTTAGTGTTTGTAGTAAAAGCTGTTTTGCACAGAAATTCATTGCAGCCGGCTTTGTTTTTGATGTTTATTTGTGAGTAGGTATTGTATGAATAACATAAGTCAACATAGCTTTACACATACACACACTTTGTACTAAAGGTAAATCCAAAATAGTGATGTCACTTTCTAAGCAGAGGGATGTTTTGTGAATGTGCAACCCTATGGAATATAGTCCACACAAGACAAATGAGGTAATAATATTTCAGAATAATTCAAACTCCGATATTGGTGTGTGATATCTGAGTTTTAATTATTTGACTACAAATCTCACCTCATCATTCCTCTCAGTGATTATTTCCAGGATAAACTGAGATGCCCCAAGCTGGCTTCTTAAAACTGACTAAATATTTAAAAAGAGGCAAAAGAGCCGTTCTTTTGAACGGCTCTTTGAAAGGAACGGATCGCCAAGATCCGGATCCCCTCAAAGAGCCATAAATCCCATCACTAATTAAAACCAATTTTTACATATTACTTTTGCAAGACTGCGAGTGAGGTTTACACTGACTACCCACAGCCTGAACAGGAGGTTTGAAGCAAACATAGCATAATACTGACTGAGCCCACACCCTAAACAAAGTCGCCACTCTTCTGCATAATGGTAACCACAAAATTCAAAAACATTACAGAAAGTCCTCTAAGTTTCTAACATAACTGAACATTAAACACTAACATTAACTAACAACATCTTTCCATTTACTGAAAAACACATAAAATAACACCTTTTCCCTAAATTGACCCTCTTAATGCAGTCCCTTGCAAAGCATGCTGGGAACTACAGATCCACTGCCCAGTTAGATGTCAACAACAATGATTCATGTAGTTTTCACACAAATGAATTAGGTTGATTGAACACAATTAAATTAAGTTGTGACAATATTAAACAATCGTGTTACTTTTGCTTATTTTAATTAATTATTTTAACAAGAGGCCAAAATTCATTTGAGTGACATCCGGTTAAGACGAACGAAAAATATTCATGTTGACTCAATTTAAAAAAATTTGGTAAAACAATTTTTTTTTAAATTACATTGATTACATTTAATGAAATTAAGCTGGAATCATTTCTATGAAGGATTGTGTCGTATATGCTCATTTTAATGAATGAAATTGAACAAAGAGCTAAAATCATTTTTTGAGTGCTGCTTAATGCACACCAAACATGTACAAATGGAAGTGATTAATTCATTCAATGTTAAATGCACTTATTACTATATCAATTGGTTAATGACTTAATGACAGATGTGAAAGCGTTAACCATTCTACAGACTGAATCTACAGACTTTGCCAAATAACCCAGTAGCACCTCATTGCAGTACACGAGATCCGGGGGGCGGAGTCGGATCCAGATTAAGGGGTGGGGTTGGGTAGGTTTAGGGGTGGGTTTAGGGATAAGGGGTGGAGCTGGGTAGGTTTAGGGGTGGGTTTAGGGATAAGGGTGGAGCTGGGTAGGTTTAGGTATGTAAGGTGGGAGGAGTCGGATCTAGATCCGACTCCTCCCCGTGGATTTCATGTTCTGCAGTGAGGACCATCTCAAATAACCCCTTAATGTGCAGTAGCCTAGTGTGTGAGTGTGTGAGCGAGCACATTTGTTCAGTGCGGGCTGTGCAGCTTTAAAGCGCTCGCTCCATGATGCCTTGCGGTGTCCCGCTCGCTCACGCTCACTGTATTTACTCGCGTGAGAGAAAGAGAGAGAGAGAGAGAGAGAGAGAGAGAGAGAGAGAGAGAGAGAGAGAGAGAGAGAGAGAGAGAGAGCAGATCTGCTGCTGCTGCTGATGTAACGGGCCACACTGACTGAACTTCAGCGAGAGGACCGCCCGAACGGACCTGAATTGGACCGCATTTACTGACATCAAATGAATAGTGTTTACGATACATTAAAGGAAAACCTAGCTAATCTGATTAAATCTCGGTTCTGATTTGGGGAAACGAAGCGGACCCGGACTGAGGATTTTGGCTGCCCGGGACTGCAGACACACGCAGGTACGCAAATGATTTTAAATGAACGTTTCCGCACCGTGTTTTGGACTGTCGGGGAAGCCAGAGAGAGAAGGGCGACATGTATTGAATGTGTTTTCATGGGGGACCTTTAAATAGTTGTGACGGGACGCGTTAGTTACATGAACGCGCAGGAGAACAGACGCATGACACGAGACTGTGTGCAGTCAATGTCAGGTCTTTTATCACCAGTCCCAAATCTACATATGCGTTTTAACGGGTTTAATGGCAGAATGATGGTGAGTGTTTTCCATCAGATCAGCAGCAGGCCCGCAGCCCCTCCTAAACTTACAAAACACACATCACTGCATCCCCTTAACACACTAATTACGACTGTTCAGCCGTGGCTTTATATTCATTTTCATTAATGAGTCATCATTATTAGACATTTATAAAGAGGGAGAGAGCGGTCACAATGACTGTCTCTGATCATCTATAAGGTTTTGAATCTAAATATTTTGAAGCTGTTTAGGGTCCATTATCTTACCCCATACAGTGTATTATTTACATATAATGTTAGCCTACTTTAAGTCATGTGCCTATAGTTTGCTTTTCACTGGAGTAAAAGTGCAACTAGCCACAGCCTCACTGGTAATGTTGATCAAATTGAGCAATTATGATGGTGTTAAATATTTTAATTCAAGTTTAATGACATCTCTAATTATTGAAATGTGTGATCTGTTCAATGGAGTTTACCCATAACTGAAAATTCTGTCATCATTTATTAATCATTATCCATCTTATTTTAAGTAGCAAAGAAAGCTATTTTATGTGAAAGTTAAAGACTTGTGATTCTGCTATGTAAACAACTGAAATAATAATGAAGTGCAGTAAACAGTGCAACTATTTGTGCAACAAACCAGTGTGTTTATGATTATGAAAATACACTAAAATAAAATAGCAAATACTAGTTTGTCACGTTAAGCAGCTTAACAGACCGTTTTTGTACAGCTAAAACAACTAGAAGCATCTGACTTTAAAATGGCGGCACACATTATGTTAAAAAATGATGTAGTAGCCTAAATGATGACACGATTTTCATTTTTAGCTATACTTTCTCTTTAAGCATTAGCTAGGCCTGTGATGTTGAAGTTATGAATGTGATCAAACTATGATCTCAAACAACTAAGGATCCAACACCTTCAATATACATACTGTCATATAAACTGTAAAGTTAACGCACTCTTATTAATAGATGGGAATGTTTTTGCTAACATATATGTTGAATGATCTTGCACAAGAATAGAGTAGAGGCCAAACTGTTGCTTTTGTGATTAAGGGAATGCACTTTTCAGCAGGTTTGAATTTCTGTTCATCACTCATCATCATCAGTTTGAAGTTTTCTACATGTCCACTCTTGCTAAAATTTACTAAAAAGTATGATAAATTCAACCGCCAAACTTGTTCGAAACCAAAGGATGCCTTCCTAATAAAACAGTTGTCTGTTATGGAAAAAGATCATATACCACAATCCCAATGCACCATAATATCATGTCTGATGATCTTTAACAAATTCAAATGAGCTTTACAGATAACCAAGTGAATATTTAATGGCTATGTTTAATCGTTTTAATCATAAGTTGACTTTTTTTGTACATTAGTTCTTTCTTCTTTTTTTTTGGTATGAACTTATGGACCACTCCTTCAGAGGCAGCGCTAAACCCATCAAAAATAGACCAGATGGAGTCATCTTAGTAGACACAGGATATTATGCAAACATTGGATTTGTATGTGCATTTTTCAGCTTTCGGACACCACCTTCCTCTCCCTCACTCACTCGTAGATCTGTTTACACATGCCTCATTCACTGAACTGACTCACAACCAATTACACATCCCTCAGCCTCTTATTATACACAGTCTTATATGACAACAGCTGGCTCATTAAACACCCACTGATCAGATCTGCTGATCGTGGATTGTTGTACAAGAGAGTGCTAAATAACTCCAGCGCATGTCCTACCAGAGGAAGAGAGATGAAGCGAAAGAAAGCTGAGGAAAGCAGAAGGCGGAGTAAGAGGTAGTGAGATGGAACTGCTGAGAGATGTACATGTAATATCATGAATAAATGCATGGCAATGCAGATAAGGATCTTGAGAAGGCTGCAGAAAGGCTGTTCTCCTCTTTTATGAAGTAGAAAGACGAGATCTGCACCCACACATTTCCACAAAATTGGTGCATCCTTTTGAAGTTATACACGTTTTTTGATATGTGTGGCACAAATATTTGGTCTGTGGTCTAAGGAACTTTAGATAATTAAAATATCCCTGCTTTTGTATTTTCCTGGTTTCTAATACGAGTGTGTCACAGGTCACAGACAGTTCACTTCCCTCTTCTGAACCCATACTGACCAACTCAAGGAAATGAAGGGATTTATCTGTTGTGCAAGAGAAAAACAATGACAGAGAAACAGAAAATTGCCTTTTGTTCTCTGGTTTCTTTGTTTTGTTAATGGCACTTTGCATTCATTTACCAGCATTTATTTTTACTACTAATTAGTGGGGTTTGCTAATGCATCGCTGTTATTATTGCTTAAATGTAGAGTTAGTTTTTTTTCCAAACCCTTAACCTTAAAGCCAAAAGTATACTTCGGCTTTTTAGCGTAAGCTATAGGGTATTCAGTGCATGTGATGCAAATCATCAGCATAATATCCAAGTATTGTATGCTTGCTGTCTCTGATACTCTGTTCAGCTCACATATTTTGGCAGCCTTTTTTTCTTGCACTCGTTTGTCCGAAAAGTGGCAACACTGCCATGCTGTTGTTTCACAGTCAAAAAAAGAAACAGATGAGATGGGGCAGCAACAAACTACTAGAGACCACAACAACAATAGACAACCGCACGTTTAAACAAAGACATTGTATGTGTCATTTTTATATGCCACTTTTAAAGAGAAATAGCGATGGATGAGGATGAAATCTTCTAGTGTGCACGTGTCGAGCGCTGGCTTTCATGCATGCTATTAAATGGAGTATACTTTGAAAGGTTAGGCTTTTGACTGTATGCATAGGCTATTTACATCAAAACTGAATTATAATTTGATCTTGGTATTAAACATCAGCATTTGTCCTAAGAATTTGTACTGCAAGTAACACCTCAGATTGTGTTGAGGAGAGGTGTGCTATTGCTTATTTTAGTGATCAGACTGGTGTAAGATTAGAGGAGGACTTCAGTCATATCTAGGGGTCAGAGCATCATACAGACTTAAAGGTTAGTTTTATTGAAACCACAACCAGAACACCCAAGAAACTGCATAAAAACACATTAAAACCACTCCAAATACCTTCGCCATCATATAGTACTGCATTGACAACTACAACACCCTGGCTTTATGGTGCGCTAAAAAATGCTGGGTTGTTTCAACCCATGTTTGAGTCAAATATGGACAAACCCAACCATTGGTTTAAATTTGAAAATTAAAGGGTTAATTCACCCAAAAATAGCGCAGTACATCAGAACATAGGCTCACTATTGGCCAGCATCGAATGCATCACACACATGACCAGCGTCGGCCAATAGTGAGCCTACGTTCTGACATATAACCCAGAAGCATTGCGGTGTTACACTACGTGAACTCACTCAGAGGCCCACACAGAAGAAAATGAATAGTTGAATAAAGTTGACTTTATATAGTTGAATAGTTGACTATTCATAGTTTGTACTAACTTTCTGGGCCGGCAAGTTTCAATTACATAGAAGCCATGAAGGAGTGAGACAGCTCTCAGATTTAATCAAAAATATCTTAATTTGTGTTCTGAAGATGAATGAAAGTTTTACGGGGTTGGAACAACATGAGGGTGAGTAATTTTTGGGTGAACTAACCCTTTAAATGTTTAAACCCAATGGTTGGGTTTGTCCATATTTGACCCAAACATGAGTTTTGACCCAAACAGCATTTTTTTAGAGTATGGCGTTTTATTTATTTATAGGCAAGCATTCAGAATGATACAAATCAAATTTTGACACATTGTTTGAGTGCCCATGCAATGGCAAAGTGCAGTGACTCAAAACATTTGAAGAAAACATCTCTCAGAGTTTTCCTGCTCAAACATAGCCTAGTTCTCATATTATTTACCAATGAATGCCAAAGGAGAGTTGAAACCAGATTGAACTCGCTCTTGCCTAAAAGCAGAATTTTAATTTTGTTTAAATATCGCTAATTAAACGTTATGTTGAACGGCATGCGGGGTATACGTTCAACACCCCTTCCCCCACATTGTTTGTGAAAGAGCCACTTGTATGTATTCACCTCAGACTAAAGTTACTTTGAGTTAATGAATCTTACTTGTTTCTTCTCATCCTTAACAGAGGCTGTACTGACAAACAATTTTATTTTGAATGGTTTAAATTCAGTGTCAGTTCGTGACTCGTTGGTGCGTTGTTCAGCTGTGAACCCCTGACAGGACAAAGTTAGTGGGACACGAAGGACAAAAGTTAAAATAAAGAGATTGTTCCTTAATTGCTGCTGTTTGTTAGTTCCCAGGCCAGTCACAGCCGGCCATGTGAGAGATTCACAAAACTGCAAAAGCATCACCATGGAGATGGATTGTTTGTGTCCAGTCATGCTGTGAGGCCTGCAGGGGTGGGCGTCTCTGCAGCAGGCCTTTGTGTTTGCCTGGACCCTTGTTAGAAAACACACCGGTCCTGAGAAGGTGTTCATGTGCTGTATATAAAACTCCAAGAATCACAGCAACTGAAATACTAGACAGCGGAACAAGCTTTCATCTCAAATAAAAAAAAGCATATTAAAAGGACTGTACTGCCAACCCTCACAGCTTCGTTTTCATTTGTGACCGCTTAAGTATGACAGCTACCCTGACTAGTTTTATAAACATTTGACAACATGATGTTCAACAGAGTTAGTAAAGCGAGAATGGATGAACAACGTTGACCTGACAAAGCATGTGAGAATGCAGCATGCTGGGACGGTTACACACGATGGCTTACTTTTGGATCTAGCCATATGTGCTGTACTGATCTGTGTTTATGGACGTCAGACATCTGAGTCGACTGGAATGTGAGTTTAGATGCATTACGTCTCCTTTAGCGGCTGTCTTGGCTGCACCTTACAGTGAAGGCCCCACCAAATCCTTGAGTATGTTAAATTTAGCCCCAGGTCATGGAGCCTAAGCTAGTCTGGCTCAGATGCCTGTATCACTCATGTCTATACAGTTAAACACAAATTCGGCAGCTGACACATAATACTGTTGGGGGTAGGGCTTTAACACAGTGGTTAAAACATGCATGGAAACAACACCACATAACTGTATGCTGCTTTGATAAACTGGTGGGACTGAACTTTGGATTAACAAGCTCATGAGAGATTTCTGAAGCAGAAGTGAATGATTACGTTACGTACCTTCTTGGCCCGATGTCCCTACCCATGAGAGACTGATTAAGATATTATGTCAGAGTATCAAAACGCACACCAGGACAGAATTAAAACTATATGAGACTAGATGTGAGTGGTGCTTGGCCATGCAAAAGCTAAGATGTTGTGGGTGGTTGCTAAGAAGTTTTAAGTTTGTTTAAGTGCATTTTAGGATGGTTGCTAAGGTGTTTCTTGTGGTTGCTTACTGGGCCAAGTCAAAAGAGACCAACCCTCTAAAGCCCTATTCGAACTGGATTAGTATTATCTGGGGACCATGTGTGATTTAAAAATTGCGCGTATTCGCACGGGATAAGCGAAGCCTGTGATTTTACTCGAATTTACTGACTTATCTCCCGGATATGATGTCAATAGGCTTTTGCTTGGAAATGTCTTGTCGTTATAGGTCTAGCTGTATGATATAACATAAACAGAAGAATGTTCCATACCGCATGCTGCTATACATGTCATCCATCTCCATCTAATCATTCTTTTGTTTTTGCTCTTCTGATGGTTTTCAGTTTTCTCTTTCTGCAAATTTTATAGTTGTATGGTGTAGGCTATAGCCATATAACCCAGCACCCAAAATACTATCAAAACACTCCAACGCAGCCTCCATTCTTCGCAAAAGATAGATAAAAAAGCGCTCAGGAAACAAGTACCTTGAACAAATTCTATACGACCCCGCCAAATCACAGAGATGCCGATTCGCACGGGACTAATATTATCACAGGACCAAGGTGTTCGGCGAAATATGGTTGGTCATTTGTGGGGGAATTTTCACTCTACAAATTACAGACATGGCCGATTCGCACGGGATTAAGATCACAGACAATCTCCGCAATTATTACAAATGACTAGAGGTCACCAGGTAATACTTATTCCATGCGAATAGGGCTTAAGTCTCTATGATATTATTCCTTGAATCCCTCATTCAATTTGGAATTATTTTATTGTTGTTGTTGCTACTTTCTAAATTCATCTTATTGTGAACGATTCATCTATGCATATTCTTAATTTGTTTGAGCAGGTAATGTCTAATCAAATTTAAATGCAAACAATAAATACCATTTTGTGGCTCTTTAATGTGTTGTAACAGATTGCTGAAGGCACATGAACCAGTCATCTCTTCCTAATAGCTATAGCACGAAATAAACATGAATGAACATTAGAAGGTATGTTGTTTCAACCGCGGAAAGACGTAATACACACATTTTTCAAATTCATGTCCACAGACGTTAATCTACCAACTCTTTTGTCTGGTTTGTTTGTCGGACAAAATGGCGGATTCTGCGTTATGATTGGTCAGATCGCCTGTCAATCAAACTCCAGGCTAAGGGTGAATTGTCATAACTTGATCTTTCGGTGAAACAACAGACTTCTCTGTGGTGACGCATAAAGGACTTCACCAATCATTCAATTCTCTGAAACCCCTCATCTTACAATCAACTGCAAGCTCACGTTCAGATCTGCCTCCATTTTATCACAATTTTTTATTTGACGATAATCGTATGTAGGGACTATTTACATGCCAGAATTTAATACTTGGGGTTAGGGGCTTGCTGCAACTGTATTTGTGTAATGTTGACATAATGATCGCACTATGCAGACATGGGTATCCATCATAGATATTAGCTGGGTGTGAGATTGCATATCAAGATTTTGCCCACTGCACTTCAGCAGAGACCACTTCAGATTTCAGCAGACAAAACACTCTCAGAGACAGACAGAATGAGAGACAAACAGAGGACTTTCTCTCTTCACAACACACACACTGAAAGACTTATTACCTGTCAAGGGTATACAGCTCATCTCACTTATCCTTTATGAGTGTGTCTCATGGGAGTGGGCACCATCTATAGTGTTCACACAGGCCTGTTTGGACCAGTTCTTCAGCTTGAGCAGTTCACAGCTAAATAAATCACTCTTGTTACTCAGTGCTACTGCCACAGAAGAGGAAATGCATCAGTTTAGACTGAGTATGCTTTCCTTACCAATGATTTGCAGTAAACAAATCTCGTACAACAAAAAATAACAAAGAAAAAGGAAAAAAAATCTGAATCAGGAAGTTTTAAGCATACTGTTTATTATCTATGGTGTTTGTGTTAAAATATGCTTTGTTTTAATTGATCTTTAATGCTGTGGTCTTGAACTCAAATTACCTAGTTATGAGTGTTCTATCAGTTTTAACTATAAACAATTGATGCGTACAATTCAATTGATACAAATGATCTCTTTACTCTTATCAGTAATCAATGAAAATTATATTTACTGAAGTCCGACGGGCAAAATAAATTGGAGTAGCATTGCAGTGAATCAAAAATAAAAATGAGATGTCCATCAACTAGCCACACACTGCAATAAGCTCTTACAGATTAGATCTCTCTAGTGTAACAATCCTTAAGAGAACAACAGGATAGCATTAAAAGCCAAACCACAATATAGTAAGTGAAAATTGATTTGCAAGCTGAATTTAAGGTTACTAACAGATGAGAGCTTGAGCACTTTGGCACTTCAGCACCCACACCCTCCATTTACACCGAGAACTAAAGATGTTATCTGCCAGACTGACAATGTATGGAGTATATTAAAGAACCAAGTGTCACTGTCCCAATGACAGAGAGGGAGTATTTATGGTTAAATAATTTCTTAAATAAGTGGAATTACCACAAACATTTATTTTGTCTCAAGCAGTGATAAGAGCAGCATGCAGACCAGAGAGCTTGTAACGGGTGTCTGCAGAAGTGAGGAATGACATCATCCAGATGAGAGGCATGGAGCTGAAGGTGTGGGTGGATGGAGTGCAGCGCATCGTCTGTGGTGTCACCGAGGTCACCACATGTCAAGAAGTTGTGATCGCTTTGGCCCAAGCAATAGGTGAGACACTAAATCTGATTGTGAATAACTTGTAAATGTACCACAATGGCACCATTTTTAAAAGAACTTATTTTCCAAGTTTTGTATGTTCCCATCCATGCTCCTTTTGTTCCTCCTGTCCTCAGGACACAACATAACACTCACTATGGTTGTCTCCTTGACAACAAGCCCTCATTGAGATCAGAGATTGAAGGAGTGAAATGCATTATTGTCCCTTCTAGTCACAGAGTTCGACCCTATCACCCTATACTGGAAAAAAATGGAGACTGTGTCTTATTCCATTATTTCATGAATAAGTGCAATCTCTGTTCCACTGTGGCGCCGGGTCTTTAGTGAATGTCGGATGAATTTCCTTTGGAAAGTTAAATCTTTGTGTCACCATGTTTTTAGAGCTTTAGAGCTTCTCTTTTTAGCCATACACATTTCATATTTTTTAATTTAACTTAATGATTAAAGTTAAAGTGTGCAGTTTTTTGTATGTTAAAATACCTTCTTCTTTCCCAGCTTAATATACAACTATATGTAAGCCATTCATAGGCTGATTTCCCCAGAGTGTAAAGGCTGTGGCTGAGTTTGTTTGAACATCCTCATTAAGCCTAACCCTGCAACACAGGCTCAACAAATGGCCAATAGGGGAAATTTGGGAAACTTGTTTAAATACAAGATTTATTTTTGCAATTCATAGTGGTGATGCTACTGGTGCTGAAATGATGCACTCATCTTGAAAATAGTTACACTTTGCAGTACAGAGCAAATAATTATTATATAAGTATTTTAAAAATCATTGATAATGTAAAATTATTTATTGCAGGGCGGACTGGTCGCTATACGCTGATAGAAAAATGGCGTGAGACAGAGAGGCATCTGGCACCCCAAGAGAATCCTGTGGTTTCTCTGAATAAATGGGGTCAGTACGCTAGTGATGTGCAGTTGGTGCTTCAACGTACAGGCCCTTCACTGAGCGAGCGCCCTACCTCGGACACCTCTGCGAGAGCCCCTGAGCGTAGCCTATATCGCCAAAGTCTCCCTCCCATGGCAAAGCTCCGGCCCACAGCCAACGATCGTTCCCTCAAACGCCGTGAACCAAAGCGCAAGTCCCTCACTTTCACAGGTGGTGCCAAGGGGTTGCGTGACATCTTCGGGAAAAATCGTGAGGGTGAGACCAAGCAAAGAACGGTGAACACAATCCGCAGCAGCACACCGGCACCTACGCAGGAGCTGTCCCTTCTGGTGCAGTTGCAGAAAGATAAACTGCGCATCCTAGAGCAGAAACTGCAACGCTGTGAGACTGAGTTGCAGCAGCAATTGACTGAGGAAGAAGAAGAGGAGCTGGTCGAACTAGAACAGCAGGTCCGCAGGAACGAGGTGGAGATGAAGGAGCATGAATTCTGGGAGAATGAGCTGCAGATTGAGCAGGACAACGAGAGGCAACTGCGAGCGCAGCTGCAGGAACTGCGTAGCCGTGTACAAGAGTGCGAGGAGCAGCTGGGAGAGTACCTGGCTCGTATTCAGTGCATGGAGGCAGGGCTGGAGGCAGAGCGCCTACAACAAGAGCTGATGGAAACACGAATAGCAGATGAAATGGAGGTACAGTCGCGACTGGACAAGGCCCGTGCCGAGCTGGACATGCAAGTGCAGCAGGCTGCAAGACTGGAGAGCAACTGCAGAGCTGTGGAGCTCTCGCTTGGGCAGTCAAACATTAGGCTACAGGTGAGATCACCTAAAGGAATATAACAATTCACTTACACTAACCATTCGACATGAGGTTGCACTCACACTAGAGCTTTTGGGGTGGTCCATTTGACATCATCAAGGTTAATTTGGTTGGTGTGAAGTAGTCCAAACTCAGGTGCAAAACAAAAACCAAATACAAAGTATGCAGGTTTCGCAGTTGGTATGAAATACATTTTTCCTAAATCTGAATAGCTTTTAATGAATTGGGGAGCATGCAAAGATGAATTGTGGATTTCTCTCTCAAAGATGGTCATATATCAGGGGTGCCCAGTCCTGCTCCTGGAGGACCACTATCCCGAAGAGTTTAGCTCAAATCCTAACCAGTTAATCAAGGTCTTCAGGATCACTAGAAACTTTCAGGGAAGTGTGTTGGGGTAGGTTAGAGCTAAACTTCAAGCCAGGTCATTGGCCCTCCAGGAGCAGGATAGGACACCTCTATCATAGCTGCTTGTCTCCTTGGTGAGCAGTTCACAGTCTTTGCATTTCTTGCAGTGCATCAGTGGCAGATGATCTCAAGTGCCGTTCTGTGCGTATAAAGTTTTGGTAGTTAATCCAAAGTACTCGTACCAAGTGTGACAACTGCCTCCGAGACAAAGTACTAATGAATAGCAAAACAATCATGACCAGTACTTTGTTTCATGCAGTAGAAGCATGGCCCTGCTGAAACCTAGTGAGCTACAGCTGCTTTGTTTTAGACTCTTTGGCCTTAAGTTCCAACAATGCGACTAATCGGCTTTGCAGAATGTTAGGGACCAGGGTGGGGGTGGAGGGTAGTGGTCACAGATGTTATGTAAAAGATCTTTGCCAGAGCTTATAGATGAAGTGAAGGAGTAGAATATGTTCCAGCATTCACCTGGAATGTTACATAACACAGATACACTTGTATTTAGAGCACGAAATTCTCTCTGGACTATCTTGGTAACAAATGAGATGGATGTCTTTTGGAGCAGACTCTTTTGGCCTCCCTCTTTTTTTAAAAACTGTGAACATGGTAAGGTATCAGGGAAAACATTTTATTTAATTGTCTATATTAGATGTTAGATTCTTTAACTTTTAATTGTTTGATTTAGGAGAGAGAGCAGGAGCTGGAACAGTTAACTAAGGAGCTAAGGCAGGTAAACCTTCAACAGTTTATTCAACAGACTGGCACCAAAGTAACAGTTCTACCAGCAGACCCTGGTGAGGAGGAAGCTAACACAGGTACAAACACATACATATTCTGTTCTTTTCTAGATTTATGTAAATCAAATGTAACCAACCTATAACGAATGTCTCTAAACTCTATGTCAACTTTAAAGTATACTCTTTAACTAAAGTCTCTCTTTGTTTTGTCTCTGTAGAGTCAGAAAATCAATCTGGATCTCTGAAGCGGCTTGGATCAGCCCGACAACTTCCCGCTGACCTACGAGTTCTGCAGAGCCCCCTGAACACGACCTTTAACCCTGAAGGAATCTATGTCTGATTTTGCACTGGCATCAACATTTAAATGCAGTCAATTTCCCACATGACTCCACATAACTCCGAGACCATGATTCAGAGTCTTCGGCGAGATCACACTCCTTGGAAATATAGAGGTATCTGTTGTTCACTCTACAGAAAATATGCAGTGAGCATGTTCACGGTGAAGATTCCTTCCTCTTGATGGCTGTTTGACCAATCCAACCCAATCAGTGCTTTCTCCAAATCCTACAAAGACAACTCCAGCTGAATGTATGCTCACTTTCACTGGACCCAAAACAAAGCAAGGCTTTGGACATGTATTGAACAAAGCAACTACTAAACTAATACAGAAAAAGAGTCAGAATACATGTTCAATCCATTGACCTTTTGGTGCAAGTTAGAAAATGCAGCATCATGATGTCTTTCATTTCTAGAATGTTTCTGAATCTCCAGGTAAACCTCACACTCAATGCGATATGCAAGCAGCAGGAATTTTAGGGAGATGCAAAGAGATCGTTGAGGATGATAAATTATGCAGTTTATGTTTTATGGCTCATAGTCTAATGAAAGCTCATAGAAAGGGGTGGGGTTTCGCCTTAGTTTGCACTTTATTGGCCAAAACATCTGCTGTGGAATTTTACCGAAATCTCGAAGAATAATTTTCTGTTTGATCGCACTAATCAGGAAAACAGGTGCATGCGATATTTTAAAATAGAGTGAACGTGAGGAAGAGAGGTGTTTTTGCATGAAAGCAGCTTGTGACAAGTGAACTTTGTTACCTTTTAAGATGAAGCAACCTGGTTTTGTACTGAACTGCTTCGTTTAAAAAGTAGCCTTTAAATAATGCAAGTACAGAACAATGTAGTTACGCACAAGTCATTCTAATGACTGGTCTAGATCAATGTGTTCTGCCAGTGAACCTTTTTGGCCAATGAATGCATTTTATTTCTGTTTATTTCTGCAAGTTATTTTTTTATTTAGCTTATTTCACTAAAATGCTATCCACATACTAGCAAAGATCACACTAGTGGCATATATTTTAAACTAAACTGTGTTTTACTAGTTTTCAGAACTATATTTTATTTCAGATTAAACCAAAGTGTTCTGGAAGTCATGAATGTAGAGATTTGTAATTGTGCAAAGGGATGCAGCTCCAAAATATTTTGTTGATGACATCATTTTTTTTGTGAATGTTTTAACTGTAGTAGCACCTGCTTCCCTTAAAAACACATTCACAGAAATGTAGAATGACTACATTTATTGTGGACATAAGCATTAGCAAGGAGCTCTTGATAGTGTGGATAAGTAATTTCTCATTTAGATTTGCTGGTGTTGCTTTGGATTTGTTTGAATTTTTTTGTAAACTAATTGAACTGATTTTATTTAAAAAAAAAAAAAAAAAAATATTCCAAAAAAACACTTTTGGCAAAAGTTAACATTTTAACATGATCTTCATGGATGACTAAATCGTTGTATCTCTTCATAAAAAAGACAGGTTTGGGTTAAAGCCTTGCACATCATGTTAAGGTATCTATACGTTCAATGCAAATCCATCTGCACACTTCAAATCCATACTACATTTGGGATATTTTATTTTTGGAGTAGTTGTGTGTTGATTTCACACAGAAATGGTGCTCAGATGATCTACAAAAGAGCATTCGGTTGTGTGAATGCTGCATGACTTTAAGATCCAAGTCATCTCTGTGTGACGAGGGGAATGTTTGAGACGCATGCCTTTCTTAAAAAGTGTAAATAGCATAATAGCAACATATCAAGAAGTAGCAAAGATGACTATTTTTAACATGGATGAAAAAAATTGCACAACACTCTTATCAGCTAAAATAAACTTTTTATTTTTAGCATTGTTAGGCTGCATGCACTGATGTTCAGTTTTAAGCTTGTGTGAGAGGCCTGAGGATCCACCTATGGCACTTAATACAGGAATAATACTCAACGGGTTGTATTAAGCTGTAACATGGACTGTGCTAAATGCCCATATAAATATCTGTGCAATTGTAACAGGCTCGAGGTTTGGGACTGATGTGTGTGTGCATTAGAAATTAACAGTGTGTATTCTATCACCTGCTGCTATACACATACAGGTGTGACTAAAACAACTTTAAGCTCAGCTGATAGTTTAGATCAAATGGCATAATGGATTGATATCTCTGGATCACAAGTTTTGACCTTTAATGCAGTACCAAAATGGTAACACTTTGGGCAACAAACTTCTATTCAGCTCTATTTTTAACAAATTGCGTTAAACTACTTCATCCTTGAGAAGTGGCAAATGCCTGGAACACGCATTGAAATGATCTATGGTGACATGTTTATCAAGCAGAATAAACTATTTATGCCATCAGTGGAAAAGGTGCAGTAACAATGTAAAATGCTAAATAAATTTAGAATAGAGCATTGCTGTTTGTGTACTTTTCTGGTTGTAGTCAACAACCTATAACTTGTGTTATTTGTATGTGTGCGGTTAGCGAAAGTATTACACAGCAGGTCAATCGCAGTAATCTGTAGTCAGATTATTTTGCATAATAACCACAAAACTGACCATTGTCCCAGGCAACCAATTTTCAAAGTCACAATGTAACGCAATTAGCGACAGATCATTTCTTCTGTATTGTATATCTAAGTGAAGTGGATTATTAAAAAGAAAAAAAATTGGGTGGGGAGTGGACTTTGTTGGGGTTCTGTCCATTGGTTATTTATTGGAGGGAGGCAAATATGAATGCAGACTAAATGATTGGAGAAATCCAGCATACATCACAAGAGAAAAGTTTCACTGAAGGTCAAGTTTTTTTGACCTGGTAATTTTTAATTAAAATATCACTCGAAGTATGCTGGACTGTCTTCATCCATTCATTAACCAATGGATAGAAGTAAGTCCCAGCTGTACATTTTTTTCTTTTTCAATCATCTGTTTCACTCAGATGTACGTCACAATACGGAAGAAAAGATAGGTTGCTACTTCTATTACAATGTGACTAAGAATCTGAGGAACAGATTTTTTTTAACGTTTACGGTTTAAAAATTCAGCCTGGCAACAGTTACAAAAAGTACAAAGCTGGTCCTAAAAATATCAGAACAATCCCAGTCTCAGCTTAATGAAGGGGTCCAGCTGGTTAAAGACCTGACTACGTTCAAACACCTTGATTTCCCTGTTGGCTTCTTCCCAACAGAAGTCTAAGCTGCAGACACTGTGAATGCAAAGAGTGCCATGGGGTAGTTATTTTGCCCTGTTAGATGGACTTCAAATCCAATGACTGCAGGCTTATTCAGTGCAGAGGTGGAAAGTTCTGCTGAGAAAAGAGCACTGCATGCCAGGAAACAAACCCTACACAATTACTTTCTCCTCTACTCGATGTGTGCATAGAGTATGACAGCAAGCATTAGTATCACATATATCAACACTCGATGCCTCATCCTCACTGGAGTCAGAAAACTTGACACTAACTTCCTTCGTCCTTGGCTAGATTCCTGTTTCTGTGCATTACTGAGTCAAAACACATCAAGGCTTACACATCCAGTAAACACACTTTTGGAGCCTTTTTTAAAAGACTCATGAGCTAGAGCTAGATTTTTGACTATCGCCATAAAAACACGAGTGGGCTGTCTGACCAACACCTAAAGTAGGTGAGAGGTGAGTGTATTCATCCATGGAAAAATACAGTGTTTTTGACTTAACTGCAAACAAAGTTGTTCCCAAGCATATCTTTTGTTGCTACTATTGTTTTTTACTACTTGCTCAGACAAAAATACTGCCTTCTGGCAATAAGACTTTTTGCACAGCAGATAGCAGTCTGTTGCATTTCTTGGACTTACAATTTGTATCACACTGTCTTGTGAGCAGGCCACCTAAGGCTGAGACTCCATTTAGGCCCTGTCCAAAATGGTGCCCTTGAGGAGTCATAGCTGGACCGTCAATGGCCCTGTCCCAAATGGCACCCTAAGCCCTTGTGGTCTTCCTCAAAGTCTAGATTTTGTGACGTAATGCCGCTTTGACTACAGGGTAGAATGGTGGAAGTGCACAAAGAGGGTAAACCTAAAAAGACAAATGGGACATCCTACGGTTTTGTGGACTTAAGGGAGACATGCTTGCTCACGGGGGCCAATGTGAGTCTGCAAGGAAGCAATGGCAAATGAAGTGTGCCATTTTGGACAAGGTTATGAACTCCACGAGACCATAGGTGCCCCATTTGTCATTTAGAGTTCCAAAGGGTGCTCAAGAGTGCCTCCATGTGGCCAAATGAACTTTTGGCAGTATTTCACAGAAATGTCCACTTGGATGAGGACCACTGGGATGGAGGGTGCCATTTAGGACAGGACTTATCTTGATAAAGCTAACAAAAATATTGGTTTATGAAGGGTTTTGTGTTTTTCACTGATTCACCATCTCTTGACATTTCCAGAGGTAGGTAGTTGTTCCTTCTGAACACCCATGAAATACACAGGAAGGTAAATGAACCAGGATGAAGACAATTTGCATTAAACAAAGTACATTTACACACACATAATACAAACATGGACTAACACCGTTTACAAGTTTCTTTATTTTGTTTCAGAATATTTCAGAATCTTTGTACAAACTAAAGCATATAAAAAGTGTGTCCTTTATAAAACATTGCCTTACTCTTCTTTGTCGGGCACAAAACCAGCATCCTGGCAAAAACATCATTTGATATCATGCCAAAGGTCACATCACATCCTCTCAACAAATCAATGATCCTGCAGAGATGAGAAGAGGCGTTTCCACACATCATCTGGTGGTTTTTCCATTCTCATGAACATCCATCCTAAAAGAAAACACAGCGAGTAAACACAAAATGACTGATTAATGTGATCACAGGGTACATGTGAGACAAACAATGAGGTCAACACACCCATTTTCTTCTTTCAGATTCTGATAAAGTTCAGCCTTGTTATTCACTGAACTCAATCTTCCTGCAAACTCCTGATGCTTCCTTGAGTTGGCTTGAGTTATTCTGTTGGTCCAAAGGGTGAGTAGAGACACAGGACCTGCAATACAAGAGACCATATTTGACAGCTGTTTCTACTCATAGACAGATCTGATTGGCTGCTGTACCTCATATTGCCACATTCTGACTTGCCTTTTCATTCACTTCGGATGATGATCTTTCTGACTTGGCTTGTAGCTTCTAATTCTTTCTGACCATAAAATTGATGCCATGCTCGTGCAGTACAAGTAACTCGACTGTGCTGATGTAGCTGGTGCTTTCTTCGCTAGTCTTCTCATTAAAGATTGATCATTAAAAACATCATGTAGGTCCACACACAATGGTCCATTAAAGTGTGTAAGTATGTATTCTATTAGCAGAACATCTCACATTGCCCAAGAGTATCTTGTAAAGCTAGGTTTATGCTTTTAGATTGAAAGTTGCAATGCATTATTGAGCATTTGAGATTCACCAAAAGTCAAACATTCTTGTTCACTACGATATTAGTTTAGGATTTTTCAAATCTATAATCCAATGTGATTAATTTAATAAATAATAATATATTTAATATTTCTTTTTAATTGAATATTATTATTAATAAAAAAAACTACAATCACAACAGAGGATTGATTACCAAAGAAAAAAACATAAAAGTGAACCTTTAGATTTCTCCGGAGGCTGCTGCTCCTCTGTAGCTAAGCGTGGTTTCTTGTTCAGGGGCTCCGGGGAGTCCGGTGAATCTTTGATGATTTCACATTCGCTCTGTTCGTCCTTCTCTCGCTCCATTACCCCCTTCAGCCTGGAGAAAAAAGACATACAGTATACATCAGAAACACACATATCAGGAGATTAACGAAAAACTCCCCCGTCATCAATCTACAAGTAGCTGTGGTTTGACAGATGTTAATGTAAACATCAGCATCTTGTTCATTAACACTAACCTCTCAGAGTCTGTAGTCCAGCCCTTCTCCTCTGTGTCCTTTCCATTTTTCTCAGTTTTGTCCTCTTTGTCCTCTCTCTTCCTTCCCCTTTTTTTCCTTTCCTCCTCCTCAGGTGGTTTGCTCCGACAAGCACTGATACATTCCAGCACACGTTGGTGCCGCTCACTGGTGCCCACATGAGTCTTTACTAACGTCTCCAACTCATTCCACATGATCCGATACTGCTCATCACTATATACATAAAACATCAGCGTCAACATACTAGTAAACATGTATTCACTAATATGACTTTGAAAGTTAATGCACACACACATGCGGTGTCAAAATCAAGTGAGCAGTCTATTTAGGCAGCATTGTTGCTCAAATAAATGTAAATCTCCATTTCAGTTAACTTGCTTAGGCCGTGACCTGGCTGCGTGGCGTAAGCGTTTTAGCTGCGTGGCGTGTCCGTTTTTATTTCGGCGCTCCCTGTTAACAGGTTAGAGCTTGCAGACTGCCTGCGTGGCACGCGCGTCTCAGGCGCGGCTTGAGCCGACGCCTATTTTTCATGCAACACGTAAGCGTGTTGGAAGCGTTTCCAGGCAAAATAGAATAGGAAAAGATGTTTATATGTTATTTTGTACATGAATACATATTAATAAATACATTTTGATGGTTGAAAGTCTAGGTTTTGACAAAATTCAGATAAATATATTAAAAATAAATAAATAAATAAATAAATAATTATAAAACAAATATTTTTTTTTATTTTGCTGTCAATACTGCTGACAGTGTCTTTATCAGTAGCTTTATTTTTATGTCTTAACATGAAGTATAGTCACCTATGAAGTCACCTAGCAGCTGCGGGGTCAGACAGGAAAAGCACACGCACGCACCGCACCAGCCACGCAGCCAGAGTGTCACCGGCCTTAGAAGGCAGCTGACTAGGTTTTGGAAGAGCCACACAACAAGACAAATAGAAACCTGATGTGATATTCTCACCGTTTGGGACCTTTTCCTCTGGAGCCCACGGTTGAAATGGGCAAAGGGTCACTCTTCCTCTCCATATCAACAAGATTATAGACGGTCTTCTGACAGGTAAGCACATCTTCATCTGTTAGAGTGTCCTTCACTATGAGGTTAGCTAACGGTACCACCTGGAATATACACACAAAGATGACCACAATACCCAAGAAAACACACACACATAGATCATGCACACAATATGCATGGCAAAAACTGTCCAAAAATTCTTCACAACAGGATTTGCTTATCAACCTTTTTGACTTGAAGGCTGTCCACAATATTCAAAGCCACCCATATAACATAACATTTTTTATGATTCCGTCATGCTGCGGCCCCCTTGGAAGTTTGCGGAAGCCTCCTAGTGGGCCCCTGCCCCCTGGTTGAGAACCACCGATTTAGATGTTGTCCCTCACCGCCTGCATGTTGAAGATGGTGGTCTGGGAGATGATCATTGGCCAGTATCGTGTGTGTCGTTCTAGTTGAGATTTGGCTCTCTCCACTGGAGATCTGCCTGCTGGATCTACCATTGAGTCCGGGAATGGAGTCAGACGATTCTCACGCATAAACTCACCGAAGTCCTGAAAAGAGATATTAACAAGATTTACTCTGCAGCATGCAGGAAATAGAATGTATCAATTCTGTATTAACATTGCATGTTGTCATTTTTTAAACAATTTTTCCCCTCAAATTTGTTGCCAACACTCATAGCTGCATATTGGATTTATCTGTGGCTGTTGGAACAGCAAAACGCTTCATCACTACTAATGTACCTCTATGACAATGTTGAAGCTTTTGCCATTTTAGTTGTTAGTTTATAAAGCAAGTTGTAATTATAAGACATGCATGTTTTATATAGGTTGGAAACACATAATTATGGTTATCACTACAATATGTGAGCGCAGCACAAGTCAGTAGGTCAAAGACAGTGCTTGTTGAGCTTACAGTGATGCGGTAGTCGGTCACTCGGCCACCGCAGCCCTCGCTGATGGAGGGCGGGTCCTCCAATGTTGAGCGTGTGCTGTTCAGGACATGCAGAAAGATTTCTCCTCCATGGCTGCTCAACATGTGACTGATGACCTTAGACCCTGACTTGCGGGGCTGCTCTAGTAGCACTGATCGACCTGGGAAGACCCAGACAAAAGGAAAATACAATAAAGCATGTACTTCCACAGTATCATATCTCAGCCTCTCTCTTTCTGTTACCAAAAATATGAATGAGTGAAACTATATTCAATAAGAAAAAAATGCATTGTGGTGCAGAGAGATTGTGCACACACACCGTTCAACAGGAAGTTGGTGAGGCAGGAAGATGGCCGGCTGTTAACGTCCACTGGAGAAATACGATACGCCCCTGTGCAGTAATGCAGCTCTGCAAAAAGAAAAGAAAAATCATGAATTTGTCATGTGGCAGAAAGAAGAAAACATGTCCCAGAGTTCCACTCACCTACACTGTTGGTGCGTGGAGTGCACCATTTGAGTGTGACAGTTTCTTTCAGCCCACTGTCTCTGCTGGTGCTGCCGGCCATGTGCAAATCACCTACACATGAGATAAGCACAAAAATTTGTAACATTCTGCTAAATTTATCCTTTTCTTTCCCACAACAATATCAGATTTAGAACATGAATTTACAGAATTTTCATTTTTAAATGAACTATCCCTTTAACTAAATCATCGATTACCGGTATATTATATTCAAATAATATATCTTCTAATAATATAAATATTTTCAAATAAAATATCTCATAAACATTGATAAAAAGGTTTTTACTTGATACAATTCTTTCTCAACATTTAATTAATAAAAAGTGGTAAGTAATAATATGCAAAACTTTGAAATATCTTTATATTCACTCATTGATTAGAGGTTAATCATCAGATACAATATGTTCATTGTTGAAAATATAATGTATGATTGCGTTATAAAGGTTAAGAACAGATGCTGTGGTCTAATGTCCAAATGATTTAAGCAGTGAAATGTAGGCTGTGTTGGATTTTTGATTCAAAAAAATATATATTTTTTTAATGTGTTATAAAGGTTGAGAACAGATGCTGTGGTCTAATGTCCAAATGATTTAAGCAGTGAAATGTAGGCTGTGTTGGATTTTGATTAAAAAAAAAAAAATTTTTAATGTGTTATAAAGGTTGAGAACAGATGCTGTGTCTAATGTCCAAATGATTATGCAGTGAAATGTAGCTGTGTTGGATTTTGATGCAAAGGATGATTTACTCACCACTCTTAATAAATTCCATATGTGCGTCACGATGGTGCAGAAGCTCAACGTCGTAATTTGCTGAAGTGTTAGCATGCTGCTCCTCCTTCTCACACATGTACATACACACACAAATACACACACGCATCAGCAGCTGGGCCTCTACACCACTAACACATCACAATCTACTGCTGCTTTCATGTTTGAAGAGCACAGATTATAAAATAACTGTGCTCTCACAGATAGGATGTTCACAAAGGCCTCGGAGTCTCCCAGCTGGTTCATATGCTGTGGAGATCAGAGGCTGTAAGCAACAAATAGTGCTTACACACATTAAGAACAGGAGAAGAGAGGAGAAGAACTGGGAGAACAGAGACGGGTGGACTCCATGGAGCAGGACGTTTCATCCCTGGGGTCACTGGCCTCAAACACACATCTTAAAACTACTGTGTGTTTCTGCAGGGACCTGCAGCTTTTAAAAACACAAGCGACCAGAACAAGAAAACACACTTTATATCCGGCCACACCCAGCCAGGGCAAAATACATCACCCAGAAAGAAGAGAGAGATAGAGATAGCAAAAGCAAAAGAGAAATACCCCCCATAGAGAATACGTCTGGGGGCTGAAAGGGGATCTAGAGGGTCAATTGTTCATCCAGCTGGGTGCTAATCTACACTTTTTGGAGAGCATGGATGTGTGGAATTATTTCTTTAGAATTCTGTTAAAAGTCAACATGAAATGGCTTCCGGAAACCATTTAACTTCCCTGATGTGATGAACTTGAAAGTTGAAACATTGTTCAAAAAAGGTGTGGCCCTGATTTTATCCATTAAGAATTGAATGGATCATAAAAAATGGATATCAATCATTGTGATCCAAACAAGTTGGTTCTGTTCAGTGTTTCAAAAACTCTTATAAATAAGACGGAATGGTTAAAGCATTAATCTGATTCACTTACTAAATTGCAAATTATTAAAAACAGTGTGTGTAAACACTTTTTTGCAAGAATGATATTATATGTACCTTAGATTTCTGTTCAAATCTAAAATGATAGTAAAAATCTAAAAATAATCTTCCTTTAAAGTACTAAATTCTTAGAAGAATCTGAATCAGAATTGTTAAATCTGACTTTTATTTCCGAGCTTCTTGATGTATCCACATAAAAAACACTTTTTTTTTCTTAAAAAAAAAACCTCTCTTATTTAAGACATTAAATTACAACATTGACCACTGACAAGATTTTAGAAAACCTGCATTACCTACAAGAGTAGCCAAAAGTGATACAAAATTATTTCAAAAGTAATTTCAAGGACGAGTAATATTCAAACAAAGTGTCTACAAACATTTCTTGTTTGTAATAACGTGCATAATAAGACCAGGAATGTGCATTAGGAAACTAAATAAGGTACATTTTTATTTCATGTTGACTTTATGCATTAAATTAATTAATGAATAAAATTTCACATATAATTTAAAAAACTACTTTCCTTAATAGGCCTTATATTTTTTACACTGTAAACATACAACAGTATTGTCCAAATGTATTAGTTGTGCTTAGGAAAAAGTTCAAATGATTATAGCCCAATTAAATGTAATATGTAAATGTATCTTTGAAGCTCCCATTAATAATCAGAGATTAGCAAGAGCTGGATGAGGGGGTGGGGTTTTGATCTGGATAAGTAATAGTAGCTCTTGTAAAGTACTGACCTGCTCACAGACATTTAATGTAGGCTAGCAAAACAAACAATAAACCATGAAAACAGCAGCTGTGTAAGCAACCGATATAGTGCAAACAAGTGATGAAGAGAGAAAGAGAGACAGGCAGAGGGGGAGACTGTTTGACAGTCAGTCTGACCTTCATTGGGATGTTTGTGATGGTGGTTGAGGCCAAATCAAAGTGCTGCTGAACCAGCACATTCAGTTTGCAGGCTAGATAGCGTCCAGCTCGCACACTGTGAACCTCACTGCTTAACACTGATGAGAGCTGCACACACAGACAAGACAAAGAGACATTACTACACAATAGTGACAACAAATTTGCAGTATAGTTCTTTTTAAAACTGAACCTGAAAAATAACATAATGCCAAGTGAAGTTTGAAAGCAGAATGCTTTAAAAGTAGAGCTGGGAATCAACAACTGGTACTTTTTTAGAATAGTTTTGTCTGATTTTTAAAGGGTACCTATCATGGAATTTTGAAAATTACCTTTCATGTAGTGTGTAACATAGATCTAAGTGAACAAAAACATCCTGCAAAGTTTTAAATATGAAAGTTCACCGTATACAAAGTTATTGTCTCTCAAAAGTAAGAGTCGCTTCTGAGTCGCTGATATGAATCGATAGACGAACGATGCACTTTTGTACGTCACTTGCACAAGTTATTTGAATTCGACACGCCCACTCAGTGCGCGCGCCCAGCAGACAGAGAAACCTGACAACAACATGTCGACGAGACTCTGTTCTGAAGTGCGAATCAAAAGCAAACTTTTTTTTTCACTGCCCAGGGACAAGCATGTGAAGACTCAGTGGCTAGAGTTTATATTTACAACTATACCACACAAGTATAGCCACCTTGAGCTGTGTTCGCGTTATTTTAATGACGATCGCTTCACAAACACAAATGCTGTGTGGATTATGGTGTATTCGCGAGTCGCCTGATACTGAAGGAACGTTCAATACCAAGTTTATTTGGATCAGCTTCCTCCTCCGAATCACAACCTGTAAGTACTATTAATAATTGTGTTTTTGCTTTGGTTGTGGTTTTGTGTGTGTTGTGGTGGTGTGTGTGTGTGTGTGGGTGTGTAGAGAGTGAGAGTTACGCTCAGCAGCTTCTAGGTCTCCGATGTCATTTTTTTTGTTTTTTGAAATATGTGAAATTATGTGAAGCGTATTGTAGTACTGCAGTGCTTTATCAATATGTTTAAGCTTTGGGCTAACGCAAAATATAACTGACTGGGTCATCTGACCAATCACCGCCGATTAGCGTCACGCAAAGGAGGGGTTTGGACAAATGAGTCGTCAAACGAATCATTAGGGAGTCGGTGAGCAAATCAGGTAAAAATAAATGCATATTATAAGACAACAAAAGTGTTTTTTGTCATTGCATGCATGTAAAACTGTTGTTGGGGACTCCCAGAACATTATTAGGAACATTTTAAATGCCATAATAGGTACCCTTTAAAAAAAATACTTTGTTTCAAGTTATAATGTTGTCAACTTTTTTTATGGAGCTGGTTCATTTGATTCAAGGCTCAGAACTCAAAGATTATAAAATATTTTTTGTAAATATCTAATTATGTAAATCCCAACGGAAATTCATTTGCGTTTAGCACTAATGCACAGAGAAGATGCTACCTCTTTCTTTTGCCGATCCGAGACCAGAGTGTCATCACCCTGCGGGTAGATGTGGACCAGCACAAGCTCACACTGCTGAATCGGCATCAGTCTGCACAGTAAAATATATATTTTATTGTTATATATATAACAATAAGAATACGAGCCTGCTAATAGTGTGAGAATAAAAGTGACTCCAGCACTCAGATGTATCAGAACTGACCTGTCAGAGCCAGCTGCCAGTTTGTTCTGCTCTTGAATGGTTTCCAGCACACAGTCCTCTAGCATTCTGACATGAGTGTCACTAAGAGGGAGAGACAGATTTTTAGAAGAAATTTAACAACAATTTATCAATCTTTTAAACAACTCATAAGATAGTATTTAAACTACATTTTTATATAAATAAAAGTTTAATATAAGTAATTAAATCAACACGTTAAATGATGTTCACTAACCTGACAAAGTTTTGGATTGGTATTTATTTTCTTTAGAATGAAGTGTGATGTATTTCACACAGTTCCCTGATCATTCCGAATAATTTTCAGTGATTAAAGAATAAATGTATAATCGCGTGTTATGCATTACGTACGTTATCGCCTCTGACAGACAGCATGTCCGGCCACCAATTTCTCCCTATTTTCGCAAAGCGATGATGTATTCAAAACATCCCGTATTGTGGGTTTTCCAGGAAATGTGTGCACTCGCTGGACCTCTACTACTGTGTATTGAACATGTCATTTTTGTGATGGACATCGATGTTGTGATATTCAAATGATGTGGATTTGAAAGCAGATGGATCGTAAGGTATTTATTTCTTAGCCAGCAAGTACTCATTGAAATTTAATGACTTTTTGGATATTTATTTGGATTTTTTTTTACCAGGCAAGGTAGTTGTTTTTATTCTCTTATAAAAATAAAAAACTAAAAACTTTTATTTAAACCCATGAAAATACAGATAATGTTGTAAATAATAGTGACAAATCACTTTTTAAAAGCTATTGTTCTACCCCTTAGCAGATTTTGACTAATATATACAGGTATAGTGCCAGGGTATATGCAGGAATCTTGAAGTTAATTTTAATACCTTTTCAAGACTTTTTCAAGACCTTCTCAATATTTTTTAATACCTCACCGCCACTTCAAGCTGTAACCATTTACATCAGTGATACTTTTAACTTAACAGTTTTAGTTCGTTGTAATACGCGTGATTTTTTTTTCCCGCCCTGGGAAAATCCCGCCCTGCAACCGATTTCATTGGTTTAGGTTACAGTGACGGGTAGGTTTAGGGATCAGTGTTTGGTGTAGGCAATCAGTACAGTGATTGACATGACAGAGAGGCAATTTACGAACGCACCAAAATAGCCTAGTTTTTTATGTACCTGTTTGTTTTTTTAATAAAAATGACTAAATTCACACACTTTTACAATGTTTTTGGGACTGAAACTGTTGGACAGCTAATTCAGAAAAAATACTTTCAAAATTTAAGACTTTATAAACCCGTGATAAGACTTTTTAATACTTTTTAAGGGTCTTAATTTTCCCAAAATTGATTTATCACCTTTTAATACTTTTCAAGACCCCGCGGATACCCTGAGTGCTTACCTTTTGGCATTGGTGAGACAGATAATGCGCCCCCTATTGGCCACTCTCTCAGCTGTGTCCATCAGAGCAGTACGAGCCTCATGCTGATATTCTGTAATCTTACACAGTGATTCTACAGCCGCCACTAGCCCATGCAGGACACTGCAGCATTCAGGATCCTGACGAGGGTTTGGAGGCCCAACAGCTGCCAAGGCAGCCATCAGCTGACAAACAGCAGAGATATACACTTAACACTAATTCAACACAATCCTCAGATTACTCTGGTACAAGAAGGGTGCTTGATATGGACCTGCAGAGTGACAGATGTGTGTTTTACCTCCTGTGTGCTCTGATCTTGCTGCTTCCAGCTGTTCAAGATGTGAACCTCAGAATCGCTCACAATGTAGTTTACCTGAGAGACATTAAAGGAATAGTTGAAACAGAAATGTAATTCTGTCATTATTTACTTAACCGCAATTAATTCCTAATTTATATCCTACTTTATTTCACCGTAGAACATAAAAGGAGCATTTTTGAAGAATTTTCACACAGCTCTTTCACATACAAAACAGTTCATTCATATCGACTATACCTATAAACAGCACCCGTTTCCACAAACTCACCAGTTTCTTGGTGGGATATATGTCATACAGGATTCGACAGTACTCCATGGAGCACTCAATTGCACACGTCCAGAGAGATTTGGAGACTGGAGCCAGAGGAATCACGCCCTGTGAACGGCTTTTGGTCAGCATGTCACATTCAATCAGCTGCCGGCTGGACTCTGCCATGTATGGGCAGTGATCGACCACAAAGGCCGTCTTGTGTGAAACTGAGAACATCCTCATCCTGGTCCTGCAGCACAGAGACTGTAAAAAATAAAATAGGCACTTGAAATAAATGGATTTATGGCAAGAGAAGCCAATCCTCCAGTAGCAGGATTGGCACTGCTACTGTCCTGCGGACTGTAGCTCCAACCCTAGTCAAAGACACATAAACATCCTAATTGATTACTGGAAAATACATGCTGAAAACTGAAAAATAACACATAATGCCAAGTGAAGTTTGAAAGCAGAATGCTTTAAAAGTAGAGCTGGGAATCAACAACTGGTACTTTTTTAGAATAGTTTTGTCTGATTTTTTAAAAAAATACTTTGTTTCAAGTTATAATGTTGTCAACTTTTTTATGGAGCTGGTTCATTTGATTCAAGGCTCAGAACTCAAAGATTATAAAATATTTTTTGTAAATATCTAATTATGTAAATCCCAACGGAAATTCATTTGCGTTTAGCACTAATCACATCCTGGTCCTGCAGCACAGAGACTGTAAAAAATAAAATAGGCACTTGAAATAAATGGATTTATGGCAAGAGAAGCCAATCCTGCTACTGGAGAGTCACTGTCCTGCAGAGTGTAGCTCCAACCCTAGTCAAAGACACATAAACATCCTACTGGAAAATACATGCTGGTGTTTTGGAGTAGAGTTGAAACTGAACTTTGCAGGAGCAGGACTATCCTTGTTATATGGCTTCATGTTTTCATCTTCATGAGAAGTATGAATAAATTAAAGTATAAATATATATATACACACACAGAGAGAGAAATATCAAATATAGTAAATAAGTATAACCGAAGTATATAATAGGTAAAATAATAATAATAATTTATATATATATATATACACACACACACACACACACACACACACACACACACACATATATATATAAAACAATAGCTAACATGTTACCTTATGCAACATTATGAAACTAAGCATTAATGTTCAGTATATAATGTAAAAAAAACAGTATTAATGTAAATAAACCTGTCAACAGTGTACAACTAACGTTAGCTAAACATAGGTTGGCAATAGACATGTCTTTCTGAAAAGAAAATGTCATTACCGTTTAAAAAAAATACTTAAGTAATACAAAGTTGTCGATGTTTATTTAATTGATGATAATTATGTAAACAATAATAGTTATTATTTTACTACCTTGTTTGTCACAGAAACGCAGCTAGCGTTAGCTTGCTAGCATCGCCTGCTAGTTTCCCATCGATGGAAAATGCGTACTTAATAAAAACACTCGCATAGAAAATGATGGTATATAATTGAATTGATAAAAAAAATAAACAAACACAAATGACAAATCGATTACATGTAAAAGGGAACCACAAGAATTAGCAAACGGCCCGACCGACGAAAAATAAAGGCGCAAGGGACATAATACGCCGTTACTCTCATCCGTCCGTCAGTGAATTTCCGCCCTGGCTGTAAGCAAGCTCAAATGAAACGGTCCTGGTGCAAAGTGGTATCATGGGGACGTTCATTTCAGTCTATGTATTAAAAATATTTGATTGTTAAATTGTTGCTATTATAAAGGAGTAATTCGCAGCCCATAAGCAGATACTGAAACTTTGGACTCGAGACGCTACACAAATGATGCTGTCAGTGTCTGTCAAGGAAGACCAGAGCCGTTAAATATTTTCAATAAAATATATAATAATTAAATTTCAACGGCTCTGGGAAAGACTACCAAGCGAGTCCTTCACACGTAACCGGAAACTACATGTTTGTTGTTCATTGTGGGTAATACTACTTTGCATAGATTCCAATATGTTTATTGTTGGTGCACTGCTGAGTAAAATGGAAAGATAAGTCAATAGCAGTGAGCTACTTGTTTTCTTTACACAGCACAGCTCCTTCAGTATACAGTCAGTTACAGCAGATCACTTAGGGCCTATACTCTTATTAAATCAATATTCAGAGGATTTCTCCAACTTTTATCTGCCCTTTCTGGTAAGTATTTTAATATCCCATAGTGCCTACCTAGGATCTCTTTGATTTTTATATTTCCAGGTGTGCTCATTCTGTTTTAGATTATTTTATTCAGTACACTTCAAGATAAAGCAGCTGTTTAAGTAATTTATTCCTTTAAAGGAGTTTCAGTAATGGGTTAATTTTGACTCGTTTTATTTTTGTGTTTTTTAATTCCCTCAATAAGATTTATTGAAACTTTAGACCAGATCCCTAAATGGACTTAAGAGACAGAGTATCTTGAAGTTCAAAATGTTTAATACATGTAAACAATACAGACCTGAGTCACTTTCAGAACAACTGCTTTTTCTTTCTTGAGAAAACAACCTGTTTTAGCTTCCTCACAGAGTCTGTGCGACCAATCCGAATGTCCATTAAGATTCTAGGTTTAACTGCGTTTAGAACTTGTATAAAACAGATGGCTTGCTCCAGATGATTAAGAAATTATGCAGAATATCATAATATCATTCCAGAATGGGAATTTTGAATGTGTTTATATAATTTATGTGATGTATCATTTTTGTGATGTGTATGTTTGACCTTTACTTAGGATTAACCTTCTTTTAATGACAAGATGGGCGTAGCTGAGAAAGTCTGTTTTTGTGTTTTTGTCTTTGTCTTACAAGGTATGTGTATCTCTTCTTCACCTTCACAAATGACTTTAATGCAACATTTGATATGTGAACAGCTGAAAGATTTATCATGAATGTGTTTTATATTATCAGTGTATTTTAGTCTGTTGTATATAGGTCTAAATGGTTTAATTGCAGAGTTGTAAATAATTTAAGGTACTAGTACTTCATTACTGTATTATATTATTATTTATACTATATGTTAAACCGAATACGTGTATGATTACTCAATTATATTTACAAGAAAAACATAATTCTTATTACTCCATTACAATTTCATGTAGACTTTACAAAATACATTGTCAGACATTATGAACATTCCTCAATGATTTAAAAATAAAAAAAAGTATTGTTCTTCATCTTAATGTGACTAATGAAGTGGTTTCAATTGTTCTGTAAATAACTTCGCAGAGATCTTTGATGCCAGAAATAATTAGACTTTATTTTCGAACACCGCTCCGTTCCATAGAACGGCGCTCTAACAAAGCCGAGCGCCCCCTGCAGAGAAGCACTCCCGAGCTGTGCTCAGCTCAGCTCCTCATACATATACCTTCAACCTTTCCAAAAAAGGTCATACATACATATAGATATTTTGAGAAATACTTTTGTACAATGTGACATACTGAAATAACACTTTCTGTTGTCTCAGCCTTCTCCTCTTACAAAGTCACCCCAGCATTTTAGGCCTTGCAGTCTTTCAAAGTCACACCAAAGACACAGAGAAATAATTGTGTATTCTTATAAGGCTAAATTACTTGTTTTCTAAATAATAAAATCTTCAACATTCCCTCCTCTGGGGCTTATCGAAGCCCCACATTCACTATCCTTTTCCAGAGTGTAGTTCCAAAATCCAGCTCCTTCAGTTATGCTACCTAGTGAATCAATTTGAGTCACCCATTCTCCTTTCCAATGACTGGATTAAGCCACCACTCTCCGGAGGAGCACTCGAGCCAAACATCTTCTTCCATACATTTTTATTTCTTTTAGTTGTTCTTCTTTTTTGTTTAAAAGTAAAAGTCTTGAGTTCTCCCTAATCAAACAACAATTAAACATTGTTACAAGTGCGAGGATGAAATTGGTTCAGCATTGTCTGTTATTTTCACAGTTATGTAGAGTATGTCAAACATAAAAAGTTTCTTATACTTTTAATAGTGTTCTTGCGGTGTAGATATCCTCTAGGGTCTGGCTCATCAATCATCTTCTTTTGTCCTCCTTTGGGGTACTTGAATCAACATCCAGGGGTTGTAAATATCAATTTGGTTGCCCTCTTGAATTAGTTTCCATTATCTTTTTTCTGCATTTCCATTTGTTTAACCGTGGTTTTCCAATTAGTGATCTTAATATACAAGTACACAACAGATTTTAACTGAAAAGTAAATGAGGTTTATTTGTAAACTGAAAAGTCTAGTCAATAAAGGGTTTGTGTTTACTCTATGGCTAGAAATGTGCTTGTACATTTATTGGTGTCCTTTAACAGTTTGTGTTGTGTGTTATTAGGGGTTTTCTGTAGAGATCTCAGCATCAGTCTGCCAGAGGAGATTGAAGCTCTCAGCGGATCCTGTGTGATTATAAAGTGCACATTTGAGATTGAGGATAAATATGACAAAGACCTCACTGAGAGAGATGCTACAGGACTGTGGCACAGAAATAGAACTAACAATATAGTGTTTAACTCTACAGATAACAAACCTAATTACTTTAAAGGGAATATAACTGGAAAACTACATGAGAAGAACTGCACCACTATCTTTTATGATGTTAGTTCAAATCATAGTGATAAATATTACTTCAGGATTGAGAGTGGTGATCTGAAATACACCTACAAAGACAACACCTCCACTGTAAATGTTATTGGTGAGTGATTTAAGTCTTTTATTGATAAATTAATGTGTTGAATGAATATTTTAAATGTATTTGTCATGTCATTATTGTCATTATACTTAATCTTGTATTTGTGTGTCTTTCAGAGTCTCCCCCCAAACCCACAGTGAGTCTGTATAAGGATCAGGATCAGGCGGTGTTGGAGGGGAACTCTGTGAGTCTGCGCTGCTCTGCTGAGACTCTCTGCTCCTCTCCTCCACCAACTCTCACATGGAGCTTCACTCCCAAAATCCCCCTAAGTGAGAGCAGCAGACAACAGGAGCTCCTCATCTCTGATCTGAACTTCACTGCTACTCACCGTCACCACAGAGTCACTTTCACCTGCACTATAACCTACCAGCTACAGGACAAGAACAAAACAGCACAGGACAACATCACATTACATGTTCAGTGTAGGAGGTTTTTGTGGCATCAGTTCTTTTCTTTTCCATAAGATGCTAAAAATGTATAATATCATGTTCTCTTTTTCTTTTTCAGATGCCCCTAAAATCTCTTCCTCCTCCAGCTGTAACAGTGGGAATGTATCAGTGTATGTCTGTGAGTTTGATGGGAATCCCTCTCCTGAACTGGAGTGGCATCTGTCTGGACGTCCTGTCACGAACTCTTCAAACACGTCCATCAGTGTAGAGCGATTGAACAGCACAGGCTTGAGGAGCTCCATCACTCTACATCAGTCACTCTCACAGACATACACTCTGCAGTGTGTCGGAAACAACACTCATGGCACTGCAAGTCAACTGTTTCAACCGGATCTCTTCTCTCAAGAGGCTTCATGTAAATAAATAATAAATCATCTATCCAGTTAATCTCTTTCGATTGTTGATATGGCAATGAATCACCTAGCCTTTTTATAGAATTTTATTTAATGATTCAATAGTTATTGAAGTGGTTATACAGATATGTTTGGTTATTTGCTTGATATCAGCACAGTTCTCTGGAATTAAGAGTTTTCATTAACTGTCTTTTGTTGTTTTAATAGGGTTCAACATTTACTCCTTCCTAATTGGTGTTGTTGTTGGGGCAGTTTTGGTGATATGTGTTACAATGCTGCTTTACAAGTGAGTATAGACCATGTGATTGCGTGGAGTGATATCAGACTGATAGAAAGGGTTGTGATGAATGAGGTACAAGCAGTTATATGTTTTAATTTATGGATTATTTCTGTAGATGGATCTCCAGGACACAGAAGGGAGATAAATCTTGCCTCACTCGGACTGATGGGGTACGTTACAATATATCAAACACACACATGCTGTTAATTCTCGTACATATCAACCTCACAAACACCAAAACACTTTTACATATAGTTACTCTCTCCACCAGTTTCTTGTTACAAGCTCTCCACTGATCATTCATTGTTCGTCCATTAGGTTGTTTCATTAAACAATGATGGAGAGCCTATTTATGTCAATAATATCATGTTTTCTGCTGGAGCCAACACACTGGGATCTTCCAAGGGATTTTAGCTTACTAGCTTTAGATATCAACATCTGTACATACAATGGCAGATGTAAGAAAAAAATATGAGAATGTTGAAGATCTTGATGAAGAAGTTTATTGCAGCATAGCAGTGACAAAGTACATGCAGCACTTTGGTTCAACGGAGTCGGAATGGAGCCTGAATAATACACAGGCTATAACGTTTTATACTGTTTACAGTAGTCTTCTCTCTCATAATGTAAACAAGGTTTCATTTTAAATGTAAATTAAGGACAACAATTGAAGTAATAACCTTCCATTCCAACATCACTGATGTTGGTACAAGTGTGACCTCCAAAGGGGTCGGGTGATAGGATTATACTCAGAAAGACATCTGTCTTTACGATTGGTAATCATGGTCACAAACTCTTTGTCACAGGATGGTTTTGGGCATGAGCTCTTTCTAACATGTGGAATCTGGGTCGAGGCAGACTATAAAATTGCTTAGAAGTATTTATAAACTTAAGCCACACTTAAGTATAATATGATTGTCATTGGATTAGATAACAAGATATAAAAAATGTGGCATTTAAAGGGTACCTATTATGGCATTTAAAATGTTCCCCAATATTGTTCTGGGAGTCCCCAACAACAGTTTTACAAGCATGCAATGACAAAAAAACACTTTTGTTGTCTTATAATATGCATTTATTTTTACCTGATTTGCTCACCGACTCCCAAATGAATCGTTTAGCGAGTCATTTTTCCAAACCCCGCCTTTGCGTGACGCTAATCTGTGGTGATATGTTAGACACCCAGCGTTCCCGGGTGTTTCCTCAATAACAATCATGTTCCAGTGGATAAAACAATCGCGTCAACCAGCGTGCACTACACAAACAACCCGCGGAAACAGTGCAGGCATACGGACCTGGCAACACTGGAGGAGACGCGCGTGAATCCTGCCGGTTCCACAGTGAGTGAGTTTTGGGCACTGCGGCATATTAAATATATTACAAATAGTTTTTCAGCGTGAGAAATACAATGTGTGGCCGGAGAGCGTGACAAAAGACCGAAATGAGTGACTGTCACGCTCAATGCGTGATGCGTGACACTCGAGAGCCCTGTGACAACTCCATTAACAACGACAAACACTTCACATATTTCAATACAATTGACATTGAAGACCTAAGTTAGCTGCTAGAAGCTGCGCTGTGCCTGTGCGTACACAACACACAAAATAATTATAGAACATGATACAAACATAAAAGCAACAGCCTACTTACAGATTGTGATTCGGAGAAGGAAGCTGATCCAAATAAACTCGGTACTGAACCTCCCTCCTTCAGTATCAGCCGGCTCGCAAATTCATACTTTATAGCATTTAGGTTTGTGAAGCAATCATCTTCAAAATGACGCGAACACAGAACAAGTTCGGGCTATAATACTTCTGTGGTATAGTTATGAACTGTAGCCACTGTCTTCAAATGCTCCTCACTGGGCAGATGAAAAAAGTTTGCTTTTGCGTCGCACTTCAAAACACAGCAGCGTCTCGTCGACATGATGTTTTCCCTGGTGTCTCCTAATGCAATGAGTGGGCGTATCTTATTCAAATAACTTGGACAAGTGACATACGAAAGTGCATCGTTCGTCTATCGATTCATATCAACGACTCAGAGTCGACTCTTACTTTTGAGAGATAATAACTTTGTATACGGTGAACTTTCATATTTAAAACTTTGCAGGATGTTTTCGTTCACTTAGATCTATGTTACACACTACATGAAAGGTAATTTTCAAAATTCCATGATAGGTACCCTTTAAAGTGAGTATTTTTGTGAATATATGACAATTTCCCCTTAAGTTCACAGGTGTCCTATCAGAGTAACCCCATAATGGACATGTCCACGAACATCAAACACAAAGTATCACAATGTTTTGTCTTCTCTTTAGGTTAATCAGTATGCCTATTCATATATAATTTATATTATCATCTGCTAACTCTTTTTAAAATGTCACTTTGTTTATTATTTTGTTACCTAATTCAATCAATATACCATGCACATATACTGTCCAAAGACTCTGTCTGTTTAGTGTAGTGCATTTCCAAAAATATTCTGCTATAACTTATCCTCACGTAATCTTTTGTGTGTTTTGAGTGCTGTAACATTCTGCAACAATGAAGCATTTTTATAATAGATGATGGAAATCAAAAGTTTATTCTTGCTATTGTTGACATATTCAGGCATAATAAGTGTTGAAGAGTCTTTATGAACAAGAAAGTAGTCTCATCAACATCATATAAACATTCTTATATTCAGGATTTATATTATATTACTATTTTAAAGCTTCAATTTGTAAATGCAATTTTTTTTGCAAAGTCTCACATTTACTCGGGATAACATAATAATGAAATAATTTCAATTATGAAATTTTCTTTTTCCATCAGCACCAGTAATGACACATTTGCTGCACTTAAATCCTCTACTTACTTTCCTGTTCTGCACTGACACCATCAACCTCCACCTATAACATGACAGTCCATAATGATGTGTAACTTACAGTAAATCAAATGCATGAGGTCAGTTGCATCTGTGCATAATTTCCCAGCTATGCACAAGTTATCAGCATAGATATCATACTGTAGTTTTATTACTTCCATGTAGCCCACAGTAAAATTCTTAACTCACATCCAATACAAAAAAAACCTGCACCTTTCTGTTGACACCTGTTTTGCATTATGGTTATACTAACTGCATTGGCATTGTTCTCAAAGTTAATGTTCACTTATATTTGCAAATTTAATAGGGTGATAATTTAAATTCGATCTTTGACCAGGTTCTGCATAAAGAACAAAGAATACACACGTTTAAGAAATTCACAACAAAAGGTTGGGCAGGGCACTTCCTAAAATGTATAGGGGTAGACGGAGGAGTGTCATCAATATATCATACACTCCATTGCCTTTTTGAGCTCACAGGAGAAGTGGCATGTTACTGTGAGCAACATTGTTTTTATGACCAAAAAACCCCCAATGATTTTCAGGAAGGAGAGTAAAAAAGTCTTTTTAATCAAGAATTTTTTGGTTTGTTTTTTTTTGCCAATCAATGTATTGTAGATACAGTTATTTGACTTTTATCATCTAAAGGAGCTATTTCTGTAGTTTAATTTGCTGCTTCTTAAAAAAGCAGTCACGAGCACATGAACCGTTGTGCTGTGCTATTTGTTTTTACTCTTACTCTTTTAAAATGTTTGATTTTAAAACTCTGATTGTGTGTGAATATTCCTAATCTGCTTGACAGTGCTATCTCTCTATGGGGTATGTGATTGTATTCATATTTCTAAAAATATATAAAAACATGTCTGTATAAAGCAAAAATGATTCATAAACACCTATTTCGAATGGAATTAAATAACATGTGAAAAGCCTACTTTTGGTGTCTTCTTGTTCATAATATTTACCAGCTTTGACTGTTCCAATATGGCGGACAGCTTACGGCCTATAAAAACAGCAGTTAACGAGGCATGAATTTATCCTCAGGTGTGCATTACTTTATAATAATTCAATGACCCATCGTTCATTATTCCTTACATGGTTCACTGAACAGGCATGCCAAACTGTTGTTTTAAAATGTAAATGGTTTTAACGTTTTTCAGTGATGATCTGTAGGCCTAAAGCTTTTTTATTACAAATTTACAAAATTATCTTTAGAATGCAGTATCCTGAAAAAGGGACATTTTGTTCAATGCTATAATAGTAGTATACTATATTACAATTCCTGCAATACTGGAGGCTGCAGTCCATCCTAGGACCGCATTTCTAGGACCCTTTTTTTGTGTGACAACGCCGCCTAGCCAATAGGCTACTCCAACAGAGAAGACATGGGGCCTGTTTCAATACGGAGGTTCAACCAACTCTGAATTAAAACTTGAACTCTGAGTTGATTTACCCTGAGATGGGAAATTCTGAGTTTTCAGTTTCAGAATAGCTGAATTGAGCTAGTTCAATCAACTCCGAGTATGTTGACTCTGATTTAAATATAATTCTTATTCACTGTTAAATTATCAGGTGAAAACTGAAAGATAAGTTATTGAGCTAATACTCATTTTCATAGTATGGTGTACTTACTTCATTACATTACTTAAGTAATGACATACTTCCCATTCTTCCCATTCACTTAACCTTCTTTTCTGAAACAGGCCCCCAAATTAAACTTAAAACAAACATATACAAAAACCACACCCATGGAAATGATTACATTTTTATTATCGGTCCACCTTATTTTTAGCATAAGAACATGCACGGCCATTGTACATTTGAATGTTCAAAAATGTCTGTGTCTGGCTTCAGTTATTTTAGCCGTGCAAAAACAGTTCATTATAGTTATTGACGTTATAAACTGGTATTTGTTGTCATATTATATGAATTTATTAACAATAAACATAAGCAAACAGTTCAATTTCACGCCAGATAAGAATTATCACGCCAGGCTTCAGCTAATGAAAAGGAAGTCTCGTACATACACAGAAAATATATTGCTTTCAGTTGAAAAATAAGTTATTTCTTTCTAGCAAAACTGAATTTAAAACCAGAATATAGGGCCTCCTATGAAATAAATTAGGTTAAACAGACTATTTCAGGGTTTAGGGTTAGGAGTTGGTTAGGATAATAGTCAGTTAAATTTAAATAAACAACTAAATCATACCTGAACATGTAATACAAATACATAATTCTGTGCTTAATAGATTGACTGAGACGAGGCTTAGTGCCCACCCCATTCATTTTCAAACAATTAAAAGGAACAGGAACAGGTTGAACAGGTTGGAACAGGTTGAACATATTCTCATACTGCTTGAACTTTTAAAAATATTTTAGAAAAGCTCATTTTATGCCAATATCATCATTGGTATTAGGCTACACAAATGTTGACGTCATGGAAAGACTGTTCAATATGTTTGCATAGAGGCGTAATAAGTTAAATAACCATGACCGCATTGTGTTATCTTCTCACAGCCACTGCTTCCAGTCTGTAGCTTCACAACAGTGAACTTGTACTCTTTACCAATATTCAGAGGATTTCTCAAACTTTTTCTCAGCCTTTTCAGGTAAGTAGTTTAATATCAGTTGATATTGTTTGATTCTGATGTTTCAGATTATTTTATTCTGGATGCAAAATTCAGCAGGCAGTCAGTTAGAACTGAGATTACTATTATTAATGTAAGAGAAGCACATTAATGTATTAATGTAAGAGAAGCACCAAGCAGTGTACAGGTTCTTTCTTATTTTACTGAAGAACTTGCTTGAGTATACATGTGTGGTTCTGTAACAAATTGAACACAAGAGAAATAAACGTATTGATACATACACTACCGTTCAAAAGTTTGGGGTCAATACGATTTTTTATTTTTTTTAAAGAAATTAATACTTTTCTTCAGAAAGGACTCATTAAATTGATCAAAAGTGACAGTAAAGACATTAATAATAATGCAAAATATTTATTTTTTAATTGAATGCTTTTCTCTTGAACTTTCAAATAATCCTGAAAAAAAGAGACTTCTTTAAACTTTTGAACGGTAGTGTACATTGGAACACAGCTGAAATGTGTAGTGTGACCACCCATTTAGATTGAGGCTGACAAACGTTTTCACCTATAAGGTGACCGGGAAGGGACATGTTCGGTTCACTTAGTTTTGTCGTGGCAGCAACATATTAACTCATGGGAAGTTGGGAACGTGATAAATGTTGTGACCACAAGATACTAATTTGTGGAATTTTTACCTTGTGGAAATGTGATGCTGCCACAAGCATCACAGGTGGTTGCAAGAAGGAGCCGAGGATATTATTCCAAAACGAATGTTTAATGTCTGATACTATAACACAAAACCAACTGCAACACACCAAATACAACAGTGATCAGACAAAGACTGTCTGAACAGACGGAACTTAAATACAAACACAGATGACACTGATTAACAGAACACAGGTGATACAGATGATGATTAACTAAACACAGTTGATACAGATAAACTGATAATGATAGAGAAGACAACACGTGAAGTGATGACAGGCAGACAAGTACAAACTAAACAGAACACAACAGTTTAGACAGTACTGACAATACCCTTCAAAAGGGTTCTAATATGTACCATTGAGGGACTAATATGTACCTTTGAGGGACTAATATGCACTCTTTAGTCTTTAGGTACAAAGATGTTTCTTTTGAAAAGGTACTGCCACGCCACAGTGACAGCTTTTGTACCTTTTTCTCTGAGAGTCAAGGTCCTTTGTTGAGGGAATTAAGTTTTTCGTGTGGCCACGAGTTTAAAGGGTTCACCCCAAAATTAAAATAACCCCTAACTTAGATTTAGAAAAAAAGCCCAAAAAGGTGAATCCATCCATCATAACAAAATAATCTCTCCAGGGTATTAATGAAGCGAAGCAATGTGTTTTTGTAAGAAAAATATCCATATTTATAACTTTATAAAGTATAATAACTGGCTTCCGGTAACAGCTGTATGCAAGTCTAGTTCCAGCCGAAAGAGTGACCTTTGACCTGACCCCAAAGCAATTGTCCTTTGAATATGTTCTTAATTTCTTAATCTTTATCAAAATCCTTCATTCACAAGCAAAAATGGCTTATGTCTCCTTTATGTTTTCCTCTTTTTCTTGCTGAATTTAACTATTTTATTTCATCCCTTAGACTTATAATTTTTATATTGCATTATGATGATTTATTCAAAGATACTATTTGACCTGCTTATTTGCTTTTCTTTTTTCTGTGTAATTCCATATTTTGTTGTACAAATCCATGATATTTGTTTTCTGTTTTTGTCATTATGATTGTCCATTGTAAGAGATACAACCATGCTTATTTTCCCTGATCTTATGTATAAGTTCAGCAAAAAAAAAAAAAAAACAAGCACACACAAAAAATAGAACATTTTAGAAAGAAACTTTTACAAAAAAGTAAAAATGTTATTGGCATGATCATTTACAGTATTTAACAGTACAGTATTTTTACAGTACATTAATAATGTAGAAATATGAAGAGATATAGAGAAAAGTAAGGCAAATGCATATCAATGAAAAAAAAAGACTGAATATGGGATGGGATAGTCAAAATATTTCTTGTAGGCCTATATTATTTTATGTTCTTACATATTCTTTTTGCATTCATTGATGATAACAAACTTAATTTAAATGCCTCTGTCTATTATTTTTTGTCATTCTTAATTCAAAACAAAATATTGATTTATTAACAATATCCATTTCTCATAATCCCAGGTTTCTACGTCATGCAGGTTTGTTTAAACATTAAACTCGTGGCCACAAAAATAGATGTCGAGGCCACACGCCACAACACAAGGATGTCATTACCTTGACAAAATGATTTCGTGGTCACAACAAATTATCACTTTCCCATGACAAAACTGTGAACTGGTGTCCTGGTCACCGTATTCAACCTCTCACATACACACTGCAGTCCAGCCAGAATTATCAGGGACAAAGAATGTCTGGGCTTTTTGTACAGTTTTTATTTATAAACCTTTCTAAAAAATAAATAAATAAAGATTTTGAGGAGAGTATTCACAAATATAATTCTAATTTAAAAGAGTTTTAAATGGTGTATGAGACATACAAAACTGCTTCTATAAACACTATTGTGTAATAGTACAATTGATTTTATCTGAGATCCTTTTTGTGACAACTTTTCAATGTCACAACTAGCCACGATGAAGCAATGATGTGGTCAGAACAACCTTTTTTTGCTTGAGAAAACATACCATAAGGTTTTGTGTTTTTTTTGTGTGCAATCAGTCCCATAGAGACCACCATCAAGTAAAGATTAACTGCCTTTACTTCAGTTTTTTAATACAGAATATTTGTTTTGATGATTCATGATTATGAGAAAAACATATTTGTTTGCCTAAAATCTTTCCAGAACAACAATTTTTTTAATTATGTTGTTTTTTGTTTGTATCATTTTTGTGATGTATGTTTGACCTTTACTAGGTTTAACCTTCTTTTAATGGCAAGATGGGTGTAGCTGAGAAAGTGTGTGTTTTTGTCTTTCTCTTACAAGGTATGTGTATCTCTTCTTCACCTTCACCAATGACTTTAATGAGACATTTATAAGATGAAGTGAACAGCTAAAAGGTTTATCATTATGAATGTGTGTTTTATATCATCAGTGTTTTTGAGTCTGTTAGGTCTAAATGGCTTAATTACATAGTTGTAAAGTATTTAAGTAATACTATTACTTATGATTATTTACTATATCGGATCTGTTAAGACCGAATACTTACGATTACTCAATTGCATTTACAATAAATACGTAATACTTTTTAGTCCATTACAGTTTCATGTAGACTTAAAAGTACAAAGTACATTATGTGAAAGGTTTAAGTCATGATGACTGGTGACTTAAACCTTTCCACAATGATTTAAAAATAAAAATTGTATTCCTTATCCTAATGTGACTAACAAGCCAATCAATCATGCTCACATAAATTTTCTTTTAAACAACCAATAAAGTTTTTGCATATATTATTATTATTTAAATATATATACTGTCTCTTAATTGTTTTCAAAAGTCAATTGAAAATATAAGAAAAGTATACTTTTTACTTGTAAGTTTAACACTTTTTTTTACTTTCACTCAATTATTAATATATATATATATATATATATATATATATATATATATATATATATATATATATATATATATATATATATATATATATATATATATATATATATATTTGGCTAGGTAGCCTACTTAGACTTTTAATTGAGTTAATAAAAATTGACACAGTATCTGTACTTTAACTTACTTTAACAGTACCATTTCTTACTTCCAGTACATTTACACCCCTGTTTAATAGATGTCAGTTGTGTTACACGTAACATGTTGCAAAGTAACAATCTGATTATCTTATTTTAATACAAGCTGTATACTAAAGACCAAATTCATAAATGTAAGATAAAGAAAGTTGAACATCAAATATGATACAATATGATACATTTTTCATTTGAACTGAAAAGTAAATAAGGTTTATTTGTAAACTGAAAAACCTAGTCAATAAAGGGTTTGTGTTTACTTTATGGCTAGAAATGTGCTTGTACATTTATTGGTATGCTTTAACAGTTTGTGTTGTGTGTTATTAGGTGTTTGCTGTAAAGATTTCAGCATCAGTCTGCCAGAGAAGATTGAAGCTCTCAGTGGATCCTGTGTGATTATAAAGTGCACATTTGAGATTCAGGATATATATGACAAAGACCTCACTGAGAGAGCGGCTACAGGACTGTGGAACAAAGATGGAATTACCAATGTAGTGTTTAACTCTAGAGATCCCACACCTAATTACTTTACAGGGAACATAACTGGAAAACTACATGAGAAGAACTGTACTACTATTTTTAATAATCTTAGTTCAAATCATAATGGTAAATATTACTTCAGGATTGAGGGTGAAGGTGGATTGAAATGGACTTATAAAATAACTTCTGTTCAGATAGAAGTGATTGGTAAGATATTGAATGACAAATTGTAAACTTGTATGCCACAATGAAATGTCTACATATATATATATATATATATATATATATATATATATATATATATATATATATATATATATATATATATATATATATATATATATACATTTATAATTATTTGTTTCAGAGTCTCCCCCCAAACCCACAGTGAGGCTGTATAAGGGTCAGGATCAGGATCATCAGGATCAGGAGGTGTTGGAGGGGAACTCTGTGAGTCTGCGCTGCTCTGCTGAGACTCTCTGCTCCTCTCCTCCACCAACTCTCACATGGAGCTTCACTCCCAGAATCCCCCTCAGTGAGAGCAGCAGACAACAGGAGCTCCTCATCTCTGATCTGAACTTCACTGCTACTCACCGTCACCACAGAGTCACTTTCACCTGCACTATAACCTACCAGCTACAGGACAAGAACAAAACAGCACAGGACAACATCACATTACAAGTTCAGTGTAAGTGATGCTACCTATTTTGACTTGTTAATCATATCATTGTAAATTATATTGTGTAACAATGTATTTGTCTCTGCTCAGATTCCCCTAAAAACACATCAGTTTCTGTGCTTCCGTCTGGCTCGGTGTTGGAGGGCAGTTCAGTGACTCTGACCTGCAGCAGTGATGCAAATCCAGCAGTGCTGAACTACACCTGGTCTAGAAAGAGTGATAGAGAGTTAAAGCAGCTGCAGACTGGAAACACTCTTACCTTCAACAGGACCGACCCGACACAGAGAGGCTGGTACCACTGTAAAGCTCAGAACAAACACGGCTACAACGAGTCATCAGTGATGCTGGACATTCAGTGTGAGTAATAAAGGGAATAGAGAAAACCTTTCAACCAACAATAAAAAACTATGTTTCAATGGAACACAAAAAAGGTTATTTAGCAGAATGCCCTGGCTGTTTTTTTTTTTTTCATTCAACATCAGTGAACTGGGGCTGTCAGGTTAAAAAAGACAAAAAAATAACATTAGACATAGGTCACATTTGAGGTGTTTGTTTCTTTGTTTGTTAAAATTTTTTAATGTTTGTGAATCGCACTTTAGTTTAAGCAAATTACGGAATTACGTTGAAGACTCTCTTGTGGTTATTCTTTTTTGAGGCTCAGTTAATAGTTATAAGACAAGTAAAGACTCCCGCGAGGCAATCGTAACAATAAGATGCTTAGTTTATTTGGTTACAATACAAAGCAGTTAAATTCTCAATAAAATAAAACTGAAAATCAGTGTAAGCTAAAAGGCTCTATAATCTAGCTTTAACCAGCAATGTTGGAGATGCTGTTAAGCACCCCTTGTTAGGGTATCAGGTATCCATCACGCTTTTACTCCTCAGACTTTTGTACTACTTTTGGGAAATTCCACTTCCATATTACTCATCTATTGATCAATGTCATGTATGATTCATTCTTCCTGCTCTTGGAGTATCAGTCTCTGTGACTCATGCTCAATCCTCTGGATGTCCTTCCTCTGTCTCTCACGCCGCTGTCTTCTAGCACTCTTCCTCTTCTTCACTGAAGTGTTCATCTGGCTCACCTCCGCTTGAGTTTGCAACATGCTCTCTACAGCCCTGTTTGTCTTCTTGTTAACCTTTGTGGTTGGTTACAAACAGTTCATGAACTACAACGTTCAGAAATTTTCTTCTAATCTCATCTTGTTTCAATGACACACAAAATGCAACATCATTCTGAGTTGTCATTTGCACAACATAGCATTTCATGCAAGCATATATGGCATTAATTCAAAAGCAATTATTATATAATAGCAATATATAGCAATATCTAAATATTTCAAATAAATAAATAAAACCTTAGTACTCCCGTGTCAAGTTAAATCGGTAACGCTTCCTTTTACAGTCCAGTTACCCATGTACATACTCAGTACTTATTTTAGTAATTACAATTACAGGGTAATAACTAGGTAATAACTCTGAACCTACCCCTAAACCTACCCCTAACCCATGTACTTACCTTATATTAGCAAGTACGTTCTAGGTAACACTGTAAGTACACTGTAAGTACTGTACTGTAAAAGGAAGCGTTACCGTTAAATCTACCATATAGAGCCAGGAACAAATACAAACAAAAACAAAATCTCAGCTAGTGTCTGAATGTGAACTGCAAGCCAGAATGTAAGCCATCTTCAGTGATTGTATGTGAACTACTAAGAAAAGGTCCCAGTTGTCCTGCTCAGATTTTTCTTGATCTTTCTCTCTATTAGATGCTCCTCAAATCTCCACTTCCTCGAGCTGTGGCAGTGTAACTGTGTATGTCTGTGAGGTTGATGGGAATCCCTCTCCTAAACTGGAGTGGCATCTGTCTGGACGTCCTGTCACAAACTCTTCAAACACGTTCATCAGTGTAGAGCGATTGAACAGCACAGGCTTGAGGAGCTCCATCACTCTACATCAGTCACTCTCACACACAGACACTCTGAAGTGTGTCGGCAACAACACTCATGGCAATGCAAGTCAAATGTTTCAACTGAGTCTGCATCTCTTCTCTCAAGAGGCTTCATGTAAATTTCAACTTTAATCTTTTTCAATCATTGATATGGCAATGAATCAGCTATAGCCTGCTGCTTTTTTAATTAATGGAATTATTCAGATACATTGTGTTAAATATTTGCTTGATATCAATACAGTTGCTCTTTGGAATAAAGAAAGTTTCCATGAACTGTCACTTTAATAGTGTTTAGCGTTTACGCCATCCTGATTGGATTCGTAGCTGGGGCTACATTTATGGCCATCTTATGGGTCACAACACTGCTGTTCAAGTAAGTAAACTTTGTGATGCCTGATGTAAACACTATAGTATGATCTTCGGTAACGCTTTATTTTACGACCCGCAAACAACTGCGTAAGTAAACCGAAATTACGGTGTACATTTCTGTAATTATAGCGTACTTCCGTGTAGGTATAGGGGAACAATATGTTAAGTTTGGGGTAATAAAGGGGTAACAAGCAGATATTATACAACCTGCAAATAACTTCGTAAGTAAACTGAAATTACGGTGTTCCTTTCTGTAAATATAGTGTACCTCCGTGTAGGTATAAAGTAATAAAGGGGTAACAACTATGCAAGCAAATTATTTATAATGTTATCATCACATTTCTGGCAAAATATGTTCTTGTGCAATTTTACATTTAATTTTGGCATCTGTGGGTTGATTTAACATTAATTAATCTAGTAAGAAAAGCCAATAAATTCATTTTTTATCATACTGTGCTTACATACAGCCATACACGTTTCATTTTCAACCCACAGATGTCAAAATGACCCTGTAAAATTGCACAAGAACATATTTTGCCAGAAATGTGATGATAACTTTTATATACAACAGATGTACAATTTTTGCCTGGAATATATTAACATAATAGGTACCTGTTAGTTTTAAAATAATTACATTATAAATAATTTGCTTGTATATCTGCTTGTTACCCCTTTATTAGCCTACCCAAAACTTAACATATTGTTCCCTTATACCTACACGGAGGTACACTATAATTACAGAAACACACCGTAATTTCGATTTACTTCCGAAGTTATTTACAGGTTGTATATCTACTTGTTACCCCTTTATTACCCAAAACTTAACATATTGTTCCCTTATACCTACACGGCAGTACGCTATAATTACAGAAATGTACACCATAATTGGTGTACTTATGCAGTTGTTTGCGGGTCGTAAAATAAAGTGTTACCTGATCTTCCCCTAAGGAAAAAATCTCTTTAATATCACAGTTGTTTCTCTTATACAGCAATGAGTTAAATATAGAGCAAATAGAGACTATTGCTTGAGAAAAAAAAGCTATATTTTCCCAGAAATAAATCCTCTTGTGTTTCTACACTGTAAAAAAAGTTAACTCATTATTTTGAGTTATCTTTTTGCATGGGTTTTTTTTTTAGTTTAACTAACTTATTTCGATAAGTTGAGGACAATAAAACTTAAAATTTCTTGTTGTCTGGACAATCTAGTTAAAAAAATAAGTTGAAATAACTAAATTGCTAAAATATTTTTTACAGTGTAATTTTATTTTATCTACAGAATTTTAAGAGGAGCACCTGAGCCAAATTTGATACTTAATGGAGTTCTAAGTAACATTATATTTAATTTAAAGGGATAGTTCACCCAAAAATAAAATTTAGTCTTTCCAAACCCGTAATACTTTCGTTCATCTTCGCAACACAAATTAAGATCTTTTTGATCTGACAGCTACGCAACTGACACGTAGACGCTTTAAAAGGTTCATAAAGAGATCGTAAAACAAATCCATATGAATTAAGCTGTTTAGACCAAATTTTCTGAGGAGACTCAATTGCTTAATTTGATGAACAGATTTAATTTAGGCTTTTATTCAAATAAACATCAATCAACGGAAGCTCAAGCATGTTCACTTGATGTGCGAAAACCAATTAGGTTTATTCTTGTGTTACGGAGCACGTTTGAGCTTCGGCAAGAACCAATTAGGTTCATTCTTGTGTTATGCAGCACGTTTGAGCTTCGGCAAGAACCAATGAGCTTCATTCTCGTGCTTCTGCAATAGGTTTGTTCTAGCACGTCAAGCAGGTTCAGTTGTTTAGAATAATAAGAGAATAAAAGCCCAAATTAAATCTGTTCATCATATAAAGCAATCAAGTTCAGAAAATTTTAACTAAACCACTCAATTCATATGGATTCGTTTTACGATCTATTTATGAGCTTTTTGAAGTGTCAAAGTGGTAGTTGCATATAGCTGCCAATGGAGGGACAGAAAGCTCTCAGATTTCATCAAAAAGATTCCAAAGTTGATAGAAAGCCTTACGGGTTTGGAACGACATGAGGGTGAGTAATTTAATAAATAATTTTCACTTTTGGGTGACCTATCCCTTTAAGTCTCCTGAGCAATGAAAGAGCAACCTTCGAGCAATATAAATGTCTAATAATTGTGCTGCAAGCAGTTATATGTTTTTAATTATGGATTATTTCTATAGATGGATCTGCAGGACTCAAAGGGGAGATAAATCTGCACTCATTCAGACTGATGTGGTATGTTACAGTATATCAAACACACATTCTATTCATTCTCAAACATGTCAAACTCATGTACCCCAGAACACCTTTACATACAGTCACTCTCTCAAAGTTTATTTTTCATAAAAGCTCTTTACTGATGATTCTCCATCTTTGTTCATCCACTAGGTTGATTCAGTGGACAGAGGGGAAGAGCCTTTTTATGTCAATAAAGTTATGTTATCAGCTGAAGCCCCCAAAATAAATCATTCAGAAACTCTACATTATTCCACCATTAAATTTAACAACACCAAACCAGAATCAAAAGACATTAAAGGCATCTCTTCGCTTACTGTCGACTATGCTGTGGTCCGATATTGCGGTCGAAACGTAGCAGATAACGAGGCAAAGATCAGAGAAGTGTCCTCAATGCCACTTGAAGATGCCATTTACCAAGTTCCTCACAAAGCAAGGAAGAGTGCAGATATGGATGTAAAGCAAGGTGAATCTATCTAAGAAAGCATCAGATATAATAGTTGTAAACACGTAAATTCTTAATTAATTTTAGAGCACATGGAAGCCACTCTTAAATATATATTTTGTCATTGCATTAGATAACAAATGATGAATGGAGATTTTAATTGGTGTTTAAAGTAATTTCCTAATTAAGTTCACAGAGCTGTCCAATCAGAGTAACCACTGGTGTTCATTACATTTACTATGAACATGTTCCACTAACACTGGACAATCACAAAGTGTCATATTTTTTTGTATTCATTTTGTGTGTATTTATATATCAATTAAAACCTCCACAAAGTTATTTTTAGGAATAAAAAACCATGTGTTCTTTCTTTAAAATGCCTTTATTGTTATTGTTATTATTATTATTTTGTTATATCATTTACTCATGTTACACTTTACATTAATCTTTAAGTGTCCAAACACTCTTTTGTCGGGCACTGCATATTTACAATGTGCAGATTATTTCCAAATAAATGTTGTTGTTTACTGTACACTTGCAGCCTTTCAAAAGGGTCCTGAATATTCTGTCTACTTTTATTTTGGTTAGCATTTGTATATTTGATTGAATGTCTGCAACATTCTGCAACAATAAAGTATGTTTTATAGACATTTCAAACCAAAGTTCATTCCTTTACAAGATTACAAACATTCTTGTTGATAGCTTTCAGGTTTTATATTCATGTATGCAAGATAAAAAAAAAAAAAAAGTGTTTTTTTAAATTGCACAATTGTAAGGCTTCGATTTGTAAACGTATTTTTTCCTGTTTCCCTGACATATACTGTAGGATTTAACTGCCAAAAATGCCTCTTAAGAAGCCTTTATACCAACTTACACCTATAGCATTCCCAATATGATTATGTGATTGTACTTTCAGTAAATCAAATAGAATGAGTTCAGTTGCATCCATAATGTCCCTGTCATGTTGCTCATTATTTTTAATAAATGTATTTGCAGTCCCAAGCAGTCCATTCATATATATGACTCAAGCTCGTTGAATGTCCTTAATGAAAATAACATTGCTCTAAACTCATAGGTCATATTCAGTTCCATTACGACCATGTAAAACTCCTTATCTCATGTGACACAAGAAAACGGCATCTTTCTGTTGACACCTGTTTTGCATTATGGTTATATATAACAGCATTGGCTTTATTCTCAAAGATGCATTCATCTTTCTTTGTTTATCTTTGCAAATTTACATGGGAAATAATTTGAACACTGACCAAGTTTTGCATACAAATATGAACAATGTAGCCTGATCCCCCCAAAGGAAGTCACAAGGTATAGACATATTCTATATATACCATACATTTCAAAAGCATTTACACACAACCTTTTAGTGACCACAAAAGTTAGCCTATACAGTACATTTTAAGTTAGTCAAAGTGTGCTATAGTACTGTGCAAAAGCCTTAGGCACCTTAGTAAAAAAAAAATTAAGCCAGTTATTTATATCTTTTGCTGTATGTCAGTAGGAAATATCAGTTTACATTTCCAAACATTCCTTTTTCCATTAATTGTAATAATTGAGTGAGATTTTTGTATGCACAAGGAGTCTGACAACACTTGGTGCTCAACAAAGAGATCTCATATTGAGATTACATGAAGAAACAGAAAAAACTGAGGCAACATCTCCAAGACGCTTGAAGAAACGTACTCGGTTACTAACGTAACCTCGGTTCTCTCTAGAGAGGGAACGAGTACTGCGTAATATCTTACGCTATGGGGAAACACTCTTTCCTCGAGATATTGAAGCCAAAAATTATCCTTAATTTTTTTAATCATGCAAAACGCTTTTGCAGCAGCAAGCAGACAAGGGCGAAACAGCTCGCGCGCCCATTGGCTGCCTCGCTGGAAAAGCTGCAGCCTATCGAGTGAAGGCACTGCGTGACGTAATGACGAATGAAGACGCTTCGCGCTCATTTCGTCATGTCCCGCCAGTATAGGCGTGGTCTCGCCCTATAAATACCCCTCGATAGCTGTATTTCTCTGATTTTGTACACCGAAGCGAACCAGAGCATAGTTCAAGCACGGCAAGATACGCAGTACTCGTTCCCTCTCTAGAGAGAACCGAGGTTACGTTAGTAACCGAGTACGTTCTCTTACGAGAGTATCTCTCGTACTGCGTAATATCTTACGCTATGGGGACCCCATACAAAACGCCGTGCGGACAGGGATCCAACACCAGAGTCCCGGGGAAAAGCCCGGGGCACATCTAGTGCATAATCACCATAACTCACATAGAGTAGAGGAGGAGAGGCTAAAAGCATCACTCCTTTATAAAGTCCCGTAGGGACACTGACCCGTAAGGGCAACATAGCCGCATTGGCGGCCAATAAGCTCGAAGTTCAGACCGCCAAAAGCTTAGCTTGTAGGGCGGGCACCTCCAGGTTATAGTACTTGATAAATGTCGACGGCGAGGCCCAGCCCGCAGCCGTACAGATATCCTGCAGGGAGACCCCGCTATACCATGCCCACGACGAGGCCACGCCTCTTGTGGAGTGCGCTTTGACACCCAATGGGCACCGTAGGCCCTTGGAAGTGTAAGCCAGCGCTATGGCATCCACTATCCATCTGGATAGGCTCTGTTTTGAGGCGGCGAGTCCCTTAGAACGGCCACCAAACAAAACGAAAAGCTGCTCGGTCTGCCTGAACCCAGCCGAGCGGGACACATAAGCCCTTAACGCCCTGACAGGGCAAAGGAGACTCGCGTCCCTCTCCTCATCGAGAACCGGAAGGGCTGACAGGGAAATCACCTGGGCCCTAAACGGTGTATTGAGGGATTTCGGCACGTAGCCGTGCCTCGGTTTGAGTACGACCTTTGAGTCGTTAGGCCCAAACTCCAGACATGACGCGCTTACAGAAAGCGCCTGCAAGTCCCCTACACGCTTCACTGAAGCGAGAGCCAATAGAAACACCGTCTTAAGGGACAGGTGCCTCATATCCGACAGCTGGATCGGCTCGAACGGGGCGCCTTTCATGGCCTCCAAGACCGTGGAAAGGTCCCAAGCCGGGACTGAAGGGGGCCTGGGAGGATTTAATCTCCGAGCCCCTCGTAGGAAACGCACGACTAAGTCGTTTTTCCCCAGTGACTGGCCAGACACCGGTTTAGCAAACGTTGCTATGGCCGCCACGTACACTTTGAGCGTGGATGGGGTTCTTCCCTTATCCATCAGCTCCTGAAGGAAGGCAAGCACTTCCTCAACCCCGCAGTCCACGGGTGAAAAGCCACGGGCTCGACACCAAGTAGAGAACACCGACCATTTCGAGGCATAGAGCCGTCTGGTAGACGGAGCTCTAGCCTGTGCGATCCTGTTTAGCACTCCTTCTGGGAGGCTAGCGGGTACCCGTTGATGGCCCATGCGTGCAGGGACCACAGTTCCGGGTGAGGATGCCAAATCGAGCCCTCTGCCTGAGAGAGGAGATCTCTCCTCAACGGTACAGGCCACGGGGCAGTGCTGGTCATCCGCATCAGGACCGGAAACCAAGCCTGGTTCGTCCAGAGCGGAGCCACAAGCAGCACTGGGCATCCATTTTCCCTGATCCGCTCCAACACCTGTGGCAGGAGCGAGACCGGGGGAAAAGCGTACAGGGGACCGCTGGGCCAAGTATGGGCCAGCGCGTCCCTGCGCTTTGAGAAGAATACTGGGCAGTGAGCGTTCTCGCGGTACGCGAACAGGTCCACCTGCGCTCTGCCAAACGTTTCCCACAGTAGCTGGACCGTCTGCGGGTGCAGCGACCATTCTCCTGTCAGGACGTTGTCTCTGGACAGCATGTCTGGACCCGTATTCAGGTGCCCAGGCACGTGCGCCGCTTTCAAAGAAAGGAGGTTGCGCTGGGCCCAGACCAAGAGGGGTTCCGTCAGCCTGCAAAGGCGTGCGGACCTGAGGCCGCCCTGGCGATTTATGTACGCCACCACTGACTTGTTGTCCGACCGGACCAAGACGTGGTGGCCCCTCACCAGGGGACAGAAGCGCCGCAGCGCTTTGTCGACTGCTATCAATTCCAAGCAGTTTATGTGAAGGAGCTTCTCCCGCTCTGACCATAGGCCAGCCAACGGTCTGCCCTCGAGCAGCGCTCCCCACCCCGTGGTGGAGGCGTCCGTAGACACCACTTTCACCCTTGAGGCGGTCCCCAGACTCACACCAGACTGATACCAGCTGGTTACTTTCCAGGGTTCCAGAGCCGAAACGCACCTTTGGTCGACCCTGAGGCGACACCGGCCCGTGGACCATGCCCGGGGCGGGACCCGTGCTTTCAGCCACCACTGCAGTGGGCGCATGCGAAGCAGGCCCAGCTGGAGTGCATGGGATGCTGAGGCCATCAGGCCCAGCAATTTCTGAAACCGTCTGAGCGGGACTATGGAGCCGTGGCGGAAGGATTCCGCGACGCGCTGAATACTTAGTACGCGCTCCGGTGACAGGCGTGCCGTCATGGAAAGCGAGTCTAACACTGTTCCCAGGAAAGAAATTCTCTGGCTGGGACACAGCAGGCTCTTTTCCCAGTTGACCGTCAGGCCCAGTGTCTCGAGATGCTCGAGCATTGTGGCCCTGTGTTCTATGAGCTCTGACCGTGATCGAGCTAGAATCAGCCAATCGTCCAAGTAGTTCATAACTCGCATGCCCTGAAGTCTCAGGGGCGCGAGAGCCGCGTCCATGCACTTCGTAAATGTACGGGGTGCCAAAGACAGGCCGAACGGCAGGACTGTGTATTGATAAGCCTGGCCCTCGAACGCGAATCTCAAGAATCGCCTGTGATGGGACGCTATTTGTATTTGGAAATACGCGTCTTTCAGATCTATCGACATAAACCAGTCCCCTTGGCGCACTTGCGCGAGGATTTTCCTGGTCGTAAGCATCCTGAACTGGCGCTTCACAAGCGCTTTGTTCAGCTGTCTCAGATCTAGAATGGGTCTGAAGCCCCCATCTTTTTTCGGTACCAGAAAATATCTGCTGTATAAGCCCCCTTCGCTCTGAGCCTGAGAAAGGGGCTCTATGGCCCCTTTGCTCAGTAGTTTCGCTATCTCGGCTCGAAGTAGATGAGATACTTCGTTTTTCACCGAAGTCTCGACGGGCGCCGTACAACGGCGTGGACGTCGTGCGAATTGTAGCGAGTAGCCTCTCTTTATAGTGTTCAGCACCCAGTCTGATACCCCGGGTAGCTTCGACCACGCTTCTGCGCGAGCAGCTAGGGATAGGATGCATACCGGGCTCTGGCCGTGACCTGGCAACGGCTCGAGAGCCCCGGTACCCTGGGAACACGACGCCGTGTTTACAGCGTTCGAGGCGGGGGGCGCGCTGGGCACAGCGGGCAGTCTGGCCGCGCTCATAATCTCTATGGCGGGACGCACAGCGAGAGTGAGCGGGGCGAATCCCGTGGGATTCGGCGTGCTTGCGGGAGGATGTGGGCGCAAACCTACGGGCACATCTACAGCACTGTGCACGCTTTCGGCCGGAGCCGATAGATTGTGTGTTGGTTTCGTTTTTACAGAAACCAAGGGACACGGGGCATGCAGCGTGAGCGGGCATTGTATGGGCGCAATCGCTACATTGTTTGCACAATCGACCTGAGTCAGATTTATGTGTGCTCGCCTCGCACCGTGGCGGGCTGTGTCTGGGTGTGGAATGGGCACTGGGGCGTGGGCATTCTTACAACACTCATAACACCATCGGCCGTGGCCGGCATACCAGAAAATACACTCTTTATTGGATTTATCTGGGTAGCCATGAAAACGGCTTTTTTGTGCAGGCAAGCGGGCTGAGACACCGGCTGCTTCACTGCTAAATACACTGGCCCAGTCACATCGCACAGCCGGCCGCAGCGGGATCCGAACACCGTCGCTTTCTTAGAGTGGCTAGGAAAGCTTCGAGGCCTCGGGCTTGAGCTCAATCTTCGGCCGAGGCCCGCGCTGAGCGGGGCGGCGTCCAGCAGAGCGAGAGCGCGGTCTCTGATCCCGGGCCTGGCGGCGCTGTGTAGCGGCGGCTGCGGGGGATGCAGGCCGGGGCTGCGAGCTGCGAGCAGACGGCTGCTTAGAGCGACCTGCAGCGGAGCTCGAGCGCTTCGGAAGGAAGTGCTTCATGGCCTGCGAAGTCTTCTGCTCCTCCGAGAATCTGTCCGCGAAATCCTTGACGGCAGATCCGAAGAGGCCCGCAGGGGAAATGGGCGCGTCGAGGAATACAGAGCGCTCAGCTTCCGTCATCTCAGACAGCGTCAACCACAGATGTCTCTCAGCAACGGCGAGAGAGGCCATATTCCGCCCCATGGCCTGAGCAGCGGCTTTAGCGGCGCGTAGAGCAAGGTCCGTAGCGCCTCGTAAATCCGCCACATTGATCGCACCCGGGCCTTCCTCGTCCAGTTTAAGGAGAAGGTCGGCCTGGTAGATCTGCAAGATCGCCATCGTATGCAGCGCTGAGACCGCCTGTCCAGCGGCTGTGTAAGCACGCCCGTGCAGCGATGTTACCCGGCAGGCTTTAGAGGGGAGCGTCGTCTGCGCGCGCCGTCCCGCAGAGGGCGGGCAGAGATGCGACGCGACCGCCGCCTCGACAGGAGGAATGGAGAGATATCCTTTATCTCCCGCGCCGGTGACAGAAGAAAAGGCCGCAGAAGTGGAAGTGCGCAGTCTGGCGGAGAACGGGGCGGTCCATGACTTGGCGACTTCGTCGTGGAGCTCAGGGAGGAAGGGGGCGGCCCTAGACTTAGACGGGGCTTCGTCTTTCTTGAGAAAGCGCCCGTCGAGTCTGTTGCGCGGCGGCAAGGCGGGCGCCTCCCACTCGAGGCCGATGCTTTCTACGGCCTGGGTGAGCAGACGCATCAGCTCAGCCTCAATGCCGGGTCTCCTCCCAGAGGGTTGGCTAGACACGTCAGCGGGGGGGAGGTCCACAGAGCTCGCCCAATCCTCGCTATCGGAAGCCACAAGAGAGCATACCTCGGCAGGCTCGTCCAGCTCGGGAGCGGAAGCGGCGGCAGACGGCGGGCGCTGTCCGTCCGGGAGCGACTCAGGTGAAGCCGGCGAAGCAGGCGGGCGAACCGGCGAGCTTTGGCGGGCTGGAGAAGGCTCGGGAGCGCGCTGGGCGCGACGCTTCTTACGGCGCGGCACAGAAGGCTGGGACGCGGGTTTAGAGAACGACGCCAGGCGAGTCCGCAGAGTCGCCATAGGCAGAAGTTCGCAGTGCGGGCATCCACCATCCGCGAGCGCGATAGCCGCGTGCTCATGACCCAGGCAGGACACACAGATGACGTGACGGTCCTCATCGCTGAGTTGAGAGCGGCACGAGCCACAGAAAGGCATCTTTAAAAAGACGCAGCTCTTTTAGAACATATAATGGGTGTTGCGTCACGTAAGCAAACACACACACACACACAGTGACAGAGTAAAGGATATAGTACGCCGGAAAGCGCAGCAGGTACGGCAGTTGAAGGCGGCTGGGCCAGCGACTTCAGTAGATGGCACGTCCCGCTGACAAGGCTACAAGTCAACGGCGCGGCTTCTCACTCTGGATCCCGCGATGCGTGAGCTTCGCGTGAAGAATGAAAAAATCAGAGAAATACAGCTATCGAGGGGTATTTATAGGGCGAGACCACGCCTATACTGGCGGGACATGACGAAATGAGCGCGAAGCGTCTTCATTCGTCATTACGTCACGCAGTGCCTTCACTCGATAGGCTGCAGCTTTTCCAGCGAGGCAGCCAATGGGCGCGCGAGCTGTTTCGCCCTTGTCTGCTTGCTGCTGCAAAAGCGTTTTGCATGATTAAAAAAATTAAGGATAATTTTTGGCTTCAATATCTCGAGGAAAGAGTGTTTCCCCATAGCGTAAGATATTACGCAGTACGAGAGATACTCTCGTAAGAGAACCTTGCTTTCTCTTTGTCTTGTGTTGATGTCACACGCGGCTGATGTTTTCATCGGTATTCATCTATAAGACATATTTTTTAGAGTGTTTGCTCATCTGAAATACGTCTATAGAACGTTTCCTGTCAGATATCAAATAGACGTTTAGAAAATGTCTTTAAGATATGATTTAGAATGTATGTAAAACCGACATCTTAAAGACGTCTATCAGATGTTAGTAAACAGCAGATGCTTTCCAGATTAAGTGATCTTTAACAAACATCTTGCAGACGTACATGTGCTATCTCTCAGGTGTTCCTGTCTTATTTTGTTTGAGCAAGTGGCTTGTGATTGTGTTGGCTCAGATACTCAGATACTCAGATACTCAGATACTTTCTTGACCCCAAAAATTATAATAGTGCTCTTATCTTGTGCAGCAGATAAAGAGTGGTTGAGTCAAAATGCTGCATCTGTAACTGCATGAGAGGGTAATATATGAGCCGTAAGTTTCCCGCTGACATAAATACTCTTCTTCTGTTTTTAGTGCTTTATTTACATCACAACTGACATTTTAAAAACTTATATTTTGATGTCACTACTGGGAAATAACCCGATTTATTAATAAAGTCTGGTAAATGTGGTTTACTTGCATTGTGTGGTTATTGGTTTGCATGTAAATCCGGACAAGATATTTCAGTAAGCTGATTTTATGTGAGTTATCAAATCTGTTGAAGATGGTTTCTGTTCATGTGTGCCAAGACATTTTAGAAATCCCGACCGGACTATGTGTTATGGCCATGTCCAGGATAAAGTATCTGTGGTCACCCACCCAATAAACATACAGTTAGGGTGAAATTAAATGACTTAGACTGAGATTTTGGCCATATTGCCCATCTCTAAGTCATAAATTCCCTGTGTGACTGGCAAAGGCTTGCGTTTCGATATGGGTGTGTGAAGTTTACCTTATACAACAAAACGTTCAAGTATCGTCAAGTTATGTTTATCACGGATCTTATTTCTCTCATTACCTGAAAAACCCATAAGAAAAAAAATTCTTGAAGGAACAAGTGGTGAATTGGTTTTCTGGGTTTTGAAAAAAAAAAACATTTATTTCAGTTTTTTTTAAATAAAGATGAATAATATGCATAAGTATAGAACTTGTAGAAATGTCTCTAAGCAGGAAATAGTTAGCCTAAAATGGAGAAGCACTGCAGGCCACAGTGTTGCTTAAAGTGGTGCAAGACTTTTCTGCATGTGACGCAACACCTGTTTTGCATTGTAAAAGTAGCATTAAATGCACCCAAATATGTAAATTCTGTCACCATCACTCTTTTTATTATGAAATAATAGTAATGGTAATAAATAAATGATCCCTCTTACCATCCCTCCTGAATTCAACAGTGCACTTTGAAATACACAAAGTAAAATGTCCAATTTAAAAGGAATGTTATGTTTTAAAATGTTACCAGTTTTTCCTAAAAAGGGCACATCTACAGCACTGTGCACGCTTTCGGCCGGAGCCGATAGATTGTGTGTTGGTTTCGTTTTTACAGAAACCAAGGGACACGGGGCATGCAGCGTGAGCGGGCATTGTATGGGCGCAATCGCTACATTGTTTGCACAATCGACCTGAGTCAGATTTATGTGTGCTCGCCTCGCACCGTGGCGGGCTGTGTCTGGGTGTGGGAATGGGCACTGGGGCGTGGGCATTCTTACAACACTCATAACACCATCGGCCGTGGCCGGCATACCAGAAAATACACTCTTTATTGGATTTATCTGGGTAGCCATGAAAACGGCTTTTTTGTGCAGGCAAGCGGGCTGAGACACCGGCTGCTTCACTGCTAAATACACTGGCCCAGTCACATCGCACAGCCGGCCGCAGCGGGATCCGAACACCGTCGCTTTCTTAGAGTGGCTAGGAAAGCTTCGAGGCCTCGGGCTTGAGCTCAATCTCCGGCCGAGGCCCGCGCTGAGCGGGGCGGCGTCCAGCAGAGCGAGAGCGCGGTCTCTGATCCCGGGCCTGGCGGCGCTGTGTAGCGGCGGCTGCGGGGGATGCAGGCCGGGGCTGCGAGCTGCGAGCAGACGGCTGCTTAGAGCGACCTGCAGCGGAGCTCGAGCGCTTCGGAAGGAAGTGCTTCATGGCCTGCGAAGTCTTCTGCTCCTCCGAGAATCTGTCCGCGAAATCCTTGACGGCAGATCCGAAGAGGCCCGCAGGGGAAATGGGCGCGTCGAGGAATACAGAGCGCTCAGCTTCCGTCATCTCAGACAGCGTCAACCACAGATGTCTCTCAGCAACGGCGAGAGAGGCCATATTCCGCCCCATGGCCTGAGCAGCGGCTTTAGCGGCGCGTAGAGCAAGGTCCGTAGCGCCTCGTAAATCCGCCACATTGATCGCACCCGGGCCTTCCTCGTCCAGTTTAAGGAGAAGGTCGGCCTGGTAGATCTGCAAGATCGCCATCGTATGCAGCGCTGAGACCGCCTGTCCAGCGGCTGTGTAAGCACGCCCGTGCAGCGATGAAGTCACCCGGCAGGCTTTAGAGGGGAGCGTCGTCTGCGCGCGCCGTCCCGCAGAGGGCGGGCAGAGATGCGACGCGACCGCCGCCTCGACAGGAGGAATGGAGAGATATCCTTTATCTCCCGCGCCGGTGACAGAAGAAAAGGCCGCAGAAGTGGAAGTGCGCAGTCTGGCGGAGAACGGGGCGGTCCATGACTTGGCGACTTCGTCGTGGAGCTCAGGGAGGAAGGGGGCGGCCCTAGACTTAGACGGGGCTTCGTCTTTCTTGAGAAAGCGCCCGTCGAGTCTGTTGCGCGGCGGCAAGGCGGGCGCCTCCCACTCGAGGCCGATGCTTTCTACGGCCTGGGTGAGCAGACGCATCAGCTCAGCCTCAATGCCGGGTCTCCTCCCAGAGGGTTGGCTAGACACGTCAGCGGGGGGGAGGTCCACAGAGCTCGCCCAATCCTCGCTATCGGAAGCCACAAGAGAGCATACCTCGGCAGGCTCGTCCAGCTCGGGAGCGGAAGCGGCGGCAGACGGCGGGCGCTGTCCGTCCGGGAGCGACTCAGGTGAAGCCGGCGAAGCAGGAGGGCGAACCGGCGAGCTTTGGCGGGCTGGAGAAGGCTCGGGAGCGCGCTGGGCGCGACGCTTCTTACGGCGCGGCACAGAAGGCTGGGACGCGGGTTTAGAGAACGACGCCAGGCGAGTCCGCAGAGTCGCCATAGGCAGAAGTTCGCAGTGCGGGCATCCACCATCCGCGAGCGCGATAGCCGCGTGCTCATGACCCAGGCAGGACACACAGATGACGTGACGGTCCTCATCGCTGAGTTGAGAGCGGCACGAGCCACAGAAAGGCATCTTTAAAAAGACGCAGCTCTTTTAGAACATATAATGGGTGTTGCGTCACGTAAGCAAACACACACACACACACAGTGACAGAGTAAAGGATATAGTACGCCGGAAAGCGCAGCAGGTACGGCAGTTGAAGGCGGCTGGGCCAGCGACTTCAGTAGATGGCACGTCCCGCTGACAAGGCTACAAGTCAACGGCGCGGCTTCTCACTCTGGATCCCGCGATGCGTGAGCTTCGCGTGAAGAATGAAAAAATCAGAGAAATACAGCTATCGAGGGGTATTTATAGGGCGAGACCACGCCTATACTGGCGGGACATGACGAAATGAGCGCGAAGCGTCTTCATTCGTCATTACGTCACGCAGTGCCTTCACTCGATAGGCTGCAGCTTTTCCAGCGAGGCAGCCAATGGGCGCGCGAGCTGTTTCGCCCTTGTCTGCTTGCTGCTGCAAAAGCGTTTTGCATGATTAAAAAAATTAAGGATAATTTTTGGCTTCAATATCTCGAGGAAAGACTGTTTCCCCATAGCGTAAGATATTACGCAGTACGAGAGATACTCTCGTAAGAGAACCTTGCTTTCTCTTTGTCTTGTGTTGATGTCACACGCGGCTGATGTTTTCATCGGTATTCATCTATAAGACATATTTTTTAGAGTGTTTGCTCATCTGAAATACGTCTATAGAACGTTTCCTGTCAGATATCAAATAGACGTTTAGAAAATGTCTTTAAGATATGATTTAGAATGTATGTAAAACCGACATCTTAAAGACGTCTATCAGATGTTAGTAAACAGCAGATGCTTTCCAGATTAAGTGATCTTTAACAAACATCTTGCAGACGTACATGTGCTATCTCTCAGGTGTTCCTGTCTTATTTTGTTTGAGCAAGTGGCTTGTGATTGTGTTGGCTCAGATACTCAGATACTCAGATACTCAGATACTTTCTTGACCCCAAAAATTATAATAGTGCTCTTATCTTGTGCAGCAGATAAAGAGTGGTTGAGTCAAAATGCTGCATCTGTAACTGCATGAGAGGGTAATATATGAGCCGTAAGTTTCCCGCTGACATAAATACTCTTCTTCTGTTTTTAGTGCTTTATTTACATCACAACTGACATTTTAAAAACTTATATTTTGATGTCACTACTGGGAAATAACCCGATTTATTAATAAAGTCTGGTAAATGTGGTTTACTTGCATTGTGTGGTTATTGGTTTGCATGTAAATCCGGACAAGATATTTCAGTAAGCTGATTTTATGTGAGTTATCAAATCTGTTGAAGATGGTTTCTGTTCATGTGTGCCAAGACATTTTAGAAATCCCGACCGGACTATGTGTTATGGCCATGTCCAGGATAAAGTATCTGTGGTCACCCACCCAATAAACATACAGTTAGGGTGAAATTAAATGACTTAGACTGAGATTTTGGCCATATTGCCCATCTCTAAGTCATAAATTCCCTGTGTGACTGGCAAAGGCTTGCGTTTCGATATGGGTGTGTGAAGTTTACCTTATACAACAAAACGTTCAAGTATCGTCAAGTTATGTTTATCACGGATCTTATTTCTCTCATTACCTGAAAAACCCATAAGAAAAAAAATTCTTGAAGGAACAAGTGGTGAATTGGTTTTCTGGGTTTTGAAAAAAAAAAACATTTATTTCAGTTTTTTTTAAATAAAGATGAATAATATGCATAAGTATAGAACTTGTAGAAATGTCTCTAAGCAGGAAATAGTTAGCCTAAAATGGAGAAGCACTGCAGGCCACAGTGTTGCTTAAAGTGGTGCAAGACTTTTCTGCATGTGACGCAACACCTGTTTTGCATTGTAAAAGTAGCATTAAATGCACCCAAATATGTAAATTCTGTCACCATCACTCTTTTTATTATGAAATAATAGTAATGGTAATAAATAAATGATCCCTCTTACCATCCCTCCTGAATTCAACAGTGCACTTTGAAATACACAAAGTAAAATGTCCAATTTAAAAGGAATGTTATGTTTTAAAATGTTACCAGTTTTTCCTAAAAAGGTATGTTCATGATGTTACAGGAACTAGACTGATGTAATGAAAAGGGAAGTTATGATATCAGTCAGTATGTTGCCACTTTTCTGTGTTCATACAGCACGTTTTCTTTAATACTACTAAGTCAAATTTTGACAACATTTGTAGATGCATGAGTGTGTGTTTTACTTTCTTTCATTGGATTTCACAAAAGGATGGATATCTGGACAGCAGAGAAAATTCTTCTTCTCAGTTTTCTGTTGAAAGGTTTGTCTACCTGTTATTTCCCTTGAGTAAACAAAAGCATTGTTTCTTTACTGGTCAACAGGCCTTATTGTGAAAGTAACTAGGAGTAATAAGCATTATGTTTCTAAATTAGTTTATATTTTAATTTGTTGGATTTTCAAATCTACAGTTGTCTCCCTTAAAGTTGCCACAGCCATGCTGTATAAATAAATATAAATAATATAAAGTATAAATACAGGTGAAACCGGTGACCTATAGAGAAATTTGAAGGTCATGGTTCAATTTGGGTATTATAAATATAACTGTGTCTGAAATAGAGAAGGGTAACATTCTTAGGCCAGATCCGCTGTGTTTTGTAGTTTTTAGCCCTTTTTTCTCGTGTTTGCAGTTCTGAACCGAATCCTCCTCCAAAGCGCAAAAAGTTGTGGGCAATATTAATCTTCAGAGTGTGCACGGATCCACACTCCGAAAATCTACTGAAAAATAATAGATCATCCGGGGACTTTTGACATACTCTTTTCGACACACTTATTCTAATCTCACATATTTATGGATAGTATTAGGATGTAGGGTAAGTGCATTTTTTCTTTTTTAATTATTTTTCATATTTGTGTTGTAGGTGTTCGGGGTAGAGATTTCAGCATCATTTTGCCAGAGAAGATTGAAGCTCTCAGTGGATCCTGTGTGATTATAAAGTGCACATTTGAGATTAAGAACGAATATAATGAACACCTCACTGAGAGAGCTACAGGATGTTGGCATAAAGATGGGACTCAGTTTGAAACAATAGTTTTCAATGCCACGTCCAGCCAAAACTCCATTATAAAGGGAAATATAACTGGAAGATTACATGAGAAGGACTGTACCACCGTCTTTTATGATGTTAGATCAAATTACAGTGGTAATTATTACTTTAGGATTGAGGGTGAAGGTGGATTGAAATATACTTATTCTGAAAGATATGTTCGGATAGAAGTGATTGGTAAGAATATGTACACGACAAATTGTAAACTTGAATGTATGTCACAATGTATGCCACAATGAAATGTCCACATGTATTTATAATTATTTGTTTCAGAGTCTCCCCCCAAACCCACAGTGAGGCTGTATAAAGGATCAGGATCAGGATCAGGATCAGGATCAGGATCAGGATCAGGATCAGGAGGTGTTGGAGGGGAACTCTGTGAGTCTGCGCTGCTCTGCTGAGACTCTCTGCTCCTCTCCTCCACCAACTCTCACATGGAGCTTCACTCCCAGAATCCCCCTCAGTGAGAGCAGCAGACAACAGGAGCTCCTCATCTCTGATCTGAACTTCACTGCTACTCACCGTCACCACAGAGTCACTTTCACCTGCACTATAACCTACCAGCTACAGGACAAGAACAAAACAGCACAGGACAACATCACATTACATGTTCAGTGTAGGAGGTTTTTGTGGCATCAGTTCTTTTCTTTTCCATAAGACGCCCATAAATCTATGTATGATATCATTCTCTTTTTCTTTTTCAGATGCCCCTAAAATCTCTCCCTCCTCCAGCTGTAACAGAACTGGTGTAACTGTGTGTTTCTGTGAGTTTGATGGGAATCCCTCTCCTAAACTGGAGTGGCATCTGTCTGGACGTCCTGTCACGAACTCTTCAAACACGTTCATCAGTGTAGAGCGATTGAACAGCACAGGCTTGAGGAGCTCCATCACTCTACATCAGTCACTCTCACACACATACACTCTGCAGTGTGTCGGTAACAACACTCATGGCAATGCAAGTCAACTGTTTAAACTTAATCTCTTCCCTCCAGAAAGAGGTATACTCAAATACACATTAACATAAGTCACAATAAAATTGTCAGCCAAATGAAAATTACATTTTTTTTTTCATTGCTCACAAGATGCACATCCTTTCTCCATCTCAATTGGAGTTGCTGTTGGGGGTTCCCTGATGATGATGTTGTGTATCATTATATATTGTGTACGGTGCGTACAAAATATTTGTTAGGTGTCATGCTCTCTGGAATAATTGATTCTGATTGGTTAATCTCCTAATATTTGGCATCATCCACATCAATGTTGTAAATTAGTCAGTTCATCTGGATTACTATAATTGACGCTACGTCTTTCACATTACAGACTTATGTGCTAGTTTCATTAAAACACAACTAGTGCAATCTTGCATCTCAGTTATGTAGTAAAAATGACCTAAAATCAAGATAATACAAACTACATGTTGAGGTCCGTCTCGACCAGCTGGGGTTTCTTTTGGGACAGTGACCCCCAGTACATTTGTACAGTGCAAGTCATATATTTGAATCCAGGCGGTGACTAGCTTTTTTTTAATTATAGAAACATGTTTTTCAGGAGGGAAAACAGCAGAACACAGACAAAACAAGAAGGTGCTACTGGATTAATTATGACTGATAAGGTGAGTAGTACAACCAAAACATACTATTCATTATATATAAATATGGCACCTTAACACACAACAGTGCTTGTAAATATCCCATCATTTTAAACGTTTACAGCAGTTCACTCAAAAAATACAATTTTGTCAAATAATGAAAGTGAGCAAGGACTGGGCCTGTCAAACTCCAAAATAACAAAAAGCACTAGAAGATTCATAAAACTTGTGCATTACACTCCAAGAACTGATCTTTATTTTAAAGGCAGAATACACCACATCAATTCACCCCAAATTCCATAATGCATTCATCTTCTATAGGCTATTCAACAAGAGGGGGAGAGTGAGTCGGTTTATGCCAATCATTTCATGCTGTCATCTGCTGAAGATGCCACACTGAATCGTCAAGAATCCCTCCATTACGCCTCCATTGACTTCAGAAACATCCAACCAGAGTCGGAAGAAATCAGGGGTACCTCCTCGCTGACCACTGACTATGCTGTTATCCATTATTCTGGTGAAGATTGAACTGTACCAGACACGGGGACATATGAAGAAACTTCACCCATCCTATTCACACAACCAAGTTTGTCATGAGTATATTTTTTGCATAAATTCCTGCACCATGTTCCTTGAAAGTATACAAGGTGTTTCAATGTGTCAGAACTTCCACAAACTCAAAAAAAATGTCTACTAAACAAAATTAATAATAAAAGTGTGCTTAGATTAGATATATAGGGTTGGCTCAGTTTAACCAGCGATACATTTTACTGGAATATGCATTTCCTGTTTTTTGTCATTTGTGTCTGTGGTACAAGCGTGCATCCACCTAGTTGGATGTTCATCATTAAATAAAAGGATGGATATCCAGACAGCAGAGAAAATAATTCGACTTATTTTTCTCACCTTTCGGGAAGGGGAAGGACTGCTACAATCTCCAGTGACAATCCTCAGTAACCAGCCCAGTCACCACAGAACTACATTTCCCAGCATCAGTTCTGGTTCCCATCTGCACTTAGTCACCCATCACCACACCTGCCACTGATTATAACCTCAACACACACACATGCATGCACCTTGCATACCCACATTGTCTGGTCTCGTTAATTGGACACTAGCATGTGTTTACCTGACTAGCTTACTATGACATTTGCCAGTTACGATTCTGTCTTTGATTATCTTCAGTCTATTCTGACTATTCTGCACCTACAATGATAAGAACTGCTATACACAGCTAAGTGTTTGCTGCTATTTATGAACTCTATTTGCATCTTAAGTTTCCTGCACTACCTGCAAATAAACACCCTTTGTGGAAGTTACATTTGTGCTGTATTTTTTATGTTTTCTGACAACTGTCCAGCTAACATTACTACAAAAACAGCTTATCTTGGTACTGTGAAACATGGCAAAACCAATGTTAATCTCATATAAAGCAGAAACAACTCAACCTTGGCGTCCATTTTCAGGCCTTCCCATATTCCCATTTATCATAGCTCTTGCTTTATCATAACCCTTCTTTTTCCAATGATATTCCTCTGACTCTCTTTACACAGTCTTTCTTCAAATCTCCCTCTTGCTCACTCTCTCTCCTCCCCCATCATGAGTGCATACACCCCCTATTGCTTATTGTCTACAAATGTGGTGTGCTCGGTCAGGTCCACCTTTAAGGCCCTGTCCCAAATAGCGCACTTCATGCGGACTTTCGGCCTTGTGGACTTAAATTGCGCGTGCTCGCCGAGTCTATGAGACTGTAGGACGTCCCATTTAGCATTTTAACGCCCTGAAGTGTGCTCAGCAGCGCCCCCTTTGTACCCTTGAAGCGGTCTTCCGCGAAGCCCGCATAGATGCAGGCTCCACGCACTTTAACTACCCAGGAATCCTGCGAAAGGCCAATCAGACAACGGATAGGAGGAGATTTCGCTCACGGACAATTGTTAACATGGCTGAGAAGAAAATATTTAAGAGTAATTATCATTACAGTTTTTATGACAAGTTTATACAAACATTATGATCATCGACCAGTGGTTGATGTCTCAAACATAGGTTGATAATAGCGAGCTGAATAATATGATCGCATTTTGATTCATTAAATAAATAGAACAGAATGTCAGGGCTTTACTGAGTCATATGTAAACACAACAACAATAGGCAGCATATTTCCCCGAACCTTTAGATCCTGTCCATAACAATAACCAGAACGTCTTCCTGTTTACAGCGTGACGATCGAGTCTGTCCCAAAAATACCTCTCAATGCGCCCTCACGGACTCGCGCTAAGGGCCCTAGGTCTGCACTACATGACGTCACCGAAGTGTGGACTCTGAGGAAGTCCACAAGTCCGGAGTGTGCCATTTGGGACAGGGCCTAACAACTGAATAGTTTTAGCGTTTAATGACATATGTATTATATATTTAATGTTCAAAGTCTCATATTCCGAGAGTGGAGCTGAGTGGAGCTGAGTCTTTTGCCTCATTCTGTGCCTGAAAACATCAAACACCATCATCATCATCCTATATCATGCCTTACTATTAGGCCTTATAAGAAGACACCTTCAGTTTGGTGGATAATCTGGAAAAAAATCATATTAGGTTACTAACGTTTAGTCCATTATAATATCCGTCTATATGCATTCCTACTGTTTAATTATAGTCCTTTAGAGAAAAAATATGCACCTGAGACAAAGATTCCTTAGGACATTTTCACAAAAGGCTGACATTTAAAGTGGAAGAAAAAACAATCAAGCTTTTAAATGTTATATATTTTTGCTGGTTTTTTATTATGCTTTAAAGGTCCAATATGTAAAAATTTTGTAATAAAATATCCAAAAATCACTTGCACAGTGTGATATATTTCCTGCAGTTGTGTACTTACAATATCCCAAAAGTCTCCAAAGATTTTTTATTTCAGAGAAATTTCAATTTTAAATAAGTGGCAGTCCTGGCCAACAAACTTTCAACACACATTTAAATGCCGTTTAGTGTGATAGTGTAACGTTAGACCAAGTGAAACAGCGCTGCGTTCGCTCACAAGTTTTGTTTTTGTTAGAAACTGCGCCCTCTTGTGGCCAAAAAAGTTACATATTGTATCTTTAAGACAAACCATGTACAAATAAGTCAACACCATTGCAGAGTTGCAATATATGCATTTTTTTGTTCATATGCTGAATTTGGAACTGCATACTATTCATACTACTTTTACCATATTTTTATATGTCAGAAATAATAAAAGTATTGGCTACTTTGCGGTTCTGAATTCAGCTAAATTTTACTGAATTATGTATAGTTGTTTAACTTTTTTTCCCCATTAATGCGCATTTACAATTTCCTTCCAGGAACTTGTTGATTTGATTGATGCTATGTCCCATAAAAGTATGTACTCTATTTTAAAGTTTATTCTTAGCTAAAAACACTTAGTTCTTTCAAAAATATATGTGCTCATTAATGTATATTTACTTCGTTCAAGTAATAAAGTATTCTCGTGAGTGTATAATATGCCATTGAAAATACATATGGGTAAGGGGTTCTAATGTCGGTCGCCATGTTGGTCCTCAATCTTGAAAGTACATTAGCCAAAGAGGGACATACCCATTAATTCAAGCTTCGCCTTTCGCGTTTTAACACTCGATGGCACTGTGTCGAATGTGGACGAGGTCGAACTGGAAGCCATGTTAATCTTGAACTACATTGGCCACCGTAGGAGTTAAAACGAAATCGGAATTGAGAGAAACAGAAACTAATATTCACTGGATGGTCATATACCTTTTCACCGCTAGAGGGGGGTAAAAATCACACAGTGTAGCTTTAAGAAAAATTAGAAGCCTCTGTCACCATATTGTCAATCATCCTGTAACAGTTAAATATCTTTTTTTCCCTGTGTTTCTAGATGTGAACCAAATCCTCATTGTTAAGAGCCATATAATGACATTAATACTTTTGTAATATTTCTCCTTATAATAAGAGTGATTATGCTTTTTGATAAATGTATATTGTGTTTTTTTTGTATTGTATCATGTGACTATACATGTTATGTATGCATAACAATTTTGAAGAATAAAGAAGAAAAGGAAGGATTAGTGCTAGATAATCTTTTGATCGTAGAAAAAGGCTTGAATTCATGTTTTTGGGACATGAATAAGTATAAAGTAGTTTTGAGTTAGATTTTTTTCTTATGTAACCAGACAAAGAAAAGTTTTACAAGACAAGTTATGGATTCACGTGTCAAATCCTTGCTGCACCCTGAAGCGTATTACGTACATGTATTACATATCACAACATCCCTCCTGTTTAATTAGTTAAACTAGTTTAACTTGTATAACGTATAAAACTAGTTTAACTAGTTTAACCAAGACAACAAGATTTCTTCTTTCCTTTTTTTTTAATCGGTAGGCTATAACATAAGATTCTTAAAAATAAGTCAAGCTTTTTTTCCAATAGGGTGCACATTATAACAATAATGAACAATAACAACCCATTTGGTGGTTATATGTGCAAAAATAAGCATTCAGTCCATATTTGGTATTCCTTGCTTGACTATTAATTCAACTTTACACATAGTCTTTGTATTGCGCTGGCTTGATTATGACCCGTCCAGATCTTGCATGTTGGTCTTGTTGTCTCAGTGCCTGTGTTGTCAGTTTTTGTTTCAAGAGGTTATGTGATTTTGTTTTCAACTAGATCCTTCTGGCTTTGTTCAGCCACATCTCTTTCAGACGTTTCAGCAAATTGTACTTTTTTCTGGATTTTCTGTGTATGTGTGAGTTGGCTCCTATACGTCTGGTTATGTTTCCATTTGGTGTTTGGATCAATGAACTTCTTGGCTCCTTGCATTTTTCCACAATAGTCCCTGGGTGTCATGTTTTCCTCGCCCTGTCCAGCACTCTTACACACTGTCCACGAAACAATGGTGGTAAATCTTTAACACTACATTGGTCATGAAGTGTGTTCAGTCTTGTAGTCCTTTTTTCCAGGTGCTGTCAGTTTGCCTGGATCTGCAGGACTTGGTAGTGTGGTGATAGGTCTATTCTGCAGGGGATGGTAAATCACTGTCATTGGGCGTCGCTCACACCTGCATTAGGCCCACTTGTACATCTCCTTTGTGTTGTATTGTTTTTTTGATGATAGATTTGATGTGTCTCACATGTCTTTCAATAAATCCATTGAAAGTAGGTTATGTTTTTTTCTATATACATTTTTTTTTTAAGTAAAAGCAGATAACTCTAACAAGTCGTTTTCTGGCAAAAGCAGATAACCACATCTCATGTTACAGAGTTAAACAAAACCAAGTATTTGCTATGATATATAGTAAAAACACTTGTTTAATCTTTGTAACGTTAATCTCCTCAGCTGACATAGACGCCTGACAAACATTGTTGTTTTGATTACACACAATACATGGAGCTTTTCCCTCACCACTGTACCCATGCTGCTTTAGCAAGATTCCGTAAAAAAATTGTTTTAGCATTTATTTTGCTGTTACGCCCCGAAGAACATATCACGGGTTCATCAAGTTTGTTGAAATCAACCATCCTCGATCCCTTTCTGTCAGCTTTGACGAAACTCCTGTTAGCTAGTGCGCGTCTTTTCGAAATGACAAGCAGAATTGTCACCTGATCTGAATACTGTGTGCTAATTCGCTAAAACGCCCTCATCAGCTTGTGTTCACAAACAACAAGGTTGCTTGTCAGTTTCTGCTGTAAAACATGAACTCGCAATGTCTTGTTTAGGGTTCAGTCAATCTTGTCAGGCGTCTATTTCAGCTGAGGAGATTAACGTTACATGGATTCTGGCAGGGGCGGACTGGCCATCTGTGTGATCTGGAGAATCACAGAACGGCCGGTACTCCAGGACGGCCGGCGGGCCGGCCCACCCGCCACACACGCAGTCACAGACATCCCGAGTCTCCCGTATATTGATAGCGGCTCCTGAGTCCCGCAAATTAGTTAAAATCTCCCGCAATCTAGAGCGAGCAAGAGCGTGCATGTGTAGCGCGCACACGGCAGAGAGAGGGAGCGAGCGAGAGACATTGCGTGGGTGTGCTAGTGTGCGTGTGTGCCTCACGAAGCGCATGTAAGGACCCAACCAATCAATTGTCAGTGCGGACGGGCTTTTATCTCTACTACTCGCGAATCGAATTAATCAGAAATTACTTTGCAAGTTACTTGCTAGGGATGATATTAGGAAGTGATATTCAGCGTGCTACATTTTTAATGATTACAGTAGTTAAAACAGCTAAACTTCAACATTTTAGCTTTAAAATACCACATGCAGTAGCTAAAATTAATAAATATGTTGTGCTTTTACTTTTAAAAATGTTAACGTTACAGTTAATGCTTACAAACATTGAAGATTTTGAATACAGAAGTTACATTTGTAATGGTGTATTTTCATTTAGATGTGGTATTATTATTTGTGCAGTAGCTAAGATTAATTACTGCATAAATTAATTAAGATTATTAAGTAATAAATTCATTTTAAGACAGCATGGAATAGATTGTATAATATGCTGTTAGCTATAATTTGGATGGTATAGTATCATGGGCCACAATTAAAGTTGTGACACTCATGCCAGGCGGCAGGCATTATTGCTGTTGTTGTCGAGTTTCCGCGCGCCAATTGCTTTGGGCCGGGCCTAGTCAAAGTCCAGGGCCGTTTTTTAGTCCCAGTCCGTCCCTGGATTCTGGAATAGGCACTTTAAATACAACTCTTGCTTCTATGGCAAGTTCATCGCGGAAAGGCCAATAGATGCAAAGGTCTTTTGGCAGGTCTTGATTTCGGTCTGGTTATCCCTGATGGATGATTTATTGTAGTGCATTGACCTTGGGATCTTTTGCAGTCTCAGGTCTGAGAATCTCCTGTTTGTTTGGGGAGAAGTTTACAATTGCAATAGTACGATGCTCAGGGTCTTAAAATTCTGTATCCTTTAAATTCTGTATAAGTATGTGTGATATGATTTTGTGTACTACCATACACATTAGCAAGTATTTCTCTTTCAATGTTGCTTTATCTTGATTGAAATTCAGTTAGTGTCTTCGAACTGAAAGCAATGGGCCTGTTGTCTTGCACCAGTGCTACACCAATGCCTCTCTGTGATGCATCTACCTCCAGTGTAAGGGGTGACTGGATTGTAATACTTTAAACAAGCATCAACAGTCACTGTTGTCTTTAGGCCATCAAAGCATAATCAGTGTCCCATATCCATTGTGAGTCACTTTTAAACAATCCTCTCAGATTGTGGGCTTAATCAGCAAACTTTGGTGTGTAGGGTGACAGGTAGTTTAACATGCAAATCGACTCGATTGAAGGAATCGATGAAGGTCATCTTTGCTTTGTGGTGTTTTGGCTGGATCTGGTCTAATGCCTTTGTAGGTTGCCAAAAAAGAATATGCTCTGCTGTTTGATGATACACTTGTCACTGTTAAACACCAGACCTGTTTCCAAAGCTCTTTCCATCAGGCTAATCAGATTTCGTGATCCTCCTCGTCAACTATGCTGCAACGTCATCTGCTATGCTGATTACTTCATTTTGTGAGGCTCTCTTCAGGCTTGCAATTAGTTTCTGAGGGGTACTTGTGGGTAGTCCAACCACAGCTGGTCCAGGTACGTCAACGACATAGAACTTTGCCTCTATCCATCTGGACTTTTTGTACTGGCATGGCATGTTGATGGTTCCAAAGCAGGGGATCATAACCAGTGTATGATGTTAATTTTACATTGGATGCTGCTTTTAGATATTCCATGCTTTGTGGTGGTGATGCACCATACATCTGTTTGAATGTACAGTGGGAGGTGTTTCCAGATGCCCTTGTATCTATTTTCAGGAGAAGGTGTATCCATGTCCTTGCAAGGGCGGTGGTTTAACATTCAGAGTTATACCTCATCTCTGGGTGGTTTCACATGGATGCTATGCATTTTGGACTGATGGAAATGGAGTAGAAGTGTTTTTTTATATGTATACTCATCGTCTTTAGTGCTGTCTACAGTGCTAATGGCTGTTGTATGTGTTCATTACTGCTAAGGCTTTGTACTTTCATCACTCTGCTATTACGTCAGCAATGGGTGACCTTTAGGCTTGCTGTATAGGTCGTTTCTTAAAGCATCGAAGGAGTAGCAATAATACGTTCGACTAAACGAGCAGCCTCTTATTTTATTTTTTATATATTAACTCCTTTCTAAGGTGCGTAGAACACATAGAACAAGACCTAAAACATGACGTGGCATTGCCAAGGTAAACAAATCAATCTAATCATAGATGTGACAGGTGGCTTTCTTAATCTATTTAAAATAATTTTGCATGCGGGTTCTATGACATTAGTATATTTTTTTACCCAAAAATATTATCCCGTTAGATTTTTTGGTCCCACTCCACCCCTGCAGTGTTAAAGTTCTGGCTCAAGGCACAAAGTCATCGATGCTCTCATTTTGCTTCTGTCTATATTGTATGAGATGGAGCCTGGATTCTGAAGTTCACATTTAACTTTAGTTGTCCTTCAAAGAAATTCCACAAGGTGTCAGGCCTTCTCTTCTCTGCATCACTAAACCCACTTGCATTGAGTCGTTTGAAACCTCCATCTCCAATTCCTCTACATATTTTCCTAGCTTGTTTTTCTGCAATTGTTATTTCTTCATCTCCCAGGTACAGATACATTTGTTTAATATATAAAGACATTTTTAAATAGAGACATTGCTTCATTCAGGGGTCAGACCAGTCCATTATATTGTAGCTATTCATTTTAAAAGTAGGCTAGTCGTTCTTTTCCGTATTTTGTTGTATTGTCTGGACTGATAAGCAATTATCACGAAGACAATATGCTGCTGGCATACGATCCCACACGAGAGGGTGAGGGCAAGAAAGAGAGCGCTTCACGGAGTTGTCTCCCGTTATTCCACACAGCCATGGGTTCGCAGAATAATGTTCTTGCTTCACTGGTCACGAGCACTCACGCGGATTATATGATAGGCTACTATAGTTGTTTACCGCCATTAAGTATTAATTGACAGCATTGTTGTAGGTGGATAAGAACATCTTTACTAGGGATTCAACATGTTCAACATGACACACTTCCAGGACACGCCCACAGACTGACGTATCACATCCTTGTGGAAACTGTGAAGAACGGAAACGGGGGGGTGATCCAAGATGGCGCTCTGATCAGTCACGTTTTGAGGAGCTCCGCAAACTCAACTGTTTAATTTAGTTTGTAATGCAGTAAGAAAGGCTTTTGAACAGATAATTTGTACCAGATCACATTTAACTAGTCGTTGCATTGACTGTCAAAATGGGGAAATCCGAAAAAAGAAAAAGTAGGAACGGACCTCAAGCTGCTGCTAATGCTAACAAAACGGTTAATGAAACACGTCAAGCTCACCAAGAACTTCTGATGGACAACATGCATGACTACCTGAACCACGACGCCACTGTCTCCGCAGAATTCATGCTGTGTGAGGAAGAATTTCCCTGTCTTCCAGAAACCCCGTGTAAATCCCCTGCCATCAAACAACGCAAGACCGAGAGTGCTGACACAACTGCCATCCTTTCACAACTCGGGGAGCTTTCGAGGCTGATTAATAATCGTTCGGATGCTTTGGAAAAGATGGTAGGGGAAAACTCACGTGTGATCGCTAGTATGAAAGAAACGATTAATGAAAATACCAGGCAGATTTCTGGAGTGAAAGATGTTATTGACTTTATGAGTGCCGAAGTGAAAGATTTGAAAGTCAAAATCGGCGCGACTGAGTCAATAGCCAAAAGAGTCGAGTTTAACTCGCATGAACAGGAGAAACGGCTTCTGCACCTTGAGGCTTACTCACGTCGATGGAGTCTCAGAGTTCACGGGGTACCTGAAAGTGAACGGGAAGATGTCCGTAATAAGATCATCGACGTTTGCCAGCACCTTCTGCCAGACGCGAAAGACAAACTCAAGGATGCCGTGGACACCGTTCATCGCTTGGGTCGCAAACGGATGAACGACAGCAAGCCCAGAGGAATCATCGTCCAGTTTACCTCCCGTTTTCAACGCGACGCGGTCTGGCGTGCTGCTAAAGATTCAATTTTTCTTAAAAACAACAACCTGAAAATTTCCGAGGATCTGTCTCCAGCGGATAGAGAACGAAGAAACAAACTATGGCCCGTCGTGGAAAAGGCGAGAAAAGAGAACAAGCGAGCTCACTTTGTGGGTGGAAGAGCTTTTGTAGAGGGATCTGAGATATCCCCTCCCGAGTCCTGACTGAGTTTCTCGTTTATCCTTATCGTCTCCTAACTTTAATTTTGCTTCCATCCTCTTGACTGACTGGCTTCGATGTTCTGGACTATCATCAGTCTACAGCTCTTCTCAGGACACCGAAGACTCATCTGACGGTACTACAATCTTGATTTTGTAAGACATTTAAAATGCTGCCTTTTCACGTGGTTCAAATAGTTCTATTATAGAACGTGTTACGGTTTCTCTTATGTATATTGAGAGACGTTCTAGTATGCGTCAGACACTTGTTGTCTGGCTTGTATCTATACAATATAGTCTCAATGACCTAGTCGATCTGGTATTATACTTATGTTCTCAAATTTCATTTAAAGTTTTACTTAATTGGAATTTCATACTGTATTTCAATATCTTCATATTATTTGAGTTGCGGTTCTCTTCCTAATGCTCATTTCTTGACCGTTTAAAGTTTCTTATAAAAAGTTACTAGATAAGTTTCGCTTATCTAGGTATATTCAATTTTATTTGTTTTCTTTCTCTTCAATTTCCTTTCTTTTACTTCATGTCTTTATCTGTTGTTTCTTTAAATGCTAGGGGGCTAAGAAATCCTACTAAGCGAAAGGCTATTTTCTTATATCTCAAACAATTTAAATCAGACTTTTGTTTCATCCAAGAATGTCACTCAACTGAAGAGGATCATAATTTCTGGAGGTCACAATGGGGACTGGACATATGGATGTCTCATGGTACGACCCATTCAGCTGGTGTATGCATCTTAAAAAATCAGTTTAAAAGGAAAGTGTTACTTAATGTAAGCGATTTAGGTGGACGTTATATCTGTCTCGTCACTGAAATTTCAAACTTCACGTGTATTCTTGTTTGTGTTTATGGCTATAATCAGCAGAAAGAAAATGAAGCCTTTATTAGTCATTTAGAGGAACATGTGTTAAAATTATTAACTAAATATCCAAATTCCATGCTTATCTTTGGTGGAGATTTTAATGTTGCCTTAGATGGCAGCTTAGACAGATGGCCTCCAAAACTCCCTGACAATACTAGTTTATACTTAAAAACGTTTATGCAAAGATTCTTTTTGATTGATAGTTGGAGAGTGTCACATCCCTCTCAAAAGATGTTCACATGGAGTAATAACTCGCTCTCCTCCCAGTCTCGAATTGACATGTGGCTTATCTCTAAAGAATTATGCAATACCTCTACTGATATTTTGCCATCACCACTTTCTGACCACAAAAGTATCTTTATTCGTACCCATTTTCTTGCCTCTGATAATGTGCATGGATTCTCTTCTTACTGGAAACTTAACAACTCCATTCTGTCTTACAGTGAAGTAAAAGATGAAATTAATAAGATAATTCACAAAAATTGGAGTAAAGCAAGAGAGGAGAATAGTTACAGCAGCAACTGGGAATTTAATAAATATGAAGTTGGCAAATACCTTAGGAAATTTAGTACTGATTTGGCTAAAAAGAAAAAAACTGATGAAAACTCCATTATATGTAAAATCGCCAATCTTCTCTCTAAAAATGTGGATGATTTACTTGTTTGTGAAAAAGCAGAATTGACTGAATTACAGTGCAAATTAGACAACATATATAAACATAAAGCTGAAGGGGCATTCATTAGATCGCGCAGAAAATGGCTTGAAGAGGGTGAACAAAACTCTGCATATTTTTTCAGATTGGAAAGACAGCAAGCTAAAAACAACCAAATTCAAAAACTAAGGATTAACGATAATATTAGTGATGACCCTAAAAGTATCGCAAAGTTCTGTGCCAAATTTTACAGTGATTTGTATACTTCTAAATTTTCCCAACAACATATGAATGATTTCTTTGAATCATTACCTAATATAAACCAGTTAAGTGATTTAGATAAGCAATTTTGTGACGCCTCTCCCACATTGAAGGAGATAGAGGAAGCTATTAACTGTTTAAAAGCCAACAAATCTCCCGGAAAAGACGGACTGAGCTCAGAATTTTACAAGCTATTTAATCTTAGTATTGCACCATTCTTGTTAAAGGTATTTGAGGAAAGTATAGAAAAAGCATTATTTCCAGCCACATTATGTCAAGGATTAATAACTCTTATACCAAAATTAAATAAAGATCCCCTCCTATTAGACAATTGGCGCCCAATTACACTGTTAAATAATGATTATAAAATAATAGCTGCAGTCTTAGCAAAAAGACTAAAATATGTTTTAAACTCTATAATTGACGAAACGCAGTCAGGATTTATGCAGAAAAGACACATTTCTAATAATATACGGTTAGTACTAAATATGTTAGACTATTCAGAATTAATTGACAATGATGGCTTCATTTTCTTTTTAGATTATTACAAAGCCTTCGACACATTGGAACACAAATTTTTATTTCAGGCTCTTCGAAAAATTGGCTTTGGCGACTCCTTTTGCAGGATGGTCCAATTGCTTTACATAAATGGAAATAGCTCAATTAAGCTAAGCAACGGTACTTCACCTAGATTCTTTTTAAAACGAGGAGTTAGACAAGGATGTCCAGTTTCCCCTTACTTATTTTTAATTGCAACACAATTCCTTAGCGTACATATAAATGGTAGTTCTTTAAAGGGTATCACAATTGGTAACACTGAGATAAAAATGAGTCAATTAGCGGATGATACAGCTTTATTTTTAAATGATTCTTCACAAGTTCCAGTGGCTTTGAGTATTCTTCAGCCCTTTTCTGAAGCCTCTGGATTAAATCTAAATTTTAATAAATGTGAATTGCTTTCCATTAAAAATAGCTCTCTTACTTCAATTGAGAATATTACTGTTAAAAATAAGGTAACATATTTAGGTATACAAATTACTAAAGATGATTGTAGATGTTCAGTAAACTTCAAACCTATTATTACTAAGACTCAAAAAAGATGCAATTGCTGGTTACAGAGGGATCTGTCCTTAAAAGGCAGAACACTGCTCACTAAGGCAGAGGGTCTATCTCGTTTGGCCTATGCAGCCCAGTCTCTTTTTGTGGATAAGCCCACCTCTAAATTAATTAATGAGATTTTAATAAAATTCTTATGGAAAAATAAGCCTCATTATGAGAAAGTCAGTCATATTAAACTCCTATAATAATGGTGGTCTGAATTTTATTGATTTTGATTCCCTCAACAATACATTTAAAATTAATTGGCTAAATCAGTACCTAACCAAACCATCTTCTATTTGGAATGTTTTTCCTCAACTTTTTTTTCACAACTTGGTGGCATTAATTTTCTCTTAATGTGTAATTATGATACATCTAAACTCCCTATCAAACTCTCCAACTTTCATCGTCAGGTTCTCTTAGCATGGGCTCTAATTTATAAACATAATTTTTCACCACATAGATGTTATATTTGGAACAATAAGAACATCTTATTCAAGAATAAGTCTTTATTTTATGAGAATTGGTTCAGTAATGGTTTATTTCTAGTGGAGCAGTTGTTTGATAAACAAGGTCTTCTGTTCAGATATTCAGAATTTCTTTCTGAATATCAAATACCAATAACCCCAAAAGAATTCGCTACAGTAATGGGAGCTATTCCCTCGGGTTTATGTATGCTTTTTAAAAACTGTAATTACTCTTCCGCAGTATCTACTGCATCCCTTCCTAAACCTTGTGATACTTCTGTTGGTCAAATCTGTTTTTCTGAGTCGAAAGCTAAAAACTATAAAATAAGATCTTTATTTCTTAAGGATTTGATTTCTGTTCCACCTGTTATTTCCTTTTGGAATAATTTGTTTGTTAACCTTAATTGGAAAGAAATATGGTCTTTACAACAGAAATTCTTTCTCACAAATAAAGTGAAAGAAATTTCCTTTAAGCTCATGCACAAGTTCTATCCTGTTAAGACATTTATACAAAGATTCAAATCTGACATTGAGATAACATGCTCTTTTTGTTTGAATTCTGATGAAACAATGGTTCACTTATTTTGGTCGTGTCACTACACTCAGAAACTGTGGAATGATATTGATGTATTTATCAAGTGTAAGCTTTGGCCAGGCTTCTCAATACATATGAGAAACATTATATTTGGGTATTTTGACTCAGACCCCACAAACGAAAATGGCTGCTTTGTTATTAATCTAATTCTTTTCCTAAGCAAATTTTACATTCACAAATGCAAATTTTCAAACTGTAAACCTGTCTTCTCTGTTCTCTTAAAAGAGATAGAAAATTATATAAATGTGATTTCAGTATCTACTAATATGAAAGCCATAAGAACTGTTAGAGTCTGTACTGCCTTTGATCTCTTCGTGTGAAAAAATTAATGTGATGTAATGGCCCTACCTCTTTCTTTTCTTAATCTTTTTTTTTTTTTTTTTTTTTTTTTTTTGCTATTGTCTCCTGTATTGTTTTGGTTGATATTATGTGATGTATGTATGCTTTCTCTTTTGTATGTTCCCGTTCTCAGCATTAATAAAAAAAAAAAAAAAAAAAAAAAAAAAAAACGGAAAATGGTTCAGATAATTTTAACACTTATCAAAAGTATAACGGTTTGTTGGCAATATTAGCCATCTGTGCAAGAATCGCACCTCTATCGGGAATAGGACCATCCGGGTACGTTTGATACTGTGTTTTGACACAGACTAATGTTATGAAGTCTTGAGGTTTTGGAACGACATGAGTAATCAATGACAGAATTTTCATTAATGCTTCAATTCATTAGCTAACATTGAACTAACAATGAGATAAAACTAATAAAACGAATCGGTTACCTAACGTAACCTCGGTTCTCTCTAGATGAGGGAACGAGTATTGCGTAAGCTAGCTTACGCTACGGGAAAGATTCCATCTTTCTGAGAAATTGAAGCCAAAAATTATCCTATAATTTTGTATCCATTGTCAACGCAGTTCAGCTGCAGCAGACCATGAGAAGGCTAGCTAGCCGCTCATTGGTTCGCTCACGGAGAACTGCTTAAGCCTATGAGGGAGCGCGGATGAACCCGCGACCAATGAGAGTCTGACTCGCTCTCATTACGTCACCGCCCCCGAAGCGGGCGTGGACGAGGCTATAAATACCCCGAAATAGGCTGAATAATCTGTTTTTTTCAATTCTGAAGCGAACATCGCCAGTAGCACAAGCACGGCCAGGAACGCAATACTCGTTCCCTCATCTAGAGAGAACCGAGGTTACGTTAGGTAACCGATTCGTTCTCTTACGAGAGGTTCTCTCGTATTGCGTAAGCTAGCTTACGCTACGGGAACCCCTGGTCAACGCCGTGCGTGCTAAGCATCCACTATTAGTCCCGCGGGGCATCCCGGGGAACACCGAAAGTGGGAATGAATATATGTATCTGTGACAAGCGGCCAGCGGAGCGGGCCGGTGATTGTGTAGTACATAAGCACATAAAAGAGAGGGACAGAGCGAACTCGGTCTGTGTGAATTAACCTCCTATAGTGCAGCTCAACCAGAAGAGCTGAAACATACTAGACTGCTAGTAGTTTAGCCTGCAAAGCGGGTACTTCCAGATTGTAAAATCTGACAAAGGTGGAGGGGGAAGCCCATCCCGCTGCCACGCAAATGTCGTGAATGGAAATCCCGCTGGACCATGCCCACGATGAGGCCATGCCTCTAGTGGAATGAGCCCTGATGCCCAGAGGGCATGGCAGGTCTTTCGATGCGTATGCTGCTGCAATGGCATCAACAATCCATCTGGATAGGGACTGTTTCGAGGCGGCCAACCCCCTGGTGCGCCCGCCGAACGAAACAAAAAGCTGCTCGGATCGTCTGACCGGAGCTGTGCGAGTGACATATAATCTCAGAGCCCTGACCGGGCATAGGAGATTAGAATCTGATTCGCTATCGGAACAGCAGAGCCATAGGGAATAAATGTGCCTGACGGTGCCAATGCTGGGACATAGCATGCTAGTTGAGAACGACTAATGAGTCATTAGGTCCAAACTCAAGACAGGACGCGCTGGTAGACAGCGCGTGCAGGTCTCCCACCCGTTTTACTGACGCGAGCGCGAGTAGAAAAACGGTCTTTAGCGACAGGTACTTTAGGTCCACGGTGCTTAGCGGTTCGAATGGGGGAGCTTTCATAGCATCAAGAACTATGGAAAGGTCCCAAATCGGCACCGAAGGGGGGCGCGGGGGGTTCATCCTCCTAGCTCCCCTGAGGAAGCGGACTACCAGCCCGTCTTTGCCCAGTGACTGGCCGCGTCGGGGTTCAGCAAACGCCGCGACGGCTGCCACATATACCTTAAGAGTGGACGGGGATCTGCCCTTGTCCAGCATCTCTTGGAGAAAATTTAGCAAGGAGGGAACCTCGCATAACCGTGGGTCCAGACCCTTATCTGTGCACCACTTTGAGAACACAGACCATTTTGACGCATAGAGCCTTCTGGTAGAAGCCGCTCTAGCCTGTATGATCGTGTTTAACACTCCCTCTGGCAAAGCAACGGGTAGTTGTTGATCACCCACGCGTGAAGCGCCCAGCGCTCTGGGTGGGGATGCCAGATCGAGCCGCGAGCTTGGGAGAGGAGATCTGCTCTGACTGGAATGGGCCACGGCGCTGTCTGTGACAGCTGTGTGAGCTCCGGAAACCAAGTCTCCTCCCAGTGCGGGGCTATGAGGAGCACCGAGTGCTGCGCTTCTCTGATTCTCTGAAGCACCTGTGGTAACAGAGAGACCGGAGGGAAGGCATAAAGCGGGCGGCTGGGCCAGGTTTGGGCTAGCGCGTCCTCGCTCCTTGAGAAAAATATTGGGCAGTGGGTGTTCTCCGCCGAGGCAAAGAGGTCCACCTCTGCTCTGCCGAATAGACGCCACAGTTTCTGGACTGTAAGAGGATGCAGGGACCATTCCCCGGGGGGAATGGGGTTCCTGGACAGGCTGTCTGGACCGTCGTTCAGCTGTCCCGGCACGTGCGTCGCTCTGAGCGAGAGCAGGTGACACTGAGACCAAACTAGAATGCGCTCTGTCAGCAGGAAAAGATTCCTGGATCTGACTTCGCCCTGACGGTTTAGATAGGAGACCACAGCCATATTGTCCGAACGGATCAGCACATGATGGCCCTGAATGCGCGGGAGAAACCGCCTGAGCGCGTTCTCGACCGCCAACATCTCCAAACAGTTTATGTGTAGGAGGCTCTCTTGAGCTGACCAGGGGCCGAAGGCCGGTGAGCCCTCGCAGACCGCCCCCCACCCCGTGTTGGAGGCGTCTGTCGAGATGACTTTTCGGCATGAAACAGTCCCCATGGAGACGCCGCGCTGAAACCATTCTGCCACTAACCATGGCTGCAGAGCTGTAATACAGGTCTGCGTTACCCTTAACAGCTGGTGGCCCGAGGTCCACGCTCGGTGAGACACACGGCTCTTCAACCAGAGCTGAAGCGGGCGCATGCGCAGTAACCCCAGCTGGAGCACCGCAGAGGCTGAGGCCATACAACCCAACGCTCTCTGAAAAGTTTTCAAAGGCGTGAGTCTGTTCATCTGAAAAGATGCGGCGAGGCGCTGCACACGGTGCGCGCGCTGCGTCGATAGACGCGCCGTCATCGTGACCGAGTCCAGCTCTATACCCAAGAAGGAGATAGTCTGACTGGGTTGTAGTACGCTCTTTGTCCAGTTGACAGAGAGGCCCAAAGCTTTCAGATGGTCGAGGAGAACTGTACGATGAGACAGTAACTCTTCCTGAGACTGTGCCAGAATCAGCCAGTCGTCCAAGTAGTTCAGAATTCGCAGCCCCTGACTCCGCAGGGGGGCGAGCGCCGTATCCATGCACTTCGTGAACGTACGGGGTGCCAAGGATAGGCCGAACGGTAGGACGGTGTATTGATAAACCTGGCCTTCGAAGGCGAAACGTAAGAATGGCCTGTGAAGGGGATTTATCTGGATCTGGAAGTATGCATCCTTCAGATCTAGTGATATGAGCCAGTCCCCCTGGCGCACATGCGCGAGGAGTTTTCTGATAGTGAGCATTTTGAACGGTCTCTTTATGAGAGCTTTGTTCAAATATCTGAGGTCTAATATTGGTCTGAGACCGCCGTCTTTCTTGGGAACAAGAAAATAACGGCCGTAGAACCCCGACTCGCTCATAGCCAGAGGCACCCTCTCTATAGCCTTCTTGCACAACAGACTTGCTATCTCTGAACGGAGCAGTGACACTGCTTCTGGGTTCACCGTAGTTTCTAGCCGCGCTCGGAAGCGAGGAGGGCGGCGACGAAACTGTAAGCGATAGCCTAGCTTTATTGTGTTTAACACCCACTGGGAGATTCCCGGAATAGCTTCCCACGCTTTGAAGTGTGACGCTAGGGGGTGAATGGCTACATGGTCCCCGTTGTCGCACTTCGCGGGCTGCGTGAGCGCGCTGATAGTGCTTATAACAGCGGGACTTACACTTGGAGAGGAGCTTAAGGGCCCTGTAACAGAGTGAGCAGAGGTGGGACGCGCACACGGGCTTGTGGGCGCGCTTATGTACTCTGGGACTCGAGCGGGCTTGGCCCGTTTTATGAGAGTGGACCAGTGTTAATTTTGACAGCAAATTTTGATTTAGTTTTAGTCTTAGTCTTTTGACTAAAATCCCATTTAGTTTTAGTCATATTTTAGTCATCTGAATTGTTTTAGTTTTAGTCTAGTTTTAGTCGACGAAATACAATAACATTTTAGTCGACTAAATCTACAGTAGATTTAGTCGACTAAAATATAATGAGTTTAGGTAAATTGTAATGCATTAATTTAGAATTTCTCTAAAATTTCCAAACCCATATACTACCAGAGAAAACATTTATTAACCTATAAATATGAATGATTTTTAAGTTTGAACATGCAATACAGATTTAACTACTGTGACTTAAAAAATATCTTAAAATTAAATAAAACTACTTGCATACGTCATTCTTTATTCTTTCAAGCAGACATATTTATTTGTATGAATTAAATAGAATTAATCCTTATTTAAGCTATTAATGAACAGTGAATGCTTTTCTCTTTTTCTTTTGTTGCTTGATCAGACCCCATTAGGTTTATTGCCACTGTCCCTTTAAGACGTCGGATCATGTCCAATTACATGCGGATACAATTGCACTGATGATACACTCACAACTGTTTATGACACAAACGACAGAGTTTACATGAATACTCTCCAAAACGGACATTTAGACATACTGTTCTGTGTATTTGTCCATTCAGACACGAAAGAGAGCTCAGTCCAGTACTCGCGCGATGTATAGGTGTATTGCGCATGGCTGCACGCTTCGGGTTAGGTGTGTGCGCGCAGAAAAAGTGCGTGCAGAGCTCTTTTTTGCATCGTCACTCTAATTCAGATCTATATGTCTGCTCTACTCTTTCTCCCAGACGTTTCCATTTGTTAACGTTTTGATGAGACCGCGGGGTTGATCACGCAGTAGCCTACAAATGTGCGCATCTACCACACACACACGCAGGACATCAGTTCTGACGGATCGCTTCCCAAATCGTCACTATCTAACATTTTCGTCTAGTTTTTATTCGCTGACGAAAATGTCCATAGATTTTCGTCATAGTTTTTGTCATTCAAAACTAGGTTTTATTTAGTTATCGTCTCGTTTTCGTCTACGAAAAAATGTCGTTGACGAATAATTTTCGTCATTATTTTCGTCAACGAAATTAACACTGGAGTGGACTCTGTGTGAGACAGGGGAACTGGAGTGCTTTTGTGTATGAGTGAACACAGTGTTGCGGGCACATTTCGTACACAAGAGGCTTTTATGCTCTTTTTGAGATTTCTCTGGGTCGCCGTGAAAACGGCGTTTGTGCTCATGCAAGCGGGAAGGGATACCGGCTTGGTAATGGCAGAAAACACTGCTGTAGTAACCGCCTGGGCGGGGACTAACAGAGGGCAGATCTTTGACGGCGGTCCGGCCGCAGCGGGAGAGCGCCGTCTTTTTCTTCTCAGCTGTGCTAGGCAGACTTTGGTTGCTCAGGTTTCAGCGTGATTCTAGGCCGAGGCCCCCGAGGAGGCGGCGGCCTGTGGCGGCTGTCAGAGCGGGAACGCGGGCGGCCGCCCTGGCGTCGCTGAGCAGTCTGGTTGTGCTGAGCTGTGCGCTGGGGTGGGGCTCGTGCAGGAGGCTGATCACGTGGGCGGCCTGCAGAGGAGCTAGCGCGACGAGGCAGGAAAAGGTTCATGGCCTGCGAAGCTTTCTGTACTTCGGAGAAGCGGTCGACGATACCCGTGACAGCAGATCCGAAGAGGCCGGCTGGAGAGAGCGGGGCGTTGAGAAAGGCGGCGCGCTCGGAGTCTCCCATGTCGGCGAGAGTGAGCCATAGGTGTCTCTCAGACACGCAGATGGCGGCCATGCATTTCCCCAAGGCCAGAGCAGCAGACTTTGTAGCACGAAGGGCAAGGTCCGTGGCGCTCCTCAAATCCGCGACTGACGGGGGGTTCTTACCACTCTCATCCCACTCACGCAGCAAATCGCCTTGCAGGATTTGCAGCATGGACATCGAGTGGAGTGCAGACGCCGCCTGGCCGGCGGCTGAGTATGCGCGGCCGTGAAAACTTGAAGTCGCTCTGCAGGCTTTCGAGGGAAGCACAGGTGATGAGCGCCATCTAGCAGAGGGCGGGCATAAGTGTGCGGCGACCAAGTGTTCAACCGGCGGGATGGTGAGGTAGCCCTTCTCTGCGGCTCCGTCCACAACGCGGAGCGGGGTGGAAGAATCAGAGCTAGACCTGGCAGAGAGCGGGGCATTCCAAGACTTTGAGAGCTCAGCGTGCAGCTCGGGCAGGAAGGGCGCAGCCCGTTTGGCAGCGGGAGTCGAGCGCTGGCGGAAATAGCTGCCGTCCATGCGGTTGATGGTCTGCTCCGGGGGAGGAGACCACTCGAGACCGAGGCGCTCGACGGCCTGCGTGAGGAGGCGCATTAGTTCCTCTTCAATGCCAGCGCGAGTCCTGGAGGATTCGCGGTTCGAAGAGACCTAAGAACCGGACCAATCCTCACTGTCGGAAGCGAGAAGCGAACATGAGTCCTTGATGTCCGCGGCGTCATCGGAGGCAACAGAGCGGCCACTCGGCGGCAACTGTTCGTCCGGAAGCGGCGGAGAAGGAGAGCGGGAGGCTACAGGCTCCGGCGGGATGAACGCTTCTTGCTGGGGCTCCGGCGGCCTCTGAGCGCGGCGTTTATTCTTCCGCGGCGCAGACAGAGGTGGCTTGGGAGCGCTTTTAGCAGCCAACAGTCGAGCCCGCAGGGTCAACATAGGCATAGTATCGCAGAAGTCGCAGCCGCCATCAGCGAGGGCGACTTCAGCGTGCTCCGGTCCGAGGCAAACGGCGCAGATGACATGGCGGTCTCCAGCCTCGAGAGGAGCGCGGCAGGAGCCGCAGGAATTTCGAGACATCTTTAAAAAGACGCTCGCTCTTTTAGATACAATAGGATTTTTAAGCTCTGAGTAAAGGATACACTCCGTCGGATGGCGCTAGCTCACAGGACGGCTGAAGGTGGCGAAGACGGCCGGCTTCCTCAGTCTCCCAAACGCTCGCTAGAAGGTGCCTTTTCAACGACGGCGGCTTCTCTCTCAGGATCAGCAGATGCAGGTGCGTCGCTGAAGGATGAAAAATCAGATTATTCAGCCTATTTCGGGGTATTTATAGCCTCGTCCACGCCCGCTTCGGGGGCGGTGACGTAATGAGAGCGAGTCAGACTCTCATTGGTCGCGGGTTCATCCGCGCTCCCTCATAGGCTTAAGCAGTTCTCCGTGAGCGAACCAATGAGCGGCTAGCTAGCCTTCTCATGGTCTGCTGCAGCTGAACTGCGTTGACAATGGATACAAAATTATAGGATAATTTTTGGCTTCAATTTCTCAGAAAGATGGAATCTTTCCCGTAGCGTAAGCTAGCTTACGCAATACGAGAGAACCTCTCGTAAGAGAACTAATATTTGTTAATGTTCATTGTTGATCATTGTTTGTTTATATTAGTTCACTGTGCTTTAACAAATGTTGACAAATACGTATTTGTACAACTTTGGACTAAAATGTATCAGTAAATGTCGAAATTGTCATCGACTAAGATCAATATGAAAAAGAATTGTTTGTTGTTAGGTCATATTCACAATCACTAATCACTGCAGGCACCACAATACAGAACTTTGTGTCCTTCTGCATTTAGGAAGATCTCTGGCAAGTCTTGTAGCCCACTCTTCTTATTTAGATGTTTCTTCAGAAGTATTGTTCTAATTATTGTGCTGCAGTTTACATTCCTTAGTGGGGCTAAATTTATGTTTATTTTTGTCATGTTTGTGCAGATTTACAAGTGTGTGTTTCCTCACTGGACTGAGCGTCTGTTAATGAAGAGATGAACAAAGCTGAGAAAATCATTATTTTCTCTTTTCTGCTAAGGTGTGGTTTCCTTTCTCTTCACATCTAGTTTTTAAACAACTAAAGTGTGATGCGAATGAGAGCATGAATTGTGCTAAACTATTATTCTGTCTATGTGTTATGGTGCTTTAGATAGTTTACTTACAGACAGACAATTAAGAACATGTTGAAAAACAGCTCTTTTCTAAAGACTACTTAAAAAGAAGATTATTATTTTTTTTTAAATTAAATTGCAGTGGAATATTTTATTTAACTGTTGCTTCTGTTGCTTATGTTTATTATTTTTAACAATGACCATGTAAAGCAACTTAATGTTTTATAATGGAAAAAATATATTAATTTTGTTTGTAGCTGTCAGGGTTGGGTGCAGGTTGCCGAAGACGAGGACATGGAATTTCAAAGATAATAGATTTAATAAACAAAATGAAACTTTCAAAATGAAACAAGAACAAAACTCCAGGACTACAGGGTTTACACACAACCATACGTAGACGACGATCGACAAACACTCAGGGAAAACACAGGGCTTAAATACACTAGGAATGATTGGATAATGAACTGAACACAGGTGATAAAACTGAACACAAACGAGGAGCGGGAAAACTTAACAGGACTAAACCAAAAACCACAAAGACAGGGGAAACCAAGATCACAAAACAGAACTTAAACACATTGACTCGTTACAGTACCTCCCCCCTCCCCGAAGGCACGTCCTCGCGCCGTATAACATCCAAAGGGGTGGGAGGGTGGGCGCCCTGGAGGCTGACGAGGGCATGGTGCAGGTCCAGGAAGCCTCCAGGGCGGAGCAGGCTGTGGGCGTGGCCACGGCGGAGCAGGCTGTGGGCGTGGCCACGACGGTGCAGGCTGTGGGCGTGGCCACGACGGTGCAGGCTGTGGGCGTGGCCACGACGGTGCAGGCTGTGGGCGTGGCCACGGTGGAGCTGTGGGACCCTCGGGCGTCCAGGGCGGAGCTGTGGGACCCTCGGGCGTACAAGGCGGAGCTGTGGGACCCTCGGGCGTCCGGGGCGGATCTGTGGGACCCTCGGGCGTCCAGGGCGGTGCTGTGGGACCCTCGGGCGTCCAGGGCGGTGCTGTGGGACCCTCGGGTGGCCATGGCGGTGCTGTGGGACCCTCGGGTGGCCATGGCGGTGCAGGCTCTTCAGGTGGCCACGGCGGTGAGGACCCTTCGGGTGGCCGTGGTGGTGAAGACCCTTCAGGTGGCCATGGCGGTGAGGACCCTTCGGGTGGCCATGGCGGTGAGGACCCTTCAGGTGGCCACGGCGGTGAAGACCCTTCGGGTGGCCACGGCGGTGAGGACCCTTCGGGCGGCCGTGGTGGTGAAGACCCTTCGGGTGGCCGTGGTGGTGAACTTTTTTCAGGCCTCCGTGGGTCTTTGGCCGGCCACGACGAAGGCGTATAGCGCCCCCCCAAAATTTTCTTGGGGAGGACAGGCTCAGGATCGGGAACTGACTTGACATCAATGGGCTCTGGCGCTGGGTCAACGGGCTCTGGGTCAACGGGCGCTGGGTCAACGGGCTCTGGGTCAACGGGCTCTGGCGCTGGGTCAACGGGCTCTGGCTCTGGCGCTGGGTCAACGGGCTCTGGCTCTGGCGCTGGGTCAACGGGCTCTGGCTCTGGCGCTGGGTCAACGGGCTCTGGCTCTGGCGCTGGGTCAACGGGCTCTGGCTCTGGCGCTGGGTCAACGGGCTCTGGCTCTGGCGCTGGGTCAACGGGCTCTGGCTCTGGCGCTGGGTCAACGGGCTCTGGCTCTGGCGCTGGGTCAACGGGCTCTGGCTCTGGCGCTGGGTCAACGGGCTCTGGCTCTGGCGCTGGGTCAACGGGCTCTGGCTCTGGCGCTGGGTCAACGGGCTCTGGCTCTGGCGCTGGGTCAACGGGCTCTGGCTCTGGCGCTGGGTCAACGGGCTTGGCTCTGGCGCTGGGTCAACGGGCTCTGGCTCTGGCGCTGGGTCAACGGGCTCTGGCTCTGGCGCTGGGTCAACGGGCTCTGGCTCTGGCGCTGGGTCAACGGGCTCTGGCTCTGGCGCTGGGTCAACGGGCTCTGGCTCTGGCGCTGGGTCAACGGGCTCTGGCTCTGGGTCAACGGGCTCCGTGCTGGATTGGACCAGCATATCAGGAAACTCGGGGCTGGACGGGACCAGCATATCAGGAAACTCGGGGCTGGACGGGACCAGCATATCAGGAAACTCGGGGCTGGACGGGACCAGCATATCAGGAAACTCGGGGCCGGACGGGACCAGCACATCAGGAAACTCGGGGCTGGACTCATGGACCATAATCGAGTGTGCTGCCCACACACACAGAAGAGCAGTAGACACCACAATCAGCGCTGTGTCCTCTTGTGTGGACTCTCGTGCGGTGTGCTCAGTCTCTGGCGGGCAGGCGACGGGCCCAGGCCCCGGCGGGCAGGTAACGGGCTCAGGCTCTGGCGGGCAGGCGACGGGCCCAGGCCCTGGCGGGCATGCGACGGGCTCAGGCTCTACTTGGTGTGGAACGGGTTGGAGTGGGAGATCCTCCACGACGTAGTTGGATCCACACGCCCACAGCGTGTGATCCACGAACTCCAGGAAGGATAGATGGAGGTCCTTCACAAGAATTATCTGGGATAACGGGTCCCTCAGACCACCCCAGAAACTCTGTTTCAGTTCCTCCTCATCCTGAGTCACGTCATCATAGAACTCTAGGTACAGCCCCGCATACTCTTCTAGAGAGCGCTCCTCTTGGAAGAGGATAGGTGTGTTGATTTGTTTCACCTTTTTCCTCCGGTGACATCTCCTCTGGCTCATCTTCGTTTTTATTATTGTACGGTCGATCGTTCTGTCAGGGTTGGGTGCAGGTTGCCGAAGACGAGGACACGGAATTTCAAAGATAATAGATTTAATAAACAAAATGAAACTTTCAAAATGAAACAAGAACAAAACTCCAGGACTACAGGGTTTACACACAACCATACGTAGACGACGATCGACAAACACTCAGGGAAAACACAGGGCTTAAATACACTAGGAATGATTGGATAATGAACTGAACACAGGTGATAAAACTGAACACAAACGAGGAGCGGGAAAACTTAACAGGACTAAACCAAAAACCACAAAGACAGGGGAAACCAAGATCACAAAACAGAACTTAAACACATTGACTCGTTACAGTAGCATTTTGTATAACAGTGTTTATCTGTCTGAATGCTTCAGTGTTTGTTTCTGCTTATGCTTGAATGTTTTTCATCATGTGTGTGTTGTAGGTGTTTGCTGTAGAGATTTCAGCATCAGTCTGCAGGAGAAGATTAAAGCTCTCAGTGGATTCTGTGTGATTATAAAGTGCACATTTGAGATTCCGGACAAACATGACGAACACCTCACTGAGAGAACTTCAGGATGTTGGCATAAAGATCGGACTCATTTTGAAACAATAGTTTTCAATGCCACGTCCAGCCAAAACTCCATTATTAAGGGAAATATAACTGGAAGATTACATGAGAAGGACTGTACCACCGTCTTTTATGATGTTAGATCAAATTACAGTGGTAATTATTACTTTAGGATTGAGGGTGAAGGTGGATTGAAATGGATTTATGCTACAAGATATGTTCGGATAGAAGTGATCGGTAAGATATTGTACATGACAACTTATAAACTTTTATGCCACAATGAAATGTCTATATAATATATAGACGATATGCGCCCTCGATGCACACTTTTGCTGAGCCTGCAAGCTCTCGAGCAGCAGACTTCTCCCAGACAGTCAAAGCGGCATTATGTCATGAAAGTGTGGACTGTAGAAAATCACAGAGGGCTTAGGTTTCCATTTGGGACAGGGGCTATCTCTACTAGGGGTTGAACGATTTCAGATTTTTTTGAAGTCGACTGTTATGACATCAAAGTCGAGTCGATGTCGACTAGTCGATGACGTCATTCATAAAAACACAAGAGATGGGACTGCTTTGCAACATGCCACAATTTGCAATTAATTAACAGAAAAATTATAAAGATGCTGACAGCTCATAATGGGGCCGTTTACACCTGGTCACTTCATGCGTTTTTACTGATCTGATTTATCAAAACGATTCCATTTACACCTGGTCACATAAATATGTTTTCGCAAAACGGATATAAATCCGATCTTCAAACAACGCACTATATGCAGATTTAACGGATTTCGATATGACTCTCCCTTGTTAAATTGATTCAGTGGATCATCAGTGGTTTTCCAAACACTCCTTTATTCTTCTTTAGGTTTGAATCTGTCCTCTGTGATGACTGGAGTTGCTGTTGCAGCTGTGCTGATCATTATGTTCTGTGCCATTTCATGTGTCTGTGTACGGTAGGTGAACTAACAACCATAATAAATTACTTAGAGAGAAGAAAAGATAAGGATCACAGAACAGACTCAACATATGATAATGAGCTGATGGATTTTGTTTTATAAACTCACTCAAGCTTTTCTGACATATGGTGCAGATAAAAGTGATAAAAGCACAGGCAAAGCACTGCTACTTTGGCGCAGAGATATCACGCAACACCCCCCCTCAAATACAGGTGCTGGTCATATAATTAAAATATCATCAAAAAGTTGATTTATTTCAGTAATTCCATTCAAAAAGTGAGACTTGGATATTCATTTCACACAGACTGATATATTTTAAATGTTTATTTTATTTAATTGTGATGATTAAAACTGACAACTAATGAAAAGCCCAAATTCAATATCTCAAAAAATGTGAATATTACTTAAGACCAATACAAAAAAAGGATTTTTAGAAATGTTGGCCAACTGAAAGTATGAATGAAATTATGAGCATGTACAGCACTCAATACTTAGTTGGGGCTCCTTTTGCCTGAATTACTACAGCAATGTGGCGTGGCATGGAGTCGATCAGTCTGTGGCACTGCTCAGGTGTTATGAGAGCCCAGGTTGCTCTGATAGTGGCTTTCAGCTCTTCTGCACTGTTGGGTCTAGCGTATCGCATCTTCCTCTTCACAATACCCCATAGATTTTCCCCATAGGGTTTAGGTCAGGCGAGTTTGCTGGCCAATTAAGAACAGGGATACCAGGTACTGGTAGCTTTGGCACTGTGTGCAGGTGCCAAGTCCTGTTGGAAAATGAAATCTGCATCTCCATAAAGTTGGTCAGCAGCAGGAAGCATGAAGTGCTCTAAAACTTCCTGGTAGATGGCTGTGTTGACATTGGACCTCAGAAAACACAGTGGACCATCACTGACTGTGGAAACTTTACACTGGACTTCAAGCAACGTGGATTCTGTGCTTCTCCTCTCTTTCTCCAGACTTTGGGACCTTGATTTCCAAAGGAAATGCAAAATTTACTTTCATCAGAGAACATAACTGTCACGGTTTATGAATACTCTGCCTTCTTCATGTCTCGTGATTGTGTGTGTCTTCGTGGTCTTCGTGTCCTGGGTTGTTCCCTGTGTCTGCACTGCCGGTTCTGCTCTCTTCATCCCCGGACACTGGATATTCACCACTGATCATCATTTACCACCCGGTTGCCTGTCGAAGTCCCCGCGTCACTCGCCCTGTCTGTTGTCTCTGTGTTTTGTGTGCTGACCAGCGTTACTGTTTATTATTTAATAAACATATCTAACTGCACTTTGCTTCCATTCAAAGCCAGCAGCAGTCCAGTCCTTTTTGTCTTTAGCCCAGGTGAGACGCTTCTGACTTGTTCAAGAGTGGCTTGACACAATTAATGCGACAGCTGAAACCCACGTCTTGCATATGTCTGTGCGTGGATGTTCTTGAAGCACTGAAGCTGCAGTCCACTCTTTGTGAATGTCCCCACATTTTTGAATTGGTTTTGTTTCACAATCCTTTCCAGGGTGCGGTTATCCCTCTTGCCTGTACACTTTTTTTCTACCACATCTTTTCCTTCCCTTTGCCTCTCTATTAATGTGCGTGGACACATAGCTCTGTGAACAGCCAGCCTCTTTAGCAATGACCTTTTGTGTCTTGCCCTCCTTGTGCAAGATGTCAATGGTCGTCTTTTTGACAGCTGTCAAGTCAGCAGTCTTCCCCATGATTGTGTAGCCTACAGAACTACTGAGAGGCTTTTGCAGGTGTTTTGAGTTAATTAGCTGATTGTCTTCAATATTGAACCTTTTCACAATATTTCGGGGTTTTCATTAGTTGCCAGTTATAATCATCAAAATTAAAAGGAATGAACACTTGAAATATAACAGTCTGTGTGTAATAAATGAATATAATATCCAAATTTCACTTCTTGAATGGAATTACTGAAATAAATCAACGTTTTGATGATATTCTAATTATATGACCAGCACCTGTAGTCCCAAGTCAATATCTGCCTAGGAAATCGCCTAGTAATCTGCATTGCTATTTGTACTCAGTTGTGGTTTTTTTCACTTTCACTTTTACTCACGACATGTTATCCGGCAACAAAGGATTCCATTCATTATAAGCTAAGCTAGCGGCGGCACTGCCAGACTAAGACAATGCATGCACTGAGACAAAAATGCATTTGCCCACCTATCTAAATGTAGGAGAGACGGTGAATAACCCCAATTTAAAAAAAAACGGTGGAGTGTTCCTTTAAAATAAAAAAAAGCCTTTAAAAACAAAACAAATGTATTGAGTTGTTTTGCCATTCATTTTGGGCACTTTTTGCTCCTCAAAAATATCAAAATGTGTTTTAATTTAAAAATTATAAACATGTTCATCATAGAAGAAATGTATTCAAATCATGGTATGTATTAATTACATTTTTACATAGGCCTAATGTATGTTTAAACAAATTAATAGATCTAAGCAAAAGAAAATGTTTGAATGTTATTTGCATTATATAACACAATATCAAACCAAGAGGCATTTATTTTAAAAAAAGTAAAAATTAATTAGCATTTAAATGATTAAAAATAGATTTGGAATTCAAAATTAACACAAAACATATTTTGACACTACACATGTGAAAAACAACACTTACTTCACACATCCACTAAAAAACACTTAACACAAATTATACATAGATAAGTTAGTTCTGAGAAAAGCTCTATCATCGTTTGTTGGCAGATGCCTCTTGCTTTAGCACTTTGTGTCTGCATTGCAATGGACACTCAGACATTTTTAAGTGTGACTGAGTTGTCCAAAAAATGTTGGGGGTCACTGCACAAGTTTATTCACTTGCCAGTCACATCTGGCTTTTGATTTTGCTCTCTGTAAAGCTAGTATTTAACTGATATTAAAAATCAACACGTTATCAGAAAAGAGAATTAAACTTCTGGCAGTCGATTTCAGTTCCAGTTTTGCTTAGTTCGTTTTAAATATTTATTCAGTATCAGGATTTGAAATCGGCCCCCCATAATTGCTATAAAATTACACCACTAGACCATCATGGCTCACAGTCTTGTAGGAAGAGAGTCAGAACTGTCACTGTTGCCTAATCAAAGGGGTAAGAAAGGTGCAGGAGGCCCCCCGAAAAAGTCGTTTAAACAGTAAGAATGCGTTTCTTTGTAGAGAGATAATATATAAAGGTGTAATTTTTTGGAATGTTTGGTTTAGGAAATGTGCTACCAGGATGGTGTGTCCATTAAAACACAGAGGTCCAGTACTCAGTCCATAATCATTTATTGCAACAGATGAATCAGGCCATAGAATAGAATTGGAATCAGGTATAGAGTTGTATGTTTATTGTCAGGAACACATCAACTCTTCAAAGGCTCTCATTAAGAGAGAAAGAAAGGACAGTCTGTTTCCATTGCATCTGGCACTCACCAACACACCAAACAATAGTCCCTTATCACTCATTAAGTGCACCTGAGGAGACTTAGCTCCTCCCATGACTGGCTATGTCATGTGATCCATAGGAATTCTCAACAGCCGCCCCAAATGTGTAAACATTTGACCCTAGAGAATTCTGTCAATTATTAATTCAAGTCATCTGAAAACTTAGTAAGGACCACCAGACGGCTGACTGGGCGTATATAGCGTTTCCCTTCAATGAGAACCTCCACAACCCTTATCCTGCCATCAGGACTTGGCAAGACCTTTGTGACAGTTCCTATAGGCCAGCGTCCCCGTGTAAGCTGCGGGTTGACGACCATAACTACAGCATCACATGAAATCGAATTTCCCTCCTGCATCCACTTCTGACGACTTTGAAGGGAAGGAAGATAATCTCTGATAAAACTTGACCAGAATCTATCAGATAGAACTTGACTATGCCTCCACTTTCTACGTGAAAGGATTTCAGAATCAGCATACATTACTTGAGGCAAGGAAGCATCTGGCCGCCCCATCAACAGTATATTAGGAGTTATGGGATCAGGATCCGATATATTAGATGTCACATATCCAAGAGGTTTAGAGTTCAACATCTCTTCCACTTCGACCAGCACTGTATATAAGACTTCTGCAGAAAGCACCTGGGTACCCAATGTCACCCGTAAAGCTGCCTTAATGGATCTGACCTCTCTCTCCCAGCATCCTCCAAAATGCGGAGAATATGGAGGGTTAAAGTTGAATTGGATCTGGTTCTGAGAAAGCAGTTCTTGAAGGGCAGGGCTGAGTTGATTGAATGCTTCTCTGAGCTCTCGCTCTCCTCCCCGGGAATTAGTTCCTTGGTCTGATATAAGTTCATAGGGTCGACCTCTGCGAGCTATGAAACGCCGGAGGGCCAACAGGAAACTGTCAGTATCTAAACCAGATAACAGCTCAAGATGAACACATCTTGTTGTCTGACATTTGAAAAGAAGACCCCATCGTTTCTCATGTCTGCGGCCTACACCGATATTAAAGGGGCCAAAGCAGTCCATTCCAGTTGACCAAAATGGGGGCTTGTAGAGGCGGAGTCGAGAGGGAGGAAGATCAGCCATCCTCGGGACTGAAGGAGAGCCTTTCCATCTTTTACATTCACGACATAATCGTTGAACCGATTTTACGGCTTGTCGTCCACGTAGCACCCAATACTTTCTACGAAGTTGGGCAAAGACTCTTTGTGGTCCTGGGTGACACAGAGTTGAATCAAGATCTGCAATCAGAAGCTTATGCCCCGTTTCCACTGAGCGGTACGGTACGGTACAGTTCGGTACGGTACGCAATTATTTGCGTTTCCACTGTCAAAAGTTGTGAATGGTACCAAAAAGCCGAACCGTACCGTTTCACTTTTTGGGTACCCTTCCGTTGGGGTACCTAGCACAGTGGTACGGTACTAAAGGGTGGAGCTAGACTCACTGCAGAACGTTGATTGGTTGACAGAGTATCGTCACTTGCGCGTGCTACAAGGGGAATGACAACATAAGAAGCGCCATTTTTTAATATACAGTTGGAATAAAATACTACGGTTATTCTTTCACGAAATCTAGTTTTAAGAGTTTTTCAGGCGAGAATGTAGTTGTTTAAAGCTCAAATCTGTGGTTTATTTATAATGATTTATGATAATTTGATCCATTCCCGGCGATCACCGGACGCTCGGCGATCATGTTCCCCGCCTGGAACAGCCTTTCCTCGGCTGGTCGTTCTGAGGTATGCCGCTGGCTCTGTAGCAGCTAGTGGTAATTCGTCTTGTGTAGCACTATATCTAAAAGGGTGATCTTTGGTCTCGTGAATCGATAATTCGTTCCCTGGCCAATCGTTTTGGCTGAGGACTAAGTTAAGTTTCATATAATTTAGGCTATTTAACTTTTCCGTTGTAACGTTAACGTTAGACTAGCGCTGAATTTGTATTTTGACTGAATTGTTTGCTTTATATCTTATTGTACAGCTTCTTGTAACGTTACCTTCTACTTATACTTTTATAATGGCTATTATTAATAAAACTGAAATTTAACACAAAGAGATAGGTTTGAATTTTGTCATTATTTATTTTATTACAAGATTATCACTGTAATGTTGTTTATTGCAGCATTTGTACGAATGCATATTGTCTGGAATATGTTTAATATTTTTTGAAATTTAAACGAAAAGATGCAGGGTTGTGTTTTATATTTCGTTTTGTTATAAATAGGCTAACGTTATACATGGAGTGAATAATATAATCAGGTCTATACATTGCCGAACCACACTTGTGTGCCTATAATGTTTAAAATGGATTTAAATGAAAACGAAAAGAGGCAGAGTGGTGTTTTATAACATATTTCGTTTTATTGTTGCCTAAAATAACATGCAGAGCGAGCCGAGTGACGCTTTCAGAACGCGCTGTTCAATTTAGAGAATTACAGCACTCGCGTCCTCGGGACTCCTTCTGCTGAGAACTTTGCGTACTTGGTATTGAGAAATGCCTAATGTCGGCAACTTCTTATGATAAACATGCCGAGAAGCAGGGACAAGTTCTGCTGTATGCCATCCATTTGTGTTTACTTTCTTGGTGTCGCTTTCTTCTTCGCGCGAAAATGACGTTGATCGCTTATTTCCAGCAAACGCCACGCCTATCAAGTAGGGTACTGTTGGCAGTGGAAACGCTAGCCGGATCATGGTTTACTGACCCGACCCGACCCGAACCGTACTGTACCGTACCGTACTGCTCAGTGGAAACGAGCCATTAGTTATAGGATTCTTTGGGTCCAAAACGATGGGATGGATAGCTTCTAACTCCAAGTCCTCGCTCTGCCGAAGGCGACCTCCCACTCTTATGAGACCGGTCACAGGGTCCCACTCAGGTGCCAATTCAACAAGTCTACTGTGTGCTGAAACACCTTGATCTAGTTGGAGCAACTTGCTCTCCTCAGGAAAATCCTCCTCTTGTGCCTGACGAAGGAGTAACAGCTCTGCTTGAATCTGACTGAGCTTGTTCTCTGGGACTTGATCAGGAGAAAAATTCTCAATGGTATCAGCAATCAACTCTGACCATGTGTTAAATTGGACAGGGACCACTTTGGCAAGGCTTGGTAAAACTTGTGTCTGGCTACAAAACACAGGTTTTCTCATTTCTAGTGATACTTCATCAGGAGAAGTGATTGGATACTTCGGCCATTGATGAGGTGGTAAGGCAAGGAAACGAGGTCCTCGAAACCAACGACTAGTAGGAGATAGCTCTGTCAACTTCTTTCCTCTAGTAATTTCATTGGCCGGATTGTTTCCAGTGTCCACATATCTCCATTGTTCTGGTGTAGTATAATCTAAAATCTCAGTTATCCGATTAGCTACGAATATCTTATACCGACAAGATTCAGAGCAGATCCATGTCAGAACTGTGGTTGAATCAGTCCAGAGTGTCACTTTATGGAGCACAGAAAGTTCCTTCACTAGGAGATTCGCCAGTTGAGATCCGGCTAGAGCCGCACATAGTTCTAGACGTGGGATGGAAGTGGTCTTCTTTGGGGATACTCTAGATCGAGCCATAACAAATGAGGTGACAACTTCATTCCCATTTGAAAGATGAAGGTAGGATACGGCTCCATAAGCCCGCTCTGATGCATCACAAAATACATGCAATTCTCTCCTCTCTTCACCTGATCCTACTGATCCATACCACCGAGGAACTTGGATCTTGCTCAAGCCAGATAGCTCCTCTTCCCAAGCCATCCAGCTTCTCTTAATGCCTTCAGGAATATCTAGATCATCCCAACCACGCCCAGGTTTGATCCACAACTGCTGGAGCATGATCTTAGCACGTGTAGTGAAGGGAATAATAAACCCCAACGGGTCATATTGTCGAGCAAGGATGCGATACAGAATCCGCAAAGTCAGGGTCTGGTATTCCACAGGTCGGTGCTTATACCCCAAAGTATCCTGCAAACAGTGCCAGCTCATCCCGAGTGTGCCCTCACATGGATCATTGCAATCATGGCTCAGCCCTAAATCGGTCTGCAGGGAACGTGCTTCATTTGGTAAGTGGTCAACCACGGAGGCATAATTACTACTCCATTGCCTGATCTCAAAGCCTCCTTCACTCAGTGCAGAACGTAGTTTCATGATCATTTCCTTTGCGTCGTCAATAGTAGGCAAACTTTGCAAGCAATTATCGACATAGAATGAATGAAGGACTGAATCTTGAACTTCTGGATAGGTACCTGAGATTCTTTTTGCATGTCTTTGTAGAGCATAAATGGCACAGCAGGGACTTGATGTAGTACCAAATGGTAAAACTTGCCATTCATACACCTCAACTGGGGCATCTCTGGTCATATTTCTCCACAGAAACCGTAACAATGGTCTATCCGAAGGTAGTAATCGAACTTGATGAAACATGGCCCGGATATCGCCACTGATTGCCACTTGATGTTCTCTGAAACGGAGAAGGACTCCGAGAAGAGAAGAACCCAAGGTAGGGCCAGATAACAAATAGGAATTCAGGCTTTCACCGTTAAATTGATAGGAACAATCAAATACTAAACGGTGTTTCCCATTATGTTCAACTAGATGATGGGGTACGTACCAAGATTCATCAGTGAAAGCCATTGCCTTTGGGTTCAGCTTCTTCACATAACCAGATTCCACTAGCTTTTGAATCTCCTCCTCATATATTGCTGCGCGCACTGGATTCTTTGCAATTTGGCGTTCTGTGCGACGCAATGCTGGCATTACTGATTGCTGCAGAGCACTCAATCTGGGTGCATGTTTGGCTCGAAGTAAAGGAGTGGCATATCTTACAACACCATTCATTTCTAGGCATTCTGTTCTCTGCTCCAAACACTCCAGAGCGTATTGGTCTTGCTTTGACCGAAAAACTGCCTTTGATGTCTGATGATACGGAAGAACATAGACTTGCCACAATCTTTCTACATCCCTCTGTAACTGATCTTCGATGGAAGTAGCCAAGAAGTGGCACTGAGAGATAGAATCAGTCTCGGGAATCAAGGAAGTGGGACCCTGCAATACCCATCCTAGACGAGTATGTAGTGCAATAGGACTTCCAGGAGGACCAAATGTTACTCGTTCCGTAGAGCATAGCAAATGAGGATGATCTGCTCCCACTAACAACAGGGGCTTAACCTGATGGAATTCTTCAAGAGGAATACTTCTAAGATGCTGATAGCATCTTTGGAGAGTACGGACAGGGTAAGTCTGTTCAGGTAAGTCCAACATCTTGGATGTAAATGCTGCACTGATCTCATATTTCCTTTGGCTAAAGGATGCTGGAGAGATGGAGAATGTAACACTAGTGCCATTAATCTCCTCAGAACCCTGTCGAATTGTTCTCAACCTTAGAGACTCAGCCGGCCCATTTAGGCCCAACATCTCTGCAGCCGGAGAAAGGAGCATAGTTCTTTCGGAACCGTCATCAAGAATGGCGTAGGTCTCCACAGTCCTTCCTTCATAACTCAGAATGACTTTTACCACTTTCAACAGCACAGAATTAAGGCCACTTGGTCTACTCAAATAGAATATACCAGAGTCAGGTTTACGAACATTGACTTCGTGCAGAACTCCCAAATGGCGTTCCTTGCAGTATGGACAAGGCTTCTTCAAGTCACAATTAGCTGAACGATGTGTCCGACCACATCTCCAACAACGACCATTATCCAGGATCCATTTTTCTTTAGCCTCCACATCAAACTGTTGGAAGTTTATACACTGACTCAAGTGATGGGCTTGATGACCACAAAAGGCACAGAAAGGTCCTGGGTCTAATTGTTTGCTATACGAATTAGTAGGCTGAGACATTCTACCTTTCGGGTTATAATGTTCCTCCTGATTTGCACCCTGGAAAAAAGTGGCTGTAGGATACCAAGATCTGGGAGGTCTCTCTTCTCTCACCTGATACTTTGTTGCTCCCTTTGATTGGTCAGAGACTTGAACTACCAGACTTTGGCATTCTGCTTCCTCCTCCAGCCATTTAGCAAAATCCACCAAATTATAAGGAACATTCTGATTAACAGTTCGAATATGTCTAGCAAAACTGGAAACATGATGGGCTGAAAGTTTACTTAAAAGCTGGTGAACATGAGAAGAACAGGCCAACTCCTTCGCCCCTTGATCTTGACCCCATGATTGTAGCATGCCTACCAGAGCCTGGACTCGTAGCGCAAACTGACCAAACCCAAGGGAATCCCCAGAACGTATAGCTGGAAGGTTCTGAATGGAAGCCAACTCCCGCAACACTAAGTGATGAGGTTGGCCATACTTCCTTTGGAGGGCATGTATGCTGTAGTATAAGGCTGGGGATCATGAGCATAGGCCAGGGCTAAATGCCGCGCATCATCAAACTTCAGATGATCCAAAAGAATATGATATTTGTATTGTTCTGATTCCTCTGAAGGCAATAGATTTTTCAATGCCATATTTAGCATAGCAAATTCTTGAGGATCGTTTCTTTTGAAACATGGAAATGAGGGCCTCTCAATTGCAGCTAGTCTTGAATTCCCAGTTACAGAGGAAGGCTGAACATCGGCTGCCACTACCGGTTGATTCACCATTGAATCTCTGGACTGGATCATACCTGGAGGTCCAAACGGTGTTTGAGGTCTAAACACAGGAACATTACTAGTAGCAGTCACATCTGAAGGGCCCATGGGTGGTCCAAACTGTGCAGGAGGCATCGAAGGAACTTGACTTGATTGTACGGCCATCGGAAAGACATGACTTGGATAAACAAAAGGTCCATAAGGGGGATATAACGCAGGAGGAGGAACGGGTACTGGATAATTTGGAAACATCCATGGGGGAAATCCATGGCCTTGCCCTTGGCCAGGAATAGGCCCACCACTTCTTGTTAAATGCGAATCATTGGCTGGATAAACTGGATATAATGGCTGTTGGATTAAGGACCAAGGCGGAACATTGCCAAACTGAGTTGGATTCATACTCATTCCAGGAAGATTCTCTGAAGGCTGGAACTGAGAGTGAGAATGCCGTGTAGCAACAGGTTCCGTTAACATTTGTGCGTCAGGCAGCTGTAGAGAACTGGGTTGTAATGATCCTCCCCCTTCTCGTGGCAATGGCGTAGGCAGCATAGATCTTGGTGGAGGAGGGAGAGTACTTTGTCTGCTGAGTTGAGGAGGTGATGTAGGTGGATCAATATCATGTCGGTTTGCCTCATGTTGTCTTAAGCATTCACACAATTCATGAACAAGAGATGCTCTAGAATTGTCATCCTCTTGATTATGTATAACAACAGGCGATGTTGTCTTAGAACTCTGTTTGGAACTGATTGAAAAGGAAGAATTTCGACTTCTTATCTGCATTGTTCTCATTCTCTGGCTCAGTTCTGACAACATTTCTTTTATTTGCTGTACATCGCCAGCAAGATCCTTCACCTCAGCCCGAGTCTCCGCTATGGCAGCTCCCTGTGATACTTCCAGAAGCACCTGATCAGAAATAGTTTGTCCTTGTGTGCAAGGTGGTATCTTTGACTGAGTCAAATAATCTTGATGCCATCTGGGGGGGTTTGATACCCGTTTTGGTCTCTTAGAATCATCTTGATCCATCCTAGTAGCCTCTCCGGCTTGAAAAACCATGTCATTTTTTGGAATGTTTGGTTCAGGAAATGTGCTACTAGGATGGTGTGTCCATTAAAACACAGAGGTCCAGTACTCAGTCCATAATCATTTATTGCAACAGATGAATCAGGCCATAGAATAGAATTGGAATCAGGTATAGAGTTGTATGTTTATTGTCAGGAACACATCAACTCTTAAAAGGCTCTCATTAAGAGAGAAAGAAAGGACAGTCTGTTTCCATTGCATCTGGCACTCACCAACACACCAAACAATAGTCCCTTATCACTCATTAAGTGCACCTGAGGAGACTTAGCTCCTCCCATGACTGGCTATGTCATGTGATCCATAGGAATTCTCAACAAATGGACTAAATATTAGTAGCCTAATATCCTTTCTTTTCAGGTTGTCCACCAAGCTGAAGGTGAGTCTTCTTTGTTATAAGGCCTAGATAGTAAAGCATGATATAGGAGGATGTTTATGATGATGATGTTTGAGAGTGTTTTTGTTTTTAGGCTCAGAATGAGGCAGCAGACACGTATGCTTCTCTTCAACTCTCAGCTCCACCCTCTGAATATGAGACTTTGAACATTAAGAGAGGTGACGCACAATAAACAACAAATACACATTTTATCTCTTCCTTTGTTTTCTTCACTCAGTTGTTCCTTCATGAGTTATGCAATACATGTATTTCCACATGAAAGACTCATATAAAAACAACTAAATTCACATGGATCCTATGTCTGATACATTACAAAAGCCTGAAGACCAAGCCTCACTGGCAACAAATATGCATGTTTTTGTCATTGTCATTTTATGAAAATTTGTTTATTTGTTTGAAATAAACATATATTTCATACACATTACACATTTGCAATTTGTTTGTCAGAAAAAAAAGGTTTAGATGGCTTGATTTGATATGTGTCCCAGTTTCCCTAACTATACTGTGCTGTAAAAAGTATGTACTTTAATTTATTTTATTTTGTTAAAAAAAAAAAGTTGGCCTACTTTATATTAGGTATCTTTGACTACTATGTACTAACATTTAAATGAATCTTTTATTTCAATGCACTTATTATGTATGTGCATGTTTTTACATTGTACTTAATTAAAAAAATACCTGCATGTAATTACAGCTGTAATTATTAATTTCTGTTATTACATCAATTACACCGTTGAATCTTCACTTACACATTAGCCCACCTTTAAACCTACCTATACCACCAAACCTATACCTAATCCGTATCCCACCTCAGTAGCAGTTTTGAAATACAACATGAACACAATAAGTATATTGTACTTATTTTTTGATGTAAGTATAGTAAAGGACACCTAATACTGAAATAAATAGGCAAGCTTTGGAAAATACCTGTACTACCACATCATAACTGTGTTTTGTTGCATAGTTATGTGCATTCTGTCATTGTAAACTGGCCTGCCAATCATATCCTCATTCTACATTTTATTTAATACAATTTTCACTACTCAAACAAATCTTCCTATTGGAGAGAAAACAAGTAGCACATTGTTTTTTTTAATTTATAAAGATGCATTTAATAGTTAATGTCCAGGGGCCTTATTTATAAACGTTGCGTACGCACAAAACAGGCCCTGAAAGATGCGTACGCCACTTCCGACGCATAAGTTGTGATTTATAAAAACAAACTGAATACTGAAAATGTGCGTACCTGCACGCAAACTCTGACCCATGCGTACGAACGTTTTGGAGACGGAGCAGTTTGGCGACACCGATGGTGAGCTGGTTAAATGTCTTTTTGGTCACTTTTAGACAGAAAATCTAAAGAAAATTATACATATACAGAAAGATAATACAAATATAATTTCACTCATCATTTATAAAGTGAATTCTGCGCAGGTTCTGGCCTCATTTATAAAACTCTGCGTAGGATCCTTACTAAAAGTGTATGTGCGCCCGAAAGGCCAAAATGTCGTACGCAAAAAAATATTCAGACTTATAAAACCGTGCGTACGCCAGAATCTCCGCAGAATTCACTTTATAAATCCCAGTCAGTGTAAGATTGTGCGCACATGCGTCTCCACCCCGAAATAACCATTTCACGAGTTCACACGTACATGAAATCAGATGTAATATTAAAGCGTATTAAAGCGTATTTTGGCTTGCTGTCCGGGGGAGGGCTCCGAGCCCGAACCCAGAGTACTCCCCCTATACTGGGGTAGACCCAGCCGAGTGTGAGGTGATGGGGTGGTGGAGGGATGCTGAGAGACTTGTCGTGAGACAGGAGGTGAGGAAAGGCTTTATTTATACCGGCTTCCTCTTGAGTTGATTGGTTGATTACCTGAACATGCTCCTCCCGAACTTTGTTACATAAAACTTCATTTCACGAGTTCACACGTACATGAAATCAGATGTAATATTAAAGCGTATTTGGCTTGCTGTCCGGGGGAGGGCTCCGAGCTCGGAGTTTTGCCCGAACCCAGAGTACTCCCCCAAAAAGGCCAGGTAAGCGTGGGACAGCGAGCGTAGAATTAGAACCCCCCAAAAAGTGAAGGGCATGAGAAGGTATTTACTAAAGAACGAGCTTGACCGTTCAACCGTGAGGGCTCTCGCGACGTCCGACGGGAACTTGGATGCTCACGGCATCGGACGGATAAGCCCCGACAGCAGTTGAACTGACAGCTCGATAACGCCAGATTTATACGAGCGTGATTTTGGAACAAGTTAAGCCGTTCAACCGGGAGGGCTCTCGCGGCATCCGACGGGAACTTGGATGCACACAGCATCGGATGGGTAAGCCTCGCCGGTTGAACGGGGGCGCCCGCTGTACTCGGTCGGGAGGGCTCGACCGGCGCTTCGAAGGGGGCTGGGACACGGAAATAGACCCCTCGCCACCCGACGAACGGGGAGCCCGCACAGCGACTCGAGCGCGGCCGTCCAACGACGATTAAGACAGGCAGGCTCTCACTGCGATTCGGAACGGGAGGGCTCGATCAGCGCTTTGGGAGGGGGACAGGGCCCGGCCTACGAACGAGGAGCCATCACTGCGTACGAACGGGGGAGCCTGTGATTGTAAAAATACACTGAATTTTGGAATTATTTACGTAGCGGCGTGGATACGGTGGGTGGCAATGAAAGGAGCGCAGCAGGTGATGAGAATTAACTAATTAATTAGTAAGGACTTGGAGTGCGTTTCGGATGTGGAAGCGGCTGGATCTGATGTAGGTTTTGTAAGCTTCAGATGACCAGCGACCGAGGGTTTGGATTTGTTGATGGGAAAGACCTTTTTGTGCGGCTGTGGTTGCTGCGCCGATGCGAAAAGAATGGCTTGAAAATTTGTTTGCTGAGAAGCCGGATTTGATGAGGACTGCTTTGAGATGTTTTTGGAACCAGAATCTCGTGGCTGGATGATTGGAGTCGTCTGTGAAGAGAGGATCGAGAGGGGATTTGAGCGCAGAACGTTTATACTGAAGGTAATTTAGCAGAGAGTGGAACGGATGAATGGGAGTCGGCAGGTTGAAAATGTAAATAAAGTGACCTTTTTTAGCTCGATCTGTTTTGCTTTGTTTAATGAAAAAAGACATAGTTTCGTTATCTACGATCTGTAAATCTGAAATGGTAGGGTGAATATTTGAATCGAAATTAGATGTGATGGTCAATTCGGAGCAGCGGAGAAAGCCGAAGAAAGCTAGGATGAACATAGCTTCTAATGTGCGCGCCGTGTTGGTGGAGTGGTATCCGAGACGGAGTGATGAAACACATTTGGCAAGTATGTCAATAGTAATGGGTTGTCTGGTGTCTGGGCGAGTGGGATGAGTTCTTTGAATTCCTTTAATGAGAAGGGACGTTTGGAAGTTATTAATGGCGGGGGCGGGCCTACCGTAAATTAACTTGTGAAAGAATTGAATACCGCTCAAATAGCTTTTTATGGATCCGGCTTGGAGACCTTTGACTCGATTGAGGTGAGATATGAATGAAGTAACGGTCAGAAGAGAGAATTCGGGAAACGGCAGGTTGTGCGAGAGGTGAAATAATTTGAAAGATTTCCACGCGGTGTAATATGTTTGAAGAGTTCTGGGTGAAACTGCTTGTAGGATGGAATCGATGGACGAGTCCAGAAGGGATTTCAGCGGATGATTTATGGGAAGATTAGTTGAGAATAGTGAGGTACTGGGGTTGGAATTGGGTCCGCTTCTGGTGCCAGCATCCTGAATCTCTGGAAAGAGAAACGGGAGAGAGAGTCAGCAATTTGGTTAAGAGCACCTGGGACGTGTTTTGCATTTATTAAGAACTGATCGCAGGCGGAGATCCAGATGAGGCGTCTGAGGAGTGGCATTAATGCAGGTGAGCGAGAACGACCTTTGTTAATGCATTGTACGGTTGCTTCGTTGTCGCAATGAACTTGAATGCTTTTGGATGACCACTCTTTCCCCCATAAGGAAGCTGCGACGACGATCGGGTAGAGCTCGAAAAGGGCCGAGGAGGCTGAAGACTGGGGAGTGTCTAGCAGCTGGGGGGGCCAGGGAGACGCGAACCAGCAACCCTGGTAATAACCTCCGAAGCCGACTGAGGGAGCTGCGTCTGTGAATAATTTGATATCGAGGGGGAAAGAGATGAAGTCGTCGTAAAAAAAAGTTAAGCCGTTCCACTGGTTAAGAAAGGTGATCCATAATTTTAGCTCATTTTTGCATTCGCAAGATGCAATTTGGTCATCCAGCGCGTGAACGGATGACGAGAGGGCGAGGAGGTGAGCAATGAAAGGGCGGCCTTGCGGAATAATGTGCATGGCATAGTTTAAGTGGCCAAGCAGCGAGAGGAGTTCGCGTTTGGAACAATTTGAGCAGTCTGCAAGATTGGCGGCGATTAAAATGATTCGATCTATTTTTTCCTTTGGCAGTGAAGCCTGGAAATTAACTGAGTCCAGATTAATTCCCAGGAATTCTATGGATGTGGTTGGCCCCGTTGTTTTTTCCTGAGCTAACGGAATCCCTAGCTCGGCGAACACATTTTGCACCGTGACGAGGTGAGCCGCGGGGATGGCGTCGTGAGGTGAAATGATTAAGAAATCATCGAGCAGATGGAGAAGGTGAGGAATTGCATAGTTGTTGGAAAGGATCCAACATATAGCTTCTGATAGAGTGTCAAAGATTTTGGGGCTGCTTTTGCAACCGAATGTTAAGCGCACAGCGAAATAAAATTTTCCCCGCCAGTTCACGCCGAATAAATGCCACGAATCTGGATGGATTGGCATTACTTTAAAAGCAGAAGTGATATCTACTTTTGCCAACCATGCGCCGCGGCCCGCTATTTTGATCATGGTTATGGCTTGTTCGATGTCGTGGTATTTAATGGAAAACTCTTCGAGGGGGATAAGACTGTTAATACTTGGATATGGAGAGTTATGAGGAGCTGAGAGGTCGATTATCAAACGCTTTTTTCCTGAGAATTTTCTTGTAGCCACGCCTATGGGGCTAATACGAAATTTGTCGAACGGGGGGGCCTCGAACGGACCGATCATGAAACCTGATTCTAATTCTTTTTTAATTAGACCGTCTACTACTTCAGGCTCTGCTAGGGAGGACTGAAGATTATTGCAGATGATGTTTTGCGTAGGCTGGCATTCTACGCCGGGTTTAAAACCTTGTTTGAGACCGGACAGCAGATAATTTGTAAAGTTGGCGTCTGGGTGATGGAATAATTCCTCAGCCAGACGGGAAATATTCACTGGAGTCGAGAGATAATTTTTTTCACTTTTATTTACAGCCTTTTGTACAGGACATACCACGCGGGCGTGGGCACCGCCACAATAATTGCAGACGTGGAGATAGCGACAGCGTTGTCTTGGGCATTTACCCTCGTTGAAATTGTTGCAGACTTGCCTGTTGGAAGCGACGTATGGTGCTCTGTTCGAAAGATCCCTACCGGAAGAGAGATCCTCTCTTGCCGGTCGCGGAACGTAACCTGTGGATTTGACGGGGATCTGCGCTGGGCCGGGAGGAATCGAGGGATTAATTTGAGGGCATGCCGTGGTGGCATGGTTTACAGACCTGCAAATGGCGCAAGAAATGTTTCGGCACCCGAGAAAAACTTGGTTATGGAGATCAGAGTCCAACGCTCCCCAGTAAGGACACTGATTCCATTGGGAAATACGGACGGCGCATTTAGCAGAGAATAATTTGTGGTAAGTGTAAAAATGATTGCCCCCGTAAGACAGCGCGAGCTCCGCTATGATGGAAAGGTAATCGTTGAGCTCGCGCCGTCTGTGGGGAAAAGCGGAGCATATAACTTCAGTGTAGCGGTTGAAAGAAATACAGAATTCGGCCAATGACAGCGTGCGAGATGAAACCTGCGTGTTGTTTTTTAGAGTGACGGATATATCGCCGCAGTCCACCTGGCGATTAGATTCTGACATGGGGAACATTGACAGGAGGGAGCTCAAGTCTACGTCCGCACCTGCGAGGATCTGAGCTCTGATGCTGTTCGTCACTGGCGGAGGTTCTGCGGCGACGGCGTTTGGAGGGGCTGGTTGAGGAATGGCTGAAAAGAGAGAGAAGGAAGATCGAGCGAGGAGAGGGTTGGAAGGAGGGAGGGTCGGTGCTGAGGCCGTTTGCGGAGGCATCCTCACGCAAGAGTCAGCCCCTGGCGCGGGTGGGGGGGGGAAGAAATGGGGATAGTGAGGAAGAGGAAGAAAATGCATCGGCGTTTGGCCAGCTAACGGAGGCATCCTCACGCTAGGGTGCACGCCTGGTGCTTGAAAATAGGGAAAATTTAAAGAGGTGGCGTCAGGAGGGAGATGAAACATTTGTGGAGCTGCTATAATGTTGGAGTTGCGGAGATCTGGAGCATACGGAGCCGAGGTGGGAGGGGCTGGGGAGGAAATTTGACCTGGAAGAGAAAGAAGCCCTTCCGCGACTGGCTCTGGGGCGCGGCCCAGGCTGGCAGAAGGTCTGTGGCGACGTGGCGCGTGGGCGGAGCCCGGCACTGCTTGAGAGGAGGGTGGAGACACTGGGGGACGAGCGATCTGGGTCCGGCGGGCTCTGCTCGTTCGAGCCGATGAAATGGGAGCTGGAACAGAAGGGTGAGTAGATTGTAAAGAGACATATAGATTAAATAAATCTGCTTTGTTCAATCTGCGAGAAAAGTTAACATCGGAATTAATTAGGGCTTGTCTCAGCCCTTTAACAGTCCACTTCCCTATGGGAGGGATGTTTGGGTGGGCCGGAGAGTGCGAAGACGCGGAGGAAGATGGTGGAATCCTCGCCGGCGGTGGTGAGGGGAGACCTCGGCGTCTTGGCGTGCGTGGAGAGGATCGCGGAAGCTGGCGTCCCCGGATTGAGGAGGCTGGAGATGGAGCAATCCTTGGATCCGCGGATTGCGATGGAGTCTCGTCCGTGACGAGAGAATCATCATCGGAGGGGAAGAGCTCTAACTCAGACATGACGGCTTGAGGGCGGAGTCAAATGCTGAGAGACTTGTCGTGAGACAGGAGGTGAGGAAAGGCTTTATTTATACCGGCTTCCTCTTGAGTTGATTGGTTGATTACCTGAACATGCTCCTCCCGAACTTTGTTACATAAAACTTCATATATGGAGCTTACAACGCCTAGTTTTACTATGCATATCCTCATCTGCATATCATTTGCATATGATTATTCATCCACGTGATAACATGTTTAACGGTACCAGACATTACGAAAATATGAAATATGGATGTCATTAATAAAAAATATTTAATAGCCTATCCATGCCTTGTTTTTGAATAAATAATTCAAATAGGCTAGTGTAAAATACATTTCAGAGAAAGTTTTTCTCAATCTTTTCCACTGGCCAAATAGTATTTTTAATTGATTTATATAATGGAAAAAGATAGACCTTGTTGTGCATTATTTGCACAAAACAATTTTCTCCGACAATCTGCTATTATCATGATGATAAGCAATTAATCTCTGTAGTTAAAACATTAAATCACAGCATGCCAGAGGAAAAGTGTTCAAACGCATTACATCCACAACAAATATTTATATTTATTGAATATAAAAATGTTGTAACTTCTCAGTAATGATTTCATGTAGCCTAGTTTAAGTGTTTAACACCATTCATGAGAATGGCATATTTAATCTAAATGTTTATATCAGAAGTAAAACATAGTTTAAATAATTCTTTTATTTATTTAAACTGTTATTGTGAACATGCACTGTATTTATGATTAGGACGTATAATGAAGATGTCAGTTTTAGATAGGCTGCGTCAGTTTCACTAAAGGGCCCAACGCGCTCGCTGGCACGGACATTTAAAGGGCACCTATTATGGCATTTAAAATGTTCCTAATATTGTTCTGGGAGTCCCCAACAACAGTTTTACATGCATGCAATGACAAAAAAACACTTGTGTTGTCTTATAATATGCATTTATTTTTACCTGATTTGCTCACCGACTCCCAAATGATTCGTTCAACGAATTTTTCCAAACCCCTCCTTTCCGTGACGCTAATCTGCGTGATTGGTCAGATGACTCAGTAAGTTATTGTTTGCGTTAGCAAACATAATAGACATATAAAAATTACGCACTGCAATATGCTCTATTCTTTATGACAACACCAATAACAACGACAAACATTTCACATATTTCATATTTCACATAAATTGACATTGGAGACCTAGAACTAGAAGCTGCGCTGAGCGTAACTTACACAACACACACACATACTTATTGAGCATGATGCTACAAAACACATAAAGCAACAATTATTAATATTACTTACAGGTTGTGATTCGGAGGAGGAAGCTGATCCAAATACAGTAAACTTGGTACTGAACGTTCCTTCAGTGTCAACCGGCTCGCGAATCCACACTTGAAAGCATTTATATTTGTAAAGCAATCATTTTCAAAATGACTCGAACACCGCACAAGGTTTGGCTATACTTTTGTGTTATAGTTGTAAATATGAACTGTAGCCACTTAGTCTTCAAATGCTCATCCCTGGGCAGTGAAAAAAAAGTTCGCTTTTGCGTCGCACTTCAGAAGACAGCCTCTTGTTGTCGCCATGATGTTTTCAAGTTTTCCCTGGCGTCTACGAGCGCATGAGTGGTCGTATCTTATTCAAATAACTTGTCAAGTTGACGTCATCTAGAGAAAAAGCATCGTTCCTCTATCAATTCATATCAGCGACTCAGAGTCGACTCTTACTTTTGAGAGACAATAACTTTGTATACGGTGAACTTTCATATTTAAAACTTTGCAGGATGTTTTCATTCACTTAGATCTATGTTACACACTAAAGGTAATTTTCAAAAAAATAAAAATAAATAAATAATAGGTGCCATTTAAGAAGGGATGGATGTTTGCTTCATGTGATAGGCTTGGTGAGTGAAATTATGTTTGTATTATCTTTCTGTATCTGTATAATTTTCTTTAGATTTTCTGTCTAAAAGTGACCAAAAAGACATTTAACTCCAGCTCACCATCGGTGTCGCCAAACTGCTCCGTCTCCAAAACGTTCGTACGCATGGGTCAGAGTTTGCGTGCAGGTACGCAAATTTTCCCGTCAAGTTTGTTTTTATAAATCACAACTTATGCGGCGGAAGGGGCGTACGCATCTTTCAAGGCCTGTTTTGTGCGTATACGCAACGGTTATATATGAGGCCCCTGGAACTGAACCTTTTTCTTAGATTATTCAATTCACTTTTTCACCACAGCTTTATTTAGAAAACATGGCAAGAAGATCCCCAGTCCTGTCTTGATGCAACAGTACATGCTTTTGTACAAATATAAGACACGTTTTTAGGGAATTCAGTAATGGCTTACTTTAATTGTTTCTGTATAATAAGTTGGGATAGTAGAAAGAACGGCCAGTTCATGTCTACATTTCAAATGATTTTAAAAGGCTGCTGCTGATGAGCTAATAAAGCAATGCAGATTCTTTAAATACATTACCAGATAAAAAAAATACTCTTATGAATTCTGAGCAGGAAACTGATGGAGCTGTCACAATTATGTTTTAATACTGGAAATGACAGCAAATGAATATGTCTTAAAGTTCAAAATCTGAAATATAATCAGTTTACTAAACTATTGATATGATCTTCCACTTTGTAAAAGGAAGATACTATTTATTGTTGCTCTGTCTGTGAACAGGAGGTATAATGATGATGAAACAGGAAGTTGTTCACTAGCAGTCAGTCAGTATGTTATGTTCACACAGCACAGTTTCACTCAGTCTCAAATCATCGACAGACGCCACAATACAGAACTTGGTGTCCTTCTGCATTTGGGAACAACACTTTTTTCTTATCTGTGGCAAGTCTTGAACTCTTTCTTTTATTAGATGTTTTTCAGATGTTTTCAATGTTGTTCTGTTTATTGAGCTGCTGGACACTTACAATGAGTACATACATATCAGTTGTTTTAAGGAAAATTAAAAAAAAAAGATCAGTTTACATACCTTAGTGGGGGTAAATATGTTTTATATGAGTTTATTTTTGTCACGTTTGTGCAGATTTACAAGTGTGTGTTTCCTCACTGGACTGAGCGTCTGTTAATGAAGAGATGAACGAGGCTGAGAAAATCATTATTTTCTCTTTTCTGCTACAAGGTGTGGTTTCCTTTCTCTTCTTCACATCTAGTTTTTAAACAACTAAAGTGTGATGCGAATGAGAGCATGAATTGTGCTAAACTATTATTCTGTCTATGTGTTATGGTGCTTCAGATAGTTTACAGACAATTAAGAACATTTATACAATGTTGAAAAACAGCTATTTTCTCAAGACTTCTTAAAAAGAAGATTATTACTATTTAAATTAAATTGCAGTGGAATATTTTATTTCACTGTTGCTTCTGTTATGCTTATGTTTATACCTTTAACAATGACCCTGTAAATCAAATTAATGTTTTATAATGAAAAAAAAATATATTATTTTTGTTTGTAGCATTTTGTATAACAGAAATGTGTTTATCTTCTGAATGCCTCAATGTTTGTTTCCGCTTGTGCTTGAATGTTTTTCATCATGTGTGTGTTGTAGGTGTTTGCTGTAGAGATTTCAGCATCAGTCTGCCGGAGAAGATTGAAGCTCTCAATGGATCCTGTGTGATTATAAAGTGCACATTTGAGATTGAGGATAAACATGACAAAAACCTCACTGAGAGAGCGGCTACAGGACTGTGGTGCGAAGATGAAACTAAAGATAAAAATATAGTGTTTAACTCTAGAGATCCCAAACCTACTTACTTTAAAGGGAATATAACTGGAAAACTACATGAGAAGAACTGCACCACTATCTTTTATAATGTTAGTCCAAATCATAATGGTAAATATTTCTTCAGGATTGAGAGTGGTGTTCTGAAATACACCTACTTACAAAACACCTCTACTGTAAATGTCATTGGTGAGTGATTTGAGTCTTATTAATAAATTAATGTGTTAGATTAATATTTTAAATGTATTTGTCATGCCATTATTGTCATTATACTTAATCTTGTATTTGTGTGTCTTTCAGAGTCTCCCCCCAAACCCACAGTGAGTCTGTATAAGGATCAGGATCAGGCGGTGTTGGAGGGGAACTCTGTGAGTCTGCGCTGCTCTGCTGAGACTCTCTGCTCCTCTCTTCCACCAACTCTCACATGGAGCTTCACTCCCAGAATCCCCCTCAGTGAGAGCAGCAGACAACAGGAGCTCCTCATCTCTGATCTGAACTTCACTGCTACTCACCGTCACCACAGAGTCACTTTCACCTGCACTATAACCTACCAGCTACAGGACAAGAACAAAACAGCACAGGACAACATCACATTACATGTTCAGTGTAGGATGTTTTTGTGGCATCAATTCTTTTCTCTTCCACAAGATGCTAAAAATGTACAATATCATGTTCTCTTTTTCTTTTTCAGATGCCCCTAAAATCTCTCCCTCCTCCAGCTGTAATGGAACTGATGTAACTGTGTGTTTCTGTGAGGTTGATGGGAATCCCTCTCCTGAACTGGAGTGGCATCTGTCTGGACGTCCTGTCACAAACTCTTCAAACACGTCCATCAGTGTAGAGCGATTGAACAGCACAGGCTTGAGGAGCTCCATCACTCTACATCAGTCACTCTCACACACATACACTCTGAAGTGTTTCGGCAACAACACTCATGGCAATGCAAGTCTGTTTCTACTGCCTCCCCCTGTTACAAGTGAGATTACGATATGACTCTCCAGCCCTTGTTAAATTGAATCAGTGGATCATCAGTGGTTTTCCAAACACTCCTTTATTCTTCTTTAGGTTTGAATCTTTCCTCTGTGATGACTGGAGTTGCTGTTGCAGCTGTGCTGGTCATTATGTTCTGTGCCATTACATGTGTCTGTGTACGGTAGGTGAACTAACAACCATAATAAATTACTTAGAGAGAAGAAAAGATAAGGATCACAGAACAGACTCAACATATGATAATGAGCTGATGGATTTTGTTTTATATAAACTCACTTTTTCTGACGTATGGTGAGATGAAAGTGATGTATTTATGGGGGGATAAACATTTAAATACAACTTTATTCCAAGAACAATATTACCGAAGGTTTACATCTAATGACTCCAAAATTTGTATGTGACCATCAAGTAAAAAGTAATAACATGTTTCCTTACACTAGGAATAGGTAAGTAAAAAAAATAAAAAAAAATAAGTAAAAAGCTTTTTTTTTAATTATTATTAATGAAGGGTTTTGCCTCTCATTTGGGCACTTTCTGTTCCTCAGAAATATCAAAATGTATTTTAATTCAGAAATTACAAACATGTTCATCATAGACGTGATGTATTCAAATATGTATGAATTGCATTTTTACATAATGTATGTTTGAACAAATTACTAGATCTAAGCAAAAAAGTACCTATAAATGTTATTGCATTATATTACAAAATATCAAACCAAGAGGCATTTGTTAAAAATAAAATAGTAAAAGTAAAACATTTCACAAATATTAGCAAAATGAACATTTAAATAGATTAAAAACAGATGTACAATTCACAATAAACACAAACATATTTTGACAGTACTTATTAAACTTAGTAATATGTTGAATGACACATTGGTTACTTGTGGTTGCACCATGGTTACACACATCCACTAAAAAAACTTTGAACCAGTTTGACTTAGAGAAGTTAGTTTTGAGGAAAGGTCTTTCATCATTTGTTTGCAGATGCCACTTGCTTTTGTACCTGCAATATAATGGACATTCAGACATGTTTAAGTGTGACTAAGGTACTAAATACTTTTGGGGGTCACTGCACAAGTTGATTTTATTATAAAAGCCAATCCTGTCTGGCTTATGGCTTTGCTATCTGTGATGCTAGTATATAACTGATATTATAAACATGAACACATTCTTTTCAGAAAAAAGGATACGAAACTTCTGCAGACTAGAAGAGAAGGTGCTACAAGAAACATTTCGACCAGTGATGTGAGTTACAAATGACAAAAAAAATCCTACAAACGATTTATTCATTACACAAATACTTAAAGTTGTAAACAAACTTAAATACACTTTTTACCAACCTATGAAAGTACACAAACTGCTGAAAAATGTACACAGACACAGTAAAGCTTTCAATCACTGATTCAACCCTGTCAATGTTTTAGGCCGTTCCACATGAGAATGAAGCGGAGTCTGTTTATGGCAATGTTGTGATGTCTTCTGCTGGAACTGCAACAGAAAATCCAGAATCCTTAATTTATTCCTTGATTGACTTAACAGCTGAGTCAAATGAGTTCGGGAGCGCCTCCTCACTTCATGCTGACTACACTGCGGTCCAACATTGTTCTGTAGGAATGGCAAAGGCAGAGAGCTCAATGGTTGAGGATTCAAGCGCAATAGAGGCTCAGGTGATTGTGAGAGCAGATGTGGTTACTAAACAAACCGAGTCAAAGGAATCCGAGAAAGAGCTGTTTGCCGACTCCTCTCAGCTTTACGCATCGGTTAAACGTCGTAAACCATAGAGAACTGGAGATTTTGCCATTTGTTTTCTCCTAAATATTTCTGATATATGTTAACAATATACATTTTTAATATCAAGCCTCATTATTTCTAACATATGACTCAACTTTAGATGTTGCTGGTGGGTTGTGAATTGTGGTTAAAAACAAAAAAGCGAAAGGATGACTGTTAAAGCCAGTGGAGTGTAGACTGAATTCAGGAGGGGCATGAAGAAATGAGCACTGTAAAAGTACGTGTAGTTCTTATACAGCTTTTTCATTTGTTGAATTCAGTGAATATTCTACCCAATATTTTTTTTTAATGTTTTTAAATGGTTAAACCATGGTATTATTTGAAGTGCCTTGGAGTTGCCATGGAAATAGGAATCTTTTCTAATTATATCTATGATTATACTTTCAGTTAGTTAATAGTCCGCATAAGAGTCACTTCTGAATTAATGAGTAACATAACACTGATGTGGGCCAGGAAGAAATTGAGCTTGAAATCTCCGATTGAAAACATTTGAAAACTAATACTGAGGACTTTTTTAAAAATTATTTACATTAATTTTACATTCCCAAAACAAAAGTGGACTTACGGCCGTTTCACACCGCTAGCGTGACATCGTCACTGCAGCTGCAAACACAAGAGTACTGGAAGCTTTGTACAGTGTCACAGCAGCGGCTCCAAAGATATATAAGTGAGCAATTCTTTACAAAGACAACTATACATTTGTTTTTAGAAGTTGGTCATTTATAAAATTGATAGTCTTGAAAGTTTGTTATGGGGAGGTGTACAACATTCGCATATAAATGTTAAATAACTAAACAACCCATCAATCTATTAGTTTCAGTCATACTTTCGATATGCAAACAAAAACAAAAACACACACAAAAAAACGCACACTTGGGTTTGATTTGGGTTGTGCTAGCCTATGTAGCTATCTGTGTGTTACATAAACTAAAAGAAAGTTTATAATATTTTCTGGCTAGTTTACTTTAGTTTTTATATATATAATACACCGCTTTCACCCAAAATGAAAAATTTTAAACAAGTTTTTAACGGGTAGGCTAGCCTAAATCTTCAAAGCTTTCACTTTAATTGAGCGTGAGCAGCAAAAATAGACTCTGCGCCAAAACCGCCACTGCTGCTCACTTGACGCTCCTGCTTGACGCTCATGCGCTGCTCCTGCTCCCGGTGTGAATGCACTCGATTAACATGCACGCCGAAACAAATATGCGCTGCTCACGCGCCGCTCACGCATGCGGTGTGAAACGGCCATTACACAAAATAAAGAAAACAATAAATAATAATATAATAAAGGATCTATGAATTTCTTTCATTAGCCGCGTTTCCACTGTCGGGCTAGGGCCGGGCCAGAGCTAACAGCGAGCCGAGCCGAGCCAGTGGCCTCGGGCCTTAAGCACCGGGCTTGCGTTTCCACTGCCGGGCCAGTAGCCCCACAGCTGCCCTAATTTATTTATTTTTTAAGTTAGGAAGATAGCATGTATATTAACCATAGACTTTAAAGATATTAACTCACCGGCCGTGGCTGCAATAGTGTCCCGATTGTCTCGCGACCCAGCACACCGTCCATCAAGTCGAACCATGGAAAGTCCCTTCTCTGAGCTCCGCTTTGTCCATTGTGCGTTTTTAATCGCCTTGTATACTGCGCCCGCGACTTTTTTATTTTTTCCTGAACTTGAAGCGTTGCTCGCTGAATGCTTAGAAGCTTCAGCATCGATGTATTTTATAACGTCCTCGTTTCTTCACACGCCGTCAAATTGACGTTGTACCCTTTCTTCTGCCCAAATGTTCAGAAGAGCTTTGGTATCTTCGACAGACAAGTACAGGCGATTCTCCATTTCGAGCAGCGATTATTTTGCGCGATATAAAAAGGCGAAATGTGCATCTTGCTTTAGATCATAACGTCCCATAACACCGATAAACTCCGCCTTTTACCTTGAGCACGCCTCTAGCCCGAGCTGGCCCGCTTTGGCCCGAGGTATTTGACGGGCCAGAAATCCTGGCCGTTGGCCCCGAGTAAGCCCCGCTCAAGCCCCGGAAGTGACAGTGGAAACGCGACTGGCCCTGGCACGCACTAGCACGGCTCGGCCCTGGCCCGACAGTGGAAACGCGGCTATTGTTTTCATATGTATTTGTATAGATTGTTAATCGTTTTACATTTCCTAAGCCTTTTGACTCTCTTTGTTGTGTCTTCATCATTGCCAATTAAAGCTTAAATTCTTCTCTAATCTCCACAAATGCATAATAGGATCTTAGGGTTCTTAAAGGGATAATTCTCCCAAAAATGCTGTCCTTAACTACTCACCTTTATGCTGTTTTATGACAGTGTTTCTCAAACTTTTTCTGCCATTCCCCACTTTGGAGGTAGGGAAGGGTTCCGAGCCCCACCTGTCCCCAATCGCCCCCCAAAACTTTTTAATAAACTAGGCTTTAAGTTTACCTATTAAAATGAAAGTGCAATTATATTATCACTTTGCATGAAATAAGACTTTGTTCAAAAGTAAATAAAAATAATAATGCAATTGTGTTTGCATGACATGATCCCCCGTTAGAAAATTTTGTACATTTTAAAGATAAATTCATTAATCTGGTGCACTTTGAAAGTTCAAAATTAAGAGCTTCAACCCATGTTCAGTGTGCAAATTAAACAAAGAAAAGTCTGAGCATTGACTTGTAAATTACCTGAACTTTAAAGGGAGCTTTAGGGCTTGTGCACTAGAGATGTGCAGATCAGCTCTAACGTCACCCGAATCTGCTGTCAAAAATAAATCATCCACCCGCCAACCGGCCGAACCTATGATATTCTCTGATATCTTAGATATCTTAGATATATCTGCAATGAGTCTGTTTTGTAGTAGCTACACATCTTGTCTGAGCCAGAGACGGACGTGGTCAGCGCTTGACATACATCACTATTCAGCGTTTTCAACCACATTATATTTATTTTAGATTTCAGACATTTAAATTCACATAAGTACTAAAAAAATCAATACATTTAGAATTCCTCAAATAGACACTTATGTCTATGGAAGCGCCAATAATAATCATTTCCATTATAATTAACTTAGACAACACGTATTATTCATATCAGATACACTTGTATGTAACTTTCAAGCTTACTCTATTCTCCCAGTTCACCGGCAACTTACTTTCATGTATTTTGGGAGAAGTGGATGAATTCACGTGTTGTAAATCCAACAGATCTCATTCTCTGAATTGACCCTTCGCGTGGAGCTTGATTGACAGGTGTTCTAACCAATCATACTTCGCCATCCGCCATTTTGTCCGAAAAAGCAGCCAGTAGAGTTAGGAGGATTTGAACTTGGTAAAATGAATATACTGACGCCTTTCCGCGGTTAAAACAACATTACTTCTTATGTTCGTTCATGTTTATTTGATGCTATAAATGAACTAGAAGGAAGAGAATGATCGGATCACGAGCAGCTTTAACTGATGCTCTACAGCGATCTGTCTCGGCACATTAAAGAGCCCCAAAACGGTATTTATTGTTTAAATTTCTTTCAAAAAATGACCATATTTGAAAGGTGAGACTTTGTTTAATATGTTTAATATCAAAAGTAACCGAAAAGTAACCTGGTCTGTCCTGTCTGTCCGCGTGTTGTCGGTCTCCTCTCTGCTCCGCGATGTATTTTTCACTGCGTGAGAACATGGTGAGAGCATGGGAGCGGCGTAGCTTGTCGGGCATAGCGACAGTAACTAAGGAGGGCGGGTCTTTGCGAAGGGTCAATTGCAGCACAAACTTGCATGGCGGTGCCCATGGGGCATAGCTCAACTAACACGATCGTTATAAAGGTGTTTTAACAACAAAATACATCCACTCACACATATTTGACAATCGGAATATCAGATATGTCCTGCTGTAGCTAACAAATTTGTGAAATTTTTAACAAAAAAGGAAAAATTTAATAAAAACAGATCGCTATTGCGGCTCTAGTGTGACAAGTAATGACGGTCACCATGGAAACCACATAGTGATACGATCTAACGGTTGCCTTGAAAAACTTTTAAACTTATGTGTGAAAAGGTTTCATTTAAATGTGTATTTAAAACATTGTTTGTTTTGTTTTAAGTGTATGGTCAATAAATAAAGGAATTAATAGAGATGGGCACAAAAAAAAAAAAAGACCAAATTTCCTCCCGTTTGTCGCGCCCCACTTGTCATGTCTCCATTCCCCACCAGTGGGGCGCGCCCCACACTTTGAGAAACGCTGTTTTATGATGTCTTTACTACCTTTCTGGGGATTGAAAGTGGTAGTTGCATAGGCTGTTAAATGATCAGTCCCTCCAGAAAAACGCGATTATGCGATCGCTGAATTCAATGCAAAATCAGCCAAAGTCCGCATATTTATGCGGGGGTCGCATTTTTTCAAATACTCCGCAATTTTGCCGCATAAATTGCTGATTTCCGCGCAAAATATGCGGGGCTTGCATGATTTCATAATCCCCGCATTTTCGTCGCAAAAAGTCACATATATATCTTGGCAGAAAGTTGAAAAATGTTGCGTTTGCTTCACACAAGAGCAGCCATTTCCCCCTGTTGCCATGGGAACATTATGAAGTGACGTAATTACGTGACGTGAACATCATCGAAAAGCTGTAAAACAGGAGCACACTTTATTTTTAAATATTTAAGAAGAAAAACAGGGATAGCTCACAGCTGAAGTTATTGACAGACAGACTCACGGAGGCGATTGGCATCTCACAACTCGCACTTTATTCCCAAATCGAACTCGTATAACTGTCTGTCACACGTTCTTCCGTCCACATCGTTACTTAATAAACAAAATAAGATAAAAGAAGTAGCATCAAACATCGAACATGGGATGTCTACTGAACACTGTTCGAGGCGCATGGCGGCAGACAGTTCAACAGGGAGCACACAGCTCTTAAAGGGGCCACACCTTATTTCCACTCATTACAGGCTGGAATAAAACAAGATGAGAAATTAAATATTTCCAGCACTTTCTGTGATGTAGTATGCTTGCTTATCATAGGAAGTAATAAGAAATGACTCTTCACATTAAGGTAATAGCCTAGTGAGAACATGGTGTCTGGGGAATCAGTTTTTTTCTTCTTTTTTTCATCAAACCGCAGTTTTTGCAAGTTCCCGCAATTTTTGCAAGTTCCCGCAATTTTTGCAAGTTCCCGCAATTTCATCGCAAAAAGTTGCATAAATATCCCGCATATTCCATCGCATTTTTAAAGAAAACGGGCCGCGTAATCAAGGATTTTTGCCCGCAACAATCACAAAAAAACTCCGCGTTTTTCTGGAAGGACTGAATGATGGACAGAAATCTCCCAGATTTCTTTAAAAAGATCTTCATTTGTGTTACAAAGATGACCGAAATTCTTACGGGTTTGGGACGACATGAAGATGAGCAATTAATGACAGAATTAAAATTTTAGGGTGAACTATTCCTTTAAGAGCAACTTGTGAGTGTGTAGCAACCATACTTTTTCTTTTCTTTGTTTTTGCTCATTTATTAATTTATAATCATACTGTATAATCATTTAATTATTCCATTTAATCATATAATCATTTATTATGTGTCATTTAACAATGTCATTATTTTTATTTTTATTATATTGCTTTTTATTTTACTTATTTGACTTGCTCTTGTAGTGGTTGTTAAAGTTGTTTAATCTTAGGATTTTGTGGTTTCTTCACAAAAAATTTTGTCACTTCCTATAGTTCTTGTTGCTTTTGAATTGGTAAAATAACAGTTGTTGTTTTTGTGCTGGTAGGCGAAGTAGGAATGAAGTTCAAAGTCCTACTGAGCATTGAAACATATAGGCCCATGCAAAGATTATTCAATAAACTCTGCTCTTTTTTAGCAATACTTCGTCTTCTGCTTTCTGCTATTTCACGGCTTCCTCTGTCTGCAGGGTGACCACCATCAAACAAACCAAATGTGGGACGATTATAAGTTTGTGTGGGACAATGTGGGACATACCAACACTAAAACATAACCTGAAACTGTTATATAATGTTTATCTAACTTAATAAAAACATTTGTATTCTGCCTTTCAGCTGATAAAAATACTTTGTTCTTTAATCCCCTCCAGAAAACACCATTACAATCACAATGTAACATAACATGTCTTTATTTTACATGGCATTTAAATTCAACATCACATCACTGAGCCCAAAGGCAGCAGCAGATAACTATTTTAGAAACAGTTCTGACCAACTAAAGTCCAACTAAAATCCAACTAAATAAATAATGAACAAATAAAATATAAATCAACATGAATTTAGATAATTGACAGTCTTAAAGATTATATTAAACCAAAAACGTTTTTTTTTTTTTTTTTTTTAGAAAGGATGTGAATTAAAACCACCACAGCAGGCAACAAGTTGATAAATTCTGTTAAATTTAAAATTTAATTTACTGAATTATCCATTTGTTTTCTGACAGGGAACACGTGTAACGAATAACCGCTCCACATTTTGATTGACAGCGTTACAACCCACTAGTGACCATGTTTACTCCTGTGCTTTCAACCATTGGCTAGGATTTGAAAAACGGCTGTTGTATTTGTACTTTTGACGAAGCGCTGTTAAAGGGTTAGTTCACCCCAAAATGAAAATTAAGTCATTAATTACTCACCCCATGCTGTACCAACCCCGTAAGACCTTCGTTCATCTTCGGAACACAAATTAAGATATTTTTGATTAAATCTGAGAGCTGGGTCACTCCTCCATAGGCTTCTGGGAATGAAACCTGACAGCCCCGAAAAGTCATTAAAGACATCGTTAAAATAGTCCAAGTGACTATAGTAACTCGGTCTTAAGTCTATCAAGCGACGAGAATACTTTTTGAGCGCAAAAAACAAACAAAAATAACGACTCTCTTCAAGTATTCACTTCCTTCTCTGTTTGGCTTTTTTACCAACCTATGAAAGAATATATTTCTATATAATATATAGTCGTTATTTTTGTTTGTTTTTTTGCGCTCAAAAAGTATTCTCGTCGCTTGATAAACTTAAGACCGAGTCACTATAGTCACTTTTCGGGGCTGTCAGGTTTCATTCCCAGAAGCCTATGGAGGATTGACCCAGCTCTCTGATTTAATCAAAAATATCTTAATTTGTGTTCCGAAGATGAACGAAGGTCTTACGGGGTTGGTACAGCATGGGGGTGAGTAATTAATGACGTAATTTTCATTTTGGGGTGAACTAACCCTTTAAGTATAGGTGAAAAACTACGCCGCAAAAATAATAAATTGAATGCTTTAAAAAGGCAAAATAACGCATGCACGTTTTCTTAATATGATAATTAAAAACTAACAGCAGACTGATGAAAATGCGGGACATTGCGACGTGCGGGACAAGGGGTGAAAATGCTGTGCGGTAGCCTACAACGCAAAGCGGGACGGGTGGTCACCCTATCTGTCTGTCTTTTTGGCTGATCTGATGAAGAGCGTTATAAAGTCAGAATTGCATGACAAACTTGCAATTGCAAGAACAATAAACTTGCAATTCTGACTTTTTTCTTGCAATTGCGAGTTTATATTATACAATTCAGACTTAAATTCCAATCGGAAGTGAGCATCCCTATGCCCTACTCACTCCGAAGGGCAGAACATGACCATAAATAATTAAATTACTTCCTTGAAGTGACCATTGCATGTTCCCTTCGCTAAAGAACCGGTGGAAGGGCCCTTCGTGAAGGCATTCAGTTGTTCACTTTCGTTTGGAATGCTCCTACAAATGGCCTCCCCTTCCTGAAGTGCCCTTCAAGGGTGCAAAAACGCTGTTTGGAAGTCGCTTGTGAGTTATAATGTCAGAATTGTGAGATATAAACTCGCAATTCTGACTATTTTTCTCAGACAGTATAACTCGCAATTGCGAGTAGGCTAATAATGTCTGAGAAAAAAAGTCAGAATTGCGAGATGTAAGGGGAGAAAAAGTCACAATACCTTTTTATTTTTTTCATTCTGTGGCAGAAACAAGCTTCCATACTTATAGTATTATAAAATCCCTTGGCAAATAAACATGAATAAAATAAAAATTATTAAAATGTATTATAATCCTGACTACATTTTTTTTCACATTAACACAAAATCAAGTATTGTGAGGACCTAAACTGAGTCAAGAAAGATCAGGAGCAGGTCGACACACTCTAAAAAACTGCCAAAATGGGCAGGTGTTGAATGTAGCTTGTGGACCTGGTGAGTACTGGAAAAATCAAACCTGAACAGAATGGAACAGAGGCTTGTTTGGTGTAATTTTAAAACAGAAGAAAACTTTGTCTCTGTAATTCTTGTTTGAAGATAACCTGCTTATCATTTGTATAATTTGTGACATAGCCCCAAAGCCAAGAGAGGTTTAGGCTGCCACAAAACACAACCACAAGAGAGGTGGGAGCAGGGTCTTTTATTTATCCAAGAACATAGGATGGCCAAAAGGAATCTGAATTAGAATTAAGGTTCTTCCCGTTCTGGGGTGTCCGTGACAGCTGTGTTCCACCCATCTGCTTGAACACCAGGGCTGCGTTCAGCCCCGACAAAACGTTGCACAACGTTTTTTAAACAGAAACGGTGATGCGTTGAACACACTGTTCTGATGACGCAAGAGTTGCAACTATGGCAGCTGAGAAGGCCATTCTTGGTGTTCTTTGTGAAGAATTTTCGGAGCCTGATGAAGTCGGTATAAATATGTGTTTAATACTACAAAATATGCCCGATGTTACAGTTACTGCACTTGCCGCCCAGAACACAAGAGAACATCCCAATCGAGTGAAGGGATTTGTGGAAACTGAAATGGAAGCACATGTTACCTAATTCAGACTAAAACACATCTATTTAGCCTCACATACTGACTTTATTTGTAGTTCATACTGTTTTAATACCCTGTATTTTCTTTCTCATTTTTAGGAAAAGCACTTAATTACCATTGTTTATTTCTATACCAAATGTCATACACTTCAACATGACATCATGACTTTTGCGTAAACATACACGCCACTTTCAAGTCAAGTGGCGTTTTATCTATACGCATTTTCAGCTATCCGCGTGTATGCGTGTATATCTACGCCGTTAAATGTCCGAGTGATTCCGCGTGTATGTACACGCCGTTAAATATCTGAGCGAAACGAAGAAAAACCTAGATCTACATCTGGCGAGCGATATTTTTTGTCCTAGGATGGTAGGGGAACACTTATTAATGGTATTAACCCCAGTGACGGGTAGGTTTAGGGACGGGGTTGGGGTAGGTCATATATTTATATATACAGTAGGCTAATGTAACGTTAAGTCAACGGCGTTCATAAACACGCTGAAAAGCGATTATGCGTGTTGATAGCACGCCAAAAATGGAAATACGAATTGGCGTGTCATACATACGCCATTTCATGAGATCAGTCTGCTTTCAATATATAAACAAGCTAAAAAATAAGCTAAAAATATAAACAACTACATCATTATGTTGATATCCTATATTTTTACAATAAAACTTACGACAATCTTACAACGACAGTTGTTGCGTATACCGAGCTGCATCGAACACATTTGTAAATTACTTTCCTTGAACCCATTGTGCGAGTTCACTTTAATACCGCGTGTTTTATATATATTGCTGCTGATTGGACTGCAGTTCTGACACAACCACCAAACAAAAGAAAACGTATCTCAAACCCTGTTGCACACTGGTGGATGCCGTTTCCAGGAAACATGACGTTCAACCCGGAAACCCTAGCAAAACGTTGTGCACTGTTTTGAACTTGAACGTGCCCCAGGACTCCTTGAAGGCGAAAACAGAACAAAAGAAAGGTAAAGTTGGTAAAGCAGAGATTATAACCATGGTTATACAAGGTTATACCCGAGTTATAATAACCATGGTTATAACATGGTTATACATATATATAACCGAGGTTGTATACAAGTTTAACCATGTCTTTTTCTCTTCAGCCGGTTTCACTCTAGGTCTCCCTGTGCTGCACACCTCGTCCTGGGGGTGTCTGCATCCAGAAACATTCCCCCCTTGAGTGAAGCAAAGTTCCCAGATTTATAGTGACCTCCATTATAGTAGAATTCTCTCCCCAGCAGGTAATATCGCCGTTTTTTTCTGGGCCCACCTAAAGGACAAAAAAATCTTTCTCCACGGTAGAATAATTAGGTTTGTGTTTGAGTAACTTACGGATGATGAAAGTAATAGGATGTTCTTCATTTCTCAGCTGTGAGAGGTCTGCTCCTATGAGCGTTTCGGAGGCATCCAAACAACTCAATAATGTTCAAGTCTAACATTTTCCTTTACTTCTTCATGGATTGGTTCTCTTTGGGCCTGGGATGTGATAGGGCCCCCACTCTCTGATTCCTGGCCTGAGGGTGCTGCAAAAGAGGGGCTGGGGTTTCTTGACACTTGGCTTTACTTTAATTTTAGGCCTTCCAGGGAGGTTTCGGTGTATTAGAGGTCAGTAATGCTCATACACTGGGCAGTCCCTATACCTACCAGGGCTGATACTGACCAACATTGGATTGCAACAACTTATGTAATAAAAAATAAAAAAATTGTAATGTTTTTACTTTTTTTACTTTTCTTGTAGCCAGTCTGCTGTCATCAAGTACTTACTTTATTCGTTTCATTTTCACTCAATCCAGTCGCATTGACACAGGCTGTAGAAGAACTGCTACCACAATATTTTATGTTTAAAGGAGAATTTTGGGTTAAGTTAAGCTCAACAGCATTTCTGCCATAAAATAAAAAAAATGTATATTTCTTTTGCTTAAAGAATGGTGAAAAAAGCAAAAACCTGGATCCCATGCTAATTTACTGTCAACTGATTCACATAAACTCGACGCATGTCATTTTCAACACTCCACATCATAAATACATTAACAGTTTGTGACACAGGTGTTTATTATGAACTGCCTCAGTATTGCATTTACATTTACATTTACATTTAGTCATTTAGCAGACGCTTTTATCCAAAGCGACTTACAACTGAGGACAAAACCAAGCGAGTCATCGTGAAAAGGCAAAAACAACGCAAGAAGTGCTCAAAGTACAAAGTTCACACATAGCTCGGAGTAGTACAAGCCAAGCAAGGGAGGATTTAAAGGAAAGGGAAAGGTTTTTTTTAAAAAAATTTTTTTTTTTTTTTTTATGTTAAGTGCTCCCTGAAGAGATGAGTTTTCAGTTGTCAGTTTTCAGAGTATTGAGCTCTGATTAAAGCAGTTTCAAGTAATTTGCAACTTTCTATCATCTCTCACATGGAAATATGATTGATTGCTTGGCAACCATCTCTGTCATCTCCAGCTGCATCACTCATCATTCAATCATAATGCACATTGTTTCATTCATTTCCAATTGGCACAAAAATTGCCTGGTTTTGGTTTCAGTTTTTCAAAGCTTAAAGCGTACCTATTATGGATTTTTGAAAACTGCCCATCATGTAGTGTGTAACATAGATCTAAGTGAACGAAAATATCCTGCAAAGTTTTAAACATGAAAGTTCACCGTATACAAAGTTATTGTCTCTCAAAAGTAAGATGACGTCAACTTGACAAGTTATTTGAATAAAATACGCCCACTTATTGGCCCTCATTTATCAAAAGTGCGTACACCAAATTTCGAGCGTACACCTGGCGTACACCCTAAACCACGGTGACTTTGAGATTTATCAATATGGACGTTGCCGTACGGCACGCTCAAATCCCACGCCAGCTCAGGAGGTGGTGTACGCACGTTTGAGTTAGTGCGGAAACGCGCAGAAACACAATTCCTAACACCACAAAATGCGCTGACAAACTAAAACATATGACAAAACAACAACAACAACAACATAGGCTAATTATAAACTTCAGTGTAAAAATCTGTCACAAAGAACCGGCAAAAGTAATGATTATGAATATGTAAAATATAGCAAGGAGATATTTTAATTGTTTATTAATAAAGAAGTGTTTTCTTTGTGTCGGCTGCAAAGATGAAGTTGAGATGCTGAATCGCGATCTTCGCAGTAGTGAACGCGCCAGAGAGAAATGCACATTTCAGATTACATAAGCAGAGAGCAGTCTGCAGTCTGTTTTCTTTCGTTTTGAATTGTTCTGTTTAAAAGTAGACATGTCTGAGGCACCTTATATGCTGAGTTTCGGTTTATTTATGAGATGAGCTCAGTTCACGCGTCCTCCGTTTCATATCATCTGCTATTTACTTTCCTATTTGTTAAATCCAGGTAGGCCTAATTGGTTGACGAAACATTGTTTAAAATTAAGATACAATTAATACAAAACGAAATTCAGTTTAAAGAAAGGTTTTGTGTTTTATGTTTGATGTCTCTGTGAAAGTTTTAAAATATATTTTAGTGCCGCTTTTAGAGCGCTCATGTCCGTATCATTGTTTTTTCCTCATAAATGCGAACACGAATAATAATAAGAATAAGAATATTACAAATGGACATGCAATTATTAATGTGAATGAATGGTAGGCTACTCCACATCACATCATCATCACTATTGTACATGATACGATATTAAATGCTAATTGTTTCAAAACACGTGCTGTAAAATAATGCATTGTGATAGGTCATTTGATCGGTCGGAGAAGTTTCTCTTCTTTGCCGTCTTCCGTGTGTCCATGGCGTAAAATGAGGGCGTGGGGGAAGCGGAGACTTGAATATTTAGAGGCGTGTTATTCTAATGACGATCGTTTTCAGCCACTGCATTTATCAAGGACAGGTATTGCGTACACCAGGATTTCAAAGGTACGCACAGCTTCATACATCAGGCGGTGAGAGGAGTGTAAGCATAATCTTACGCCAACATATACGCCCGTTTCTACGCAAGAATGATAAATGAGGGCCATTGCGTTTGGAGACGACAGGGAAAACATCATGTCGACGAGACGCTGTGTTTTGAAGTGCGACGCAAAAGCAAACTTTTTTTTTGAAGACTTTTGTGAGCATTTGAAGACTAAGTGGCTACAGTTCATATATACAACTATACCACACAAGTATAGCCGAACCTTGTTCTGTGTTAGCGTCATTTTGAAGATGATTGCTTCACAAACCTAAATGCTATAAAGTATGGATTTGCGAGCCGGCTGATACTGAAGGAAGGCCGAGTTTATTTGGATCAGCTTCCTTCTCCGAATAACAACCTGTAAGTATTATTAATATTAATTGTTGCTTTTATGGTTTTTGTAGCGTCGGGGGCGCTATGAGGGAAGGCGCAGTAAGTGTGTGTGTGTGTGTGTGTGTGTGTGTGTGTGTGTGTGTGTGTGTGTGTAAGTTACGCTCAGCGCAGCTTCTAGGTCTCCAATGTCAATTTTTTTTAAATATGTGAAATATTTGTCCCTGTTATTGGAGTTATCATAAAGAATAGAGCAATACCTTGTAGTACTGCATTACTTTATCAATATGTTTATGCGTTGGGCTAACACAAACAATAACTGACTGGGTCATATGATCTGACCAATCACCGCAGATTAGCGTCACGCAAAGGAGGGGTTTGAAAAATGAGTTGAAAAACGAATCATTAGGGAGTCGGTGAGCAAATCAGGTAAAAATAAATGCATATTATGCTTCGCGCCCATTTCGTCATGTCCCGCCAGTAAAGGCGTGGTCTCGCCCTCTAAATACGCTCGATAGCTGTATTTCCTCTGATTTTTCTACTCTTCAGCGAAGCTCACGCATCGCTGGATCCGGAGTGAGAAGCCGCGCCGTCGACCTGTAGCCTTCAGCGGGACGTGCCATCGAGTCTGGAGTCGCTGGCCTCGCCGCCTTCAGCCGCCGTACCTGCTGCGCTTTCCGGCGTACATATCCTTTCCTCTGCTTAGAGTGTGTGTGTTGCATTATTTGCCTTTTTTCCCCACCCCTCTAAAAGAGCGGCGTCTTTTTAAAGATGCCTTCCTGTGGTTCTTGCCGAGCCCCACTCAGCGACGAGGACCGCCACGTCATCTGCGTGTCCTGCCTGGGTGAGGATCACGCGGCCACCGCGCTCGCTGACGGCGGATGCCATCATTGTGAACGCTTGCCTATGGTGACTCTGCGGACTCGCCTAGCTTCGTTCTCCGAGTCCGCATCCCAGCCCGCCGTGATGCCGCGCCGCAAGAAGCGCCGCGCTCAGCGCGCGCCCGAGCTATTTCCAGCCCGCCAAAGCTCGCCGGTTCGCCCGCCAGCTTCGCCGGCTTCGCTCGAGTCGCTCCCAGACGGACAGCGGCCGCCGTCTGCCGCCGCGTCCGCACTTGAGCTCGACGAACTTACCGGAGACGGCATTGAAACTGAGCCGATGCGTCCGCTCTCTCAAGCCGTGGATTACATCGGCCTCGACTGAAAGGCGCTCGCGCAACTAACGCGCAATAGGCTGGACGGACGCTTTCTCGGGAAAGACGAAGCTCCGTCACAGTCGAGACCCGCGCCTTTCCCCCCTGAATGGTGAGAAACATTTGTGGCTAACGCTATCCGAGATGACGGAAGCTGAGCGCTCCGTGTTCCTCGACGTTCTCGCTCTGCTGGACGCCGCCCCCCTCAGCGCGGGCCCCGGCCGAGGATTGAGATAAAGCCCGAGGTCTCAAGGCCTTCCTAGTCTCTCTAGGAAAGCGACGGTGTTCAGTTCCCGCTGCGGCCGGATTTCCACCAAAACTTCTCGCTCGTTCAGTTCCAAGCAATGTGACTGTTCCAGTGTATTTCGCAGTGAGCAAGCTGGTTCCACAGCCCGCTTGCCTGCGCACAAAGGCCGTCGTTTCGGCTAACTAGCAGCGCCGCCAGGCCCGAGATCAAACACCGCGCTCTCGCTCTGCTGGACGCCGCCCCCCTCAGCGCGGGCCCCGGCCGAGGATTGAGGTAAAGCCTGAGGTCTCAAGGCCTTCCTAGTCTTTCTAGGAAAGTGACGGTTTTCAGATCCCGCTGCGGCCAGATTTCCACCAAAACTTCTCGCTCGTTCAGTTCCATGCGTTGTGACTGTCCCAGTGTATTTCGCAGTGAAGCAGCCGGTGTCTCAGCCCGCTTGCCTGCGCACAAAAGCCGTTTCTATGGCTACCCAGACAAATCCAATAAAGAGTGCATTTTCTGGTGTTCCGGCCACGGCCGATGGTGTTACGAGTGTTGTAAGAATGCCCACGTCCCAGTGCCCATTCCCACACCCAGACACAGCCCGCCACGGTGCAGGGCTAGCACAAATAAAACCAACTCATGTTGGTTGTGCAGAAAATGTAGTGAACGCGCCCATACAATGCCCGCTTACACTACACGATGCGTGTCCCTTGGTTTCTGTAAAAACGAAACTAGCACACATTTAGTCGGCGCGAGCCGACAGTGTTCTCAGTGCAGTAAATGTGCCCGCTGTCCCGCATTTCCTCACTGACACGCCGAATCCCACGGGATTCACCCCCGCTCGCTTTCTATGCACAACCCGTCACAGAGAAGCTGAGCGCGGCCAGGCTGCCCGCTGTGATTAGCGCCCACCTCGCACGCTGTGAACACAGCGTTGATTCAGTCGGCGCAAGCCGAGTGTTCTCCGTGCAGAAAATGTGCCCGCTGTCTCGCGCCCGCATTTCTCACAGACACTCCGAATCTCACGGGATTCCCCCCGCTCGTTTTCTCTGCACAACCCGTCACAGAGAAGCTGAGCGCGGCCAGGCTGCCAGCTGTGATCAGCGCGCGCCTCGCACGCTGTAAACACAGCAGTGATTTAGTCGGCGCGAGCTGACAGTCAGTGGTGGACGAAGTACACATACCATGTACTTGAGTAAAAGTAAAGATACTCAAGGTAAAATATTACTCAAGTAAAAGTAGAAGTACTGCCTTTAAACATTCACTTGAGTAAAAGTACAAAAGTATTTGCCTTCAAATGTACTTAAGTATCCAAGTACTTTGATTTTTTTATGGCTATAATGTCCTATTATAATTTGTCACAAGACTCTTGCTTAACTCAGTCTAAGTGAAGACTAATGTCACTCTTGGCACACCAATCTATTAATGAAATGACATTAATGAGTCATATATATATATATATATATATATATATATATATATATATATATATATATATATATATATATATATATATATATATTTGAATTGAATCAATTTTTGTGTGTTTAATTTTGGAGGGAAGGGGACTGTTCCCATAATGTATAACATTTACAGTATTTACTGTATATATTTTTCTCCCGCGCCTATGGTCATAATTATTAACATCTTAATGTTATGATGCATTCACATAACCTGCACAACGCCATTAAATATATATATATATATATACACACACACACACACACATTCACTAACGCGCGCGCACACACACACACACATATAATTATATATATATATATATATATATATATATATATATATATATATAAGATATAGAATATAGAATATATATATATATAAGATATAGAATATATATATATATATATATATATATATACATATATATTCTATATTCTATGTTATGGGAGCCAATTTCCCTGGAAAATTAAACACAAAAACGTATTAATGCAGTGTTTCTGCTAGGCTACTCGCCAGAAAAAAAAAACATTATATGCAATTCATTTTAGTGGCAACGTAAGCAATGTACATTATGCGTCAATACTTACCGATACTTGCTGCTGCTCTCTGTCCCGCTTAAAATCATTGTCAACGCGATTTGTTTGGAACCATTGAGAGCTACACGAATAACGTGACCGCGCGGCGGCGAAATCACTGTCACAACCATCTATGTTCGCAACTCTCATATTTAACGGCTCTGGTTAGCGCTTAAATACCGCCAAGGCAAGTTCAAAACAAAGCGCGCGCGCTGTACTGTGATTGGTGGCTCGTTTGACCAGTTATGTTTTTATCCACTCATAAATAAAAAGGAACGACTGATTTTGAAAATGTAGTAGAGTAAAAAGTAAGATATTTGACTTTGAAATGTAGTGGAGTTAAAGTAAAAGTCTCCCAAAATTTAAATACTTGAGTAAAGTACAGATACGCAAAAAAGCTACTTAAGTACAGTAACGAATTACAATTACTTCGTTACTGTCCACCACTGCTGACAGTATTCTCAGTGTAGTAAATGTGCCCGCATTTAGTAAATGTGCCCACATTCCCTCACACGCGCCGAATCCCACGGGATTCGCCCCGCTCGCTTTCTCTGCGCGTCCCGCCATAGAGAAGCTGAGCGCGGCCAGGCTGCCCGCTGTGATCAGCGCGCCCCCCGCCTCGAACGCTGTAAACACGGTGTTGTGTTCCCAGTACACAGGGGCTCTCGAGCCGCCGTCCTGCCGCGGCCAGAGCCCAGATTTCATTCTACCCCTAGCTATTCACGCAGATGCGTGGTCAAGGCTTCCCGGGGTATCAGAATGGGTGTTGAACACTATAACGAGAGGCTGTTCGCTACAGTTCGCTCGACGCCCCCGCCGTTATACGGCGCGAGTCGAAACTACGGTGTAAAGCGAAGTGTTTCATCTACTTCGAGGCGAGATAGCGAAACTACTGAGAAAAGGGGCTATAGAACCTCTATCTCAGGGCGAAGGGGGCTTATACAGCAGATATTTTCTGGTACCGAAAAAAGATGGTGGGCTCAGACCCATTCTAGATCTGCGACTGCTGAACAGAACGCTCGTGAAGCGCCAGTTCAGAATGCTTACGACCAGGAAAATCCTCGCGCAAGTGCGCCAAGGAGACTGGTTCATGTCAATAGATCTGAAAGACGCCGATTTTCAAATACAAATAGCGTCCCATCACAGGCGATTCTTGAGATTCGCCTTCGAGGGCCAGGCATATCAATACACAGTCCTGCCGTTCGGCCTGTCCCTAGCACCCCGTACGTTCACGAGTGCATGGACGCGGCCCTCGCCCCCTGAGACTTGGGGCATGCGAGTTTTGAACTACTTGGACGATTGGCTGATTCTAGCTCGTTCACGAACGGAGCTCATAGAACACAGGGCCGCATTACTCGAGCACCTCGAGGAGTTGGGCCTTACAGTCAATTGGGCGAAAAGCTCACTGCTCCCCAGTCGGAGAATTTCCTTTCTGGGAACAGTGTTAGACTCGCTATCCATGACAGCACGCCTGTCACCGGAGCGCGGATTGAATATTCAGCACGTCGCGAGATCCTTCCGCCACGGCTCTATAGTCCCGCTCAGAAGGTTTCAGAAAATGCTGGGTCTGATGGCCTCAGCAGCCTCCGTACTCCAGTTGGGCCTGCTCCGCATGCGCCCACTGCAGCTATGGCTAATAGCACGAGTTCCCCCCAGGGCGTGGACCGCAGGTCTATTTCGCCTCAGGGTCGACCTTCAGTGCATTTCGGCTCTGAAACCATGGAAAGCAACCGACTGGTATCAGTCAGGTGTGAGTCTGGGGATCCCCTCGAGTGTGAAGGTGGTGTCTACGGACGCCTCCACTTCGGGGCAGGGAGCGCTGCTCGAGGGCAGACCGCTAGCTGGCCTATGGTCAGTACGGGAGAAGCTCCTTCACATAAACTGCTTGGAATTAATAGCAGTCGACAAAGCGCTACGGCGCTTCTGTCCCCAGATAAAAGGCCACACGATTGGTCCGGTCGGACAACATGTCAGTGGTGGCGTACATAAATCGCCAGGGCGGCGTCAGGTCCCGAAACCTTTACAGGCTGACGGGACGCCTCCTGGTCTGGGCTCAGCCAACCTGCTCTCGCTGAGAGCGGCGCATGTGCCTGGTCACCTAAATGTGGGGCCAGACAGGCTGTCCAGAAACAACGTCCCAGCGGAGAATGGTCTCTGCACCCGCAGACGATCCAGCTGCTGTGGGAAACGTTTGGCAAAGCGCAGGTGGACCTGTTCGCGTCCCAAGAAAACGCTCACTGCCCGAGATTCTTCTCGAAATGCCGGGAGGCGCTGGCCCATGTTTGGCCCCGCCGCCCCCTATATGCTTTTCCCCCTGTCTCACTCCTGCCTCAGGTGTTGGAGCGAATCAGGAGGGAGGGATGCCCAGTGCTACTCATAGCTCCGCTCTGGACAAACCAGTCGTGGTTCCCTGTCCTGATGCAGCTGACCAGCGCTGTCCCATGGCCTTTACCGCTGAGGAGAGACCTCCTCTCTCAGGCGGGAGGCTCGATTTGGCATCCTCGCCCGGATTTGTGGTCCCTGCACGCATGGGCCATCAACGGGTACCCGCTGACCTCCCAGAGGGAGTGTTAAACACGATCGCGCAGGCTAGAGCCCCGTCTACCAGACGGCTCTACACCTCGAAGTGGTCTGTGTTCTCTGCTTGGTGTCAAGCGCAGAGCTTTTCACCTGTAGACTGCGGGGTTACGGAAGTGCTTTCCTTCCTTCAGGAGCTACTGGATAAGGGCAGGACCCCTTCCACGCTCAAAGTATACGTGGCGGCCATAGCAACGTTTGCAAAACCGGTGTCTGGCCAGTCACTAGGAAAGAACGACTTAGTCGTGCGTTTACTTAGAGGAGCTCGGAGGCTAAACCCTCCCAGGCCCCCTTCAGTCCCGACATGGGACCTTTCCACGGTCTTGGAGGCCATGAAAGGTGCCCCATTCGAGCCAATCCAGTCGTCAGACATGAAACACTTGTCTTTCAAGACAGCGTTTCTCATGGCTCTCGCTTCAGTGAAGCGCGTAGGGGACTTGCAAGCGCTTTCAGTGAGCGCATCATGCATGGAGTTTGGACCTAATGACTCAAAGGTCATACTCAAACCGAAGCACGGCTACGTGCCAAAATCCCTCAACACACCGTTCAGGGCCCAGGTGATTTCCCTGTCTGCCCTTCCGGTTCTCAATGAGGAGAAGGACGCGAGTCTCCTTTGCCCTGTCAGGGCACTAAGGGCTTATGTGTCCCGCTCGTCTGGTTTCAGACAGACTGAGCAGCTTTTCGTTTCGTTTGGCGGCCGTGCTAAGAGACTTGCCGCTTCGAAACAGAGCCTATCCAGATGGATAGTCGGTGCCATTGCGCTGGCTTACACTTCCAAGGGCCTGCAGTGCCCGTTGGGTGTCAGAGCGCACTCCACGAGAGGCGTGGCCTCGTCGTGGGCATGGTATAGCGGGGTCTCCCTGCAAGATATCTGTACGGCTGCGGGCTGGGCTTCGCCGTCTACATTTATCAAGTACTATAACCTGGAGGTGCCCGCCTTACAAGCTAAGCTTTTGGCGGTCTGAACTTCGGGCTTATCGGCCGCCATGCGGCTTGTGTGTGGAGTATTGGCCTGTGCATCGCTCAGTCCGATGCGGCAGCTCCATGAGTGTGGTACCCTTACGGGTCTGATACCCCTACGGGACTATTTATAAAGGAGTGATGCTTCTAGCCTCTCCTCCTCTACTCTGTGAGAGTTGTGGTGATTGTGCACTAGATGCGCCCCGGGCTTCGGCCCTGGGACTCTGGTGTTGGATCCCTGTCCGCACGGCGTGTTACACTGTGTTCCCCATAGCGTAAGATATTACACAGTACGAGAGATACTCTCGTAAGAGAACGTACTCGGTTACTAACGTAACCTCGGTTCTCTCTAGAGAGGGAACGAGTACTGCGTATCTTGCCGTGCTTGGAATACGCTCTGGTTCGCTTCGGCGTTGAAAAATCAGAGGAAATACAGCTATCGAGGGTATTTAGAGGGCGAGACCACGCCTTTACTGGCGGGACATGACGAAATGGGCGCGAAGCGCCCCCATTCGTCATTGCGTCACGCAGTGCCTCACTCGATAGGCTGCAGCTTTTCCAGCAAGGCAGACAATGGGCGCGCGAGCTGTCTCGCCCTTGTCTGCTTGCTGCTGCAAAGCGTTTTGCATTGATTAAAAATTAAGGATAATTTTTGGCTTCAATATCTCGAGGAAAAGAGTTTTCCCCATAGCGTAAGATATTACGCAGTACTCGTTCCCTCTCTAGAGAGAACCGAGGTTACGTTAGTAACAGAGTACGTTTTTTGCATTGCATGCATGTAAAACTGTTGTTGGGGACTCCCAGAACAATATTAGGAACATTTAAATGCCATAATAGGTGCCCTTTAAAAACTTAACATAAACACTGAACAAAGCATGTCAGTAAAGTGTATCAAGAAAAGTGGTCCCTACACAAAATGAAAACTCAATCAACTAGATCTTACAACATTTCAAGGTTACCATTGTTGAAAACAATTGTCAGTTCTTTCTGACAAGCTGAAGGATGACAAGTCACTTATTTCAAAATTAGTTTGTTTTCCAGTGATCAATTGATTATAAAGAAACATTTTTTGTACAATTTCATTTAACTTTTATTGACACGTATGACAATGCAAAACAAAACTTTATATGTCAAACTTTAATAAACATAAAACAAAATTCAAACTTTCATTGGCTAAAGAGCAAAAAAAAAAAAAAAAAAAAACAGAAAGAAAAGACAGTAAAAACAAGCTTTATTTTCAGATGTCTACTTAATAATCATTATGTTCCTCTGAGATGCATGATGGACATTCAAGTACATCTTCTGATGGATCCATCACCACAGATGACCCACAGCCTCCCCAAATCGAAGGTCACATGTTTGTGGTTGTTGGGACAGGCAACAATCGTTTGCCATCCCGTGCCAGCGGGATTTGTTGTATTGACTCCGACTCTATAAAAGATAAGTGATAAGATAATGGTTTCTAATCAATGAAACAAGCTTTCAGTGCTATTTTCAGCTCACCTTTGAAGCAAAGACCCCTGATAGTCGACAGCATAGACGCTGCCATCAGTTGCAACTTCGATCATAGACAGAGTTCCATTAAAAACATCCCAAAAAGCTGACCCACCACAGGAAGAACCCGTCACATTCTGAGAAACACAACAAGATACAAATCAACTCACTTGACTAAAACTGATTACTCCTCAGGCTTTTCCTTTTGTTCAAAGTCTTCCACTCTTACCCTTTTAAGGAGCACATTCCCTTGAGAGTTCACCCCCCAACAGCTGTATGGGCCACAGCTGTAGTACTTCAGCCTTCCTGCGATTTGTGTCCAAGGAATAATTCCAGATGGCCCATTGCTGTTAGTCTCCTTATTAAAGCAGAAGATGTCGTCTATTGGAGAAACACCTGCAACAATCTCACTTCCAGCATCCACCTGCTTTAAACCTCCTGACATTAAAAATAAAGAGATTTAAGGGAGAAGTCAGACCAAATATGGACAGATAAGAAAATCTGCATTCAGCATCTTGAATTTTCATTATTATTATTATTTACCTTGAATCGGCCTGAAGGTTCCGCTCAGAAACTTTAAAACAATGTCTTCTGGACTCACTCCAAACTGCCCAGCTGGTCCAACAGTAATGTGCTTCAGTGATCCATTTATTTTTGTAAAACTGTTCGCCAGATATAGGAAAGCTTCATTGTCATTGTTGACTCCACCCACTAAGCCTAATCCAGCGTCAATCTGCTTCAGGTTACCAGGAATCACATCACAGTCTAAAGCTATGGAAATATTTGGTTTGGGTTCATTTGAATTATTCTGCAATTATTAGTATCATGATATGATTCTGAATCCCCAAACACACATTCATCGTTTACCTCGAGTATAAATAATCTGGCAGCTGAAGAGTAGCAGGATGCACTGACAAGCTTTCATTGTGCTGCAACACAGAGTATATGTCTCGTCATATACTTCTTAAATTCTACAAATAAATAAATAAATAAAAATATGTTTTTACAAATGAAAACAAATAAACCAGCATAATTATTTAGTTTGAAACCAAACCAACCTTTTCTTGATCTTAGACGTGTCAGCTGGTTTCAGCAGTCCTCTTCTCACAACCACAATGTTTGGAGATGCTGGTGAATGACTGCTAGGTTGGGTTTTATAGCTGTTGTTTGTTTCCTGATCAGGCAAGGGAAACCCCTGATGTACAGAATTATGCAGTGGATCAAGATCTACTGGGTGGAGCAGAATTAGGGAAGAACTCTTATGTCACTGGTTCTTATGAACTCATTGACTGAATAGTTTTTGTTTCCACAAGTGCACACATTTGCCCATGCCATTGTCACATACCTATGATGCACTGGGATTTTTTTTTTTTACATTTTTTTTTATGTTTGGTAAGAACATGTGATGCTTAAAACCTGGTTCAAGGTTGTTTAATATAAATTGTAAACCTCAATTTAAACCCAACAAGAAAATAAAAACCTCACCTTCTGCGGTAAAGTCATTCTGAAGTGGTGTAATGAAATTTAACAAGGATTGCAATGCAATTACATAACTGAATTCATAAAGCATCAGAAAAGGTTATGGGGATTTCAAGGTATTTAAAAGAAGAAATAACAAGCTAATAATTATCTGAAAGCAATTCAATTCTTCTTTTAAAACGTTTTTTTTTTTGTTTTATCTTTTTAGTCAAAAGTTATATTTGATAACATTAGTTAATGCAATGTGAACATGAACAAACAATGCACAACTGTATTTTTATTAACTAACATGAACAAAGATGAACACATACTGTAACAAATGTATTGCTCATTGTTAGTTTATTTTAGTTAATAAGTGTTACCCTTTACACAGAAAATGTTAGCAAGTTTATTATTGTTCTTGTGGCTGTACTATTAAAATAAATGTTTACGGCTTGGCCCTTTCTATTTTCATTATCATCCAATGTGTTTTAAAATTATAATTTCTTAATCTTTTTAACATGAAATATTATTTTGTCCATATCGGATGGCTTCATCTATAAAATACGTTTTCAGTGCTATGACTATTTTTTGAGCTTAACTTTATAACAAGCCTTCAACATAATATGAAAACGTGCAGCATGTGAAGTGAAATGTTCTTTAAGACTCATGTTCTGTGGCCTTTTTGTGTCATGTTTATCGGATATAGGGCTACTGTACATACACACAACAAGTATCTGTCAACAGTTTTTTTTTTTTCTGGACCAAATCTTTAACTGTGAAGTGTCTTTGGTTCTTGTACAGCCTCAATGTGAAAAGAATGTGAAAGCATGCAAGTAATTATTTCATTACATAATAATTATGCAAGTAACAAGTTCTGTACATGTTTTTCATGTTGTTTCCTTGTTTTTAAATAAACTAAACACGCTTCTTATCTGGTCTGATTTTCCAGTACTTAATTGTTCATTACACAACTGCCCACAATAAAAATGTAGGCTGTTTCATGTCTATGTCTATGTCTCTGCCTCTATTGTTTTATTCAGCAGTGGCCAGTCCAGCCCTGCCGTGCGAATGCGCCACATGAAATTTAGATGTGGCGGGGTAATTTCTAGTGAATTTCTGGAATCACACGAGGTCCCCAGATAATACTAATCCAGTGCGAATAGGGCTTAAGAGCGTTAAAAAAAAAACTTTATGATGGACTTAAATTCGAGGACTGTGACGTCGCTCGGCATGGCGCAGCCGGGGTCCCACCCTGGAGCCAGGCCCGGGTTTGGGGCTCGTATGCGAGCCCCTGGTGGCCGGGCCTCCCCCCATGGTGTCCGGCCGGGCTCAGCCCGAAGGAGCTACTTGGGGCCGTCTTCCCGTGGGCTCACCACCTGCAGGAGGGGCCGTAATGGGCCGGTGCTTAGTGGATCGGGTGGCAGTCGAAGGCCGGTGCCTCGACAACCCGATCCTTGGACACGGAAACTAGCTCTAATATAAACATAATATAAAAACGTGCAGCATGTGAAGTGAACACATGGAAAGTGAAAGTGAAAAGTTCTTTAAGACTCTAAAAAATGTCACCATACATGTTCAGTGGCATTTTTGTGTCAAGTGGCTCTTTTAAAATCATGTTTATCTGCAGTGGTGGACGAAGTACACATACCATGTACTTGAGTAAAAGTAAAGATACTCAAGGTAAAATATTACTCAAGTAAAAGTAGAAGTGCTGCCTTTAAACATTCACTTGAGTAAAAGTACAAAAGTGCTTGCCTTCAAATGTACTTAAGTATCCAAGTACTTAGATTTTTTTATGGCTATAATGTCCTATTATAATTTGTCACAAGACTCTTGCTTAACTCAGTCTAAGTGAAGACTAATGTCACTCTTGACACACCAATCTATTAATGAAATGACATTGAGTCTGATATATATATATATATATATATATATATATATATATATATATATATATATATATATATATATATATATATATATATATATATATTTGAATTGAATAAATTTTTTGTGTGTTTAATATTGGAGGGAAGGGGAATGTTCCCATAATGTATAACATTTACAGTATTCACTATATATAGTTTTCTCCAGCACCTATGGTCATAATTATTAACATCTTAATGTTATGATACATTCACATAAACCTGCACAACGCCATTAAATATTATATATATACACACACACAAACATATATTGCGCGCACACACACACATACATATAGGTATATATACATGGTTCGAATTACGTGGGAGCCAGTGGGAGCTGAGCTCCCATAGAGAGAGGATGAGCTCCCATGAAAGCAGTAAAATCCTACACCTGTGGGGGCTCTAAAAATCATCAGCACCATCATTTTAAATTACATATAGGCCTAAAGCACTTTTTCCTTCAATAATCGAGGCATATTTGTTAACCCTTTCGCACGTACGTTCACAGCGGTGTGATTAGAACAGTCAGTGCATCACGTGATCAACTGCTAAATTCAAAAGTGCTTTCGCGCGTGCCAACACCGCAGCCAACGCGCGAAATATATCACAAATATATCGCATATTGCCGATAGTGCTGCGCGGGTCGGGCGAGCCAAATAATAAAAAAATTAGCCTACATTCAAATTAATCGAGGATGGATGACAGATAAATCATTAGGCCTATAATGTGTTGATTTTAATAAAGACACGGAACTCTCATCATGGTAAAACGCAATGAGCGCCACTCTTTTACTTTCGTTTTCAACAACGTAATTCTCTTTAGAGAAAATCAATCAAGGAAAACATATCAGGGCATTTGGGCTACTACAGTTGTAATTTTTCAATGTAAATTATTTAATTTGATTGGTAACAGCCTACTGTCTTATTATTCTTATTTAATGTATTGATCAAATTAAGGAATATTTTAAAAGAAAGATGGAGCATAGGCTACATAAAATTAGAGTGGAAAATGCCTTTTTTTAAAGGTAAAAAAAATATTCTGATAAGAGTGTTTGCCAATGATGTAAAGAAACATTGTCAATTTAACTTTGAAGGGAGTAAAAAACCTCTGTTTAGGGTATTAAGGAAATGTAATTTTGGCCAAAGAATAACTTTTAATTTTAATAAATGTTAATTTTAAATCAGCCCACTTCAGTGTGACATTTTACCATATGCTTAACATTGAGAATTTAAAAAATTGTAATGATGATCAGATGCAGATCTAAATCAAAGAATATCATATGTTTGGGCGGTTGGATTATTTTTAACAGCGGATTTGGGTGACTCAAAGTGCACCAGATTAATGAATTTATCTTTTAAAATGTACAAAATTTTCTTCCTGGGGGGGCATGCCCCCAGACCCCCCTAGAGGTAACAAACTACACCCAAATATTCTCTATTCCTGTATTAATAAACGTACGTTGAACTCAAAATAATGAAGTGTGCAGTATTTAGCTATTTATTTATCACATACACCACGCCTGCTCATGGGTTACTTTTTTTATTGCTTTTTTTAAAGAGACCCCCACAAAGATGAAATCATAATTCGAACCCTGTATATATATATATATATATTTAATGGCGGTGTGCAGGTTTATGTAAATGTATCATAACATTAAGATGTTAATAATTATGACCATAGGTGCTGGAGAAAAATATATATAGTAAATACTGTAAATGTTATACATTATGGGAACAGTCCCCTTCCCTCCAAAATTAAACACAAAAACGTATTAATGCAGTGTTTCTGCTAGGCTACTCCCCAGGGGAAAAAAAGCAATTATATGCAAGTCATTTTAGTGGCAACGTAAGCAATGTACATTATGCGTCAATACTTACCGATAATTGCTGCAATAATAGCTGCTGCTCTCTGTCCCGCTTAAAATCATTGTCAACGCGATTTGTTTGGAACTATAATTGAGAGCTACACGAATAACGTGACCGCGCGGCGGCGAAATCACTGTCACAACCATCTATGTTCGCAACTCTCATAACGGCTCTGGTTCGCGCTTAGATACTGCCAAGGCAAGTTCAAAACAAAGCGCGCGCGTGCTGTACTGTGATTGGTGGCTCGTTTGACCAGTTACGTTTTTATCCACTCATAAATAAAAAGGAACGAGTGATTTTGAAAATGTAGTGGAGTAAAAAGTAAGATATTTGACTTTGAAATGTAGTGGAGTTAAAGTAAAAGTCTCCCAAAATTTAAATACTTGAGTAAAGTACAGATACGCAAAAAAGCTACTTAAGTACAGTAACGAATTACATTTACTTCGTTACTGTCCACCACTGTTTATCTGATGTACTGTACATACACACAAAAAGTATCTGTCAACAGTTTTTTTCTTTTCTGGACCAAATCTTTAACTGGAAGTGTTTGTATGATAAGAGAACTACTTGGAACAATTTTCAATTAGAGTGTAACTTCACAGATTTTGAACCAGCAGTGCGGATGAAGGCACAGTTAATTCAGGGAGAGAGACAGTATCTCTGTGTCCCAGTCTATTAACCAGTCCCCCGTGTCCAAATCCACCATTCCCTCTGCCACGGTAATTCACAGCCCTGGTCAGACTCATATTGGGGCATCAGCTTTGGGGCAATGGTTGGCGCTGTCGTCACAGGCTGCTTCCTCACGCCGGGCGGACGCTCTCCGTCTGAGGGGGTCTCGGACGAAATCTCCACAGTGCAGGGTGATGGTGGGCTGGGCTCTGGGTCTGGCTGTGGTATAGATCAGGGTAGACTCTCTCCAGACATATATCAGAATCGCATCCTTTCAGCGGAGTCATTGTATATCTGGGAGGTCTACTCAATGGTTAAAATACAGTGATTTGATGGTTTCATTATCATAAGGTGAATGAATGGCAAGGTGGCAGAATTGATGGGTATAGTCCAAGAGATTAAAGCCTCTCTTGGCCAAAGTAGCAAACTCTGCTGCTAAGCTCATTTTAAGGGTCAGTTGTTCTTTCACATAATGAAAGTCTCAAAGATGAAAACTAGTCAAGTTCCAATATGAAGATATTTAATGAGAACATCTAGACAGAGTGATCCAACACGTGTAACAGAGTGTACCAAACACAAACAGCAACCGATAAAGAACTGAGGAACCAAAGGAACTTAAGTACTAATGCAAACAAGGTAATTGACGATTTACAGCTGAAATGAAATAACTAATCATATCAATAGCCATAGCAACTAAAGAGTGTCAGGAAAACTAAGCAAAGGAAAACAGGAACTAATGAATACAAACTAAAGGTCCATGAAAACAAAGTACTGTGACACATACAGGTATAACTTCCATTTTGCTTGATTGTTAAATTGCTTAATTAAAGTTTATACATGCTAGTTTCCATGACAGAGTTCAAGATCAATCTTTTCATCTTCCTACTGGAGCTCCCTGTTTGCTAAGTTTCAAATGGTTATTAAACAGCAAGCACAAACTATGCAAACAGGCCTTCCGGTGCATTCAGTGTCCGAATTCACTCACTCATTTTCATTCACTCTTACAAGTGGACTATATTAGTGGAGCAATGTAGGGAATCGTAAATGAGGGTTTAGGAGGCGATTTCGTACACAGCCTGTGTTTTCTTTTCATTTCTTTGGTTCTTGTACAGCCTATGCCAATGCGAAAAGAATGTGAAAGCATGCAAGTAGTTATTTCATTACATAATTATTATGCAAGTAACAGGTTATGTACATGTTTTTCACGTTGTTTCCTTGTTTTTAAATAAACTAAACACGCTTCTGATCTGGTCTGTGTTTCCAATACTCAACTGTTCATTACACAACTGCCCACATTGCTGAAAAGTTGCACATGCAGTTTCATGTGTCTATGTCTCTGTCTCTATTGTTTTATTCAGCAAGCATTAAATTGATTAAAACTAACACTTTTACATTGCAGCATGCATCATGGTTTCATCAACCGTTTTCAAATTTCATAATAAGAAATGTTTCATGAGCACAAAATCAACCAGAATGATTTCTGATGGATCATGTGAAGACTGGAGTAATGGATGCTGAAAAATAAGCCTTTCCATCAAAAGAATAAATTACATTTTCACAAATTAAAATAGAAACACTCTTAAATTGTAATAATATTTTACTTTATTGCTATTTTTTACTTTGTTTTATCAAATAAATGCAGCCATGAGAGACTTCTTTCAAAAACATTTACACATACTTAATCCCCTTTTCGCTCATCTTATAGTTTGCTTTTTAGCAAGATTGAATCAGTGACACATGAAATTTTTTTCAACTTTTATTGTTATTTTTTAATGGTTTTTAGATATTAGATACTGTAAAACGTCTCAGGTTACTATTGTAACCATAGTTCCCTGAGAAACAGGGAACGAGACGATGCGTCGAACGACACGGTGGGAACGCCTCTTGCGTGATTGCGTCTGAAGCATCTATGCCAACTAGTCCAATGGAATGAGAGAATGAGCGTCACGGGCGGGTGACGTCATGAACCAGGAAAGGATAAGAGCACTTCCGCTGCTCGCCGGCATTTAGCTTCGACAGTTGCCGAAGCAAGCCGATAGCAGGGACGCAGGAAGTATGGCAGGGGGACGCATCGTCTCGTTCCCTGTTTCTCAGGGAACTATGGTTACAATAGTAACCTGAGACGTTCCCTTTATCGAAAAAGGGAACTTCGAGATGCGTCGAACGACACGGTGGGAACGAGAATACCCAACCCGCCATAATTACAAGTACCTGAGTGTCAGTCTGTTGATCTAAGCACTCAGCACCTGAGAACCTGGGGTATCCAGGTCCAAACTGTAAAATCTCACGAATGTGAGCGGAGAGGACCAGCCCGCCGCATCACAAACATCTTGAAGAGATACCCCCTGCAATATGGCTTAGAAGCCGCCATACTCCTGGTCGAGTGGGCTCGGACCACCAAAGGACAAGGCTGGCCCGAGTACTCGTATGCCAGTGAAATAGCCTCGACTATCCACTTACTGACTGTCTGTTTTGAAGCAGGAAGACCTTTCTTAGGTGATCCAAAGCAAATCAGTAATTGGTCGGACTTTCTGATTGAGGATGTCCGATGTACATATGTGTCCAATGCTCGCACTGGACACAACAGGTGCAGTCTTTCCTGGTCCGCAAATGGAGGAGGACAGAAAGCCTGCAGCACAATAGGCCTCGGAGTCAAGGTTGGAACCTTAGGGACGTATCCCTGTTTTGGGTATAGGAACGCCTTGACCACCCCCGGTGCAAATTCAAGGCAGGTGGGGGAGACCGAAAGAGCCTGAAGGTCGCCAACTCTCTTTAGGGACGAAATAGCTAGCAGAAAGATAGTCTTGAAAGTCAGGAACTTTTCTGAGACCGAATCTAAGGGCTCGAATGGGGCCCTAGACAGGCCTTCTAGAACTATAGTCAAATCCCAAGCTGGCACCTTAGTGCGGATTGCAGGCCTCAGCCTCAAAGTGCCACGAAGGAAACGTGTAATCAGGGGGTCTCGACCCAAAGATATACCTCCCACCATAGTATGGTAAGCCGCAATGGCTGCCACGTAAACTTTTAGTGTGGAAGGACAAAGACCTGACACAAAGCGCTCCTGCAGGAACTCGAGTACTGTGTTGACAGAACAGTTAACTGGATCCCACTGGTGTCGGTGACACCATAAGGAGAAACTCTCCATTTAAGCGCATAAAGTTTCCTCGTAGCTGGAGCTCTGGAGCTTAGGATGGTCTCAACAGCCTCAGCTGAAAGACCACTATCTATAAGTTGGGCCCCCTCAGAGGCCAAACCCAAAGATTCCACATGTCTGGTCGAGGGTGAAATATTGTGCCCCCGGCCTGAGACAGAAGGTCCCTCCTCAAAGGGATCTCCAATGGAGGCCCGTCTAGCAGAAGGATCAGGTCCGCAAACCAGATCCGACTTGGCCAGCGTGGTGCTACTAGCAGTAGGCTTATTCCATACCGACGGACCCGCTCCAGAACTCCTGGGAGCAGAGCAACAGGGGGAAAGGCGTACAGACGTAGCCTCGGCCACGTCTGCACCATGGCGTCCAGCCCCAGGGGGGCTGGGTGCGTCAGAGAATACCAGAGAGGACAGTGCGTCGTGTTCTGAGACGCGAACAGATCCACCTCTGCCTGACCATATGCCTCCCAGATTTTCTCCACCGCCTCGGGGTGGAGTCTCCAATCCCCTGGCCTCAGCTCCTGCCTCGACAGGATGTCTGCTCCTATATTCTGGTCCCCAGGAATATACACTGCCCTCAGGGAGAGTACCTTCCCCAGAGACCACAGGAGGATCTGGTGCGCCAGTTTGCAAAGCGGACGCGAGCGCAGACCCCCCTGGCGGTTCAGATAAGAGACCACTGATGTGTTGTCTGTTCGAACGAGCACATGATGGCCTCTTAGGTCCGGAAGGAAATGTCTCAACGCATTGAAGACGGCCATCATCTCCAGGCAATTTATGTGCCACGAAAGATGATGGCTTTTCCACAGACCCTGAACCGAGCGGCCTTCCATTACCGCTCCCCAGCCGGTGAGGGAAGCATCTGTCGAGATCACAACTCGATGGCAAAGAGCTCCCAACACCGGACCCTGGGTTAAGAACCAGTGTTTACTACATATAACTAAGGCACGAAAGCATCGCCGCGTGACCTTGATATGCAAGTGGGTTTCCCCTCGGGGAGAACCCTCTGGTCCTGAGCCAGCACTGTAAAGGTCTCATATACAGCATGCCAAAAGGAATTCCGTTGGACACTGCTGCCAGTAGACCCAACAGTCTCTCGAACTGTTTACAATGCGTGACTGGTTTTGGGTTAAGAACCAGTGTTTACTACATATAACTAAGGCACGAAAGCATCGCCGCGTGACCTTGATATGCAAAGTGGGTTTCCCCTCGGGGAGAACCCTCTGGTCCTGAGCCAGCGCTGTAAAGGTCTCATGTACAGCATGCCAAAAGGAATTCCGTTGGACGCTGCTGCAACAAGACCCGACAGTCTCCTGAACTGTTTTACAGTGCGTGACTGGCCTAGCCTCAGCTCTTCTGTAGCTGTTAGGATACTAAATCCCGTACCACACCAAGGAAAGTGGTTCTCAATACTGGAGAAAGCACACTCTTCTTGGTATTGAGCCTCAACCCCAACATCTGCATATGAGCGAGAACGACACCTCGGTGCCGAACCGCCAACTGCTCTGATTCCGCTAGAATCAGCCAGTCGTCGATATAATTCAGAATGCGAACGGGTGACAAAGCTAGGCCGAAAGGAAGAACCCGATATTGGTATTCTTTGCCCCTGAAAGAAAACCAAAGGAACTTCCTGTGCTGAGGGAGGATGGAGATATGGAAGTATGCATCCTTTAGATCTATCGTGACAAACCAGTCCTCGGATCTGATTTGGGTCACGATCTGTTTGAGGGTCAGCTATCTTGAACTTTAGTTTCCGAACTGACCGAATTAACAGGCGAAGATCTAAAAAAGGAACGCAACCCTCCATCCTTTTTTGGAACAATAAAATAATGGCTGTAAAAACCCGACTCTCTGACGGGTGAGTACACCTGTTCTATAGCTTCTTTTGCTAACAGGGCCTTTACTTCTTGTTCCATTACCAGAGCCTGCTCGGGATGCACCACTGTGGGCAGCACCCCGCTGTAATGAGGAGGACGAGAGCCAAACTGGATTCTGTATCCTCTCTCTACAATCTGCAGGACCCAATGAGAAATATTCGGCAGAAGCTTCCACGCTGCCAAAAAATTTACTAAGGGAACCAGCCTCTCGAGGCTGGCCTCTGGTGTTACTGAGAGAGCCAAATCTGGAGCCTGAAACATAATGGCAGGAACTACCTGACCTGACTACTCAAAAGCCCCCCTCAGAGGGCGCGAAACCAATGCTGTGCCGCAGCATAGCATCAGCGACTCGCTGGAGACCGCTGCGCCCTGAAGCACCGGAGGTGGCAGGGTTGGCAGGAGGGTCTCGTGAGGACCCCGAAATGGAACGGGCACCGTGTAATGAGGTGTACACCACTCCACTTCGGTCGGGGCTGTCCTCACTTTCTGTGCACATAATATGATGAACTAGACGGCTGGAGCTGCTCACGCCCAGCAGCCCCAGGGGGCTGGACACAGCGAGGGAGAAACCTTATTATATATATTTTTTATATATATATATATATATAATGCATCACCTAACAACGAACGCATGGAATGCGTCACCGAAGAGACGCGAAGGCTCAAATTTCACTATATCCAGAACCCCAGCAGATCGGCCTGATAAGCCTGGAGCATTATACTATAGTTTTCTATAAACATTCTCCAGCTGACCTGCTGCCGTATAAGCTTTACCCATAAAACCAAAGTAGCTATAATTAAACCTACGCGCTGCCTCGGCAAACGCGAGATCCCAGCCACAGAATCTTATTTTGCAAAGTACACTCGAAATCTAAGCGGTGCCTCGGCAAACGCGAGATCCGAGCTAGATTCTGATTACAACATTGAACCTACGCGCTGCCTCGGCAAACGCGAGATTCTTTAGTGATAGGTTTATTGAGCAAAGCAGAGGCTTTAAATGACGATGCTGGACCAGGTGAAAACAGCATTTTTCTATATTTTTTTTTTTTTTTTCAGCCTGGGGCATTATATCATAACCGTAATCTTTCAACCCTTGAATAAATCTTTAACACGAGGGCTGAAAGTAGTAATAAAATACGGTTTATCCCACAATTTAAATATTCAGTGTGTAAATCAGGGAAAAGGGAAGCCTCGTGGTGGAGATAATGTGATAGATGTAGGAAACGCTCGATAAGTTTTTAGGAGCGTCCCTAATCTCAGCTGGCCATTAAATATTTAATTTATTAACAGCACGGGACAAAACCTCCACCAGTTCATCATATACTGGGGAAATAGATGGCGAATCTAATTCAACAGTGTGTGTGCTTGCTTTCACTTTCAATATTCTAAAACATTTAACCTCCTCGGAGGAGAATATGAAGGAAAAAGGGCTCTCTCTCCCCGAGCGGAGAAACCGCAGAGCGTGCTTCCGACACCGGGGAGATAGAGCTGGATCTTCCGGGTAAGGAAGGAAAAAAGGCCCACGGACCCGTTTCAAACCCCTCCAAAAGATCCATCTGCGATCCCCAGGAATGCATTCACCACGCTGCCTCGGCAAACGCGGGTCCTGGGAATCGCAAGCCTGTCACTATCATACAGAGTGACAGGCGAGAGCAGAGCATACTATTTCACAGAGTTGGAACTCAGCCCCCACCTTTTTTTTTTCAAGGGCTGAGAAGTATGCTCTACCCCAAACAAATTAAACAAAACTCGTGTGTGTCCCCACCCGTTTAAATAAACGCGGGCAGGGAGAAACACACTGTTTGTAATTTGTTTCGCCATAACGTTTCCATACAATATTGCAACAGACAACAATAAATAGACAGAGACAGTTTTGACACAGATCGCTTGCTGAGGCAACAGAAGCTAAATGCCGGCGAGCAGCGGAAGTGCTCTTATCCTTTCCTGGTTCATGACGTCACCCGCCCGTGACGCTCATTCTCTCATTCCATTGGACTAGTTGGCATAGATGCTTCAGACGCAATCACGCAAGAGGCGTTCCCACCGTGTCGTTCGACGCATCTCGAAGTTCCCTTTTTCGATAAAGGGAACATCCAAGTTACATAAGAATATGATTTTGAATGTAGTATAGGCTAGTATATCATGTATAGAGTTTGCGCACCACAGATTAAAGATTAAAGACAAAACTCAATGTCAATGATCTGTTTTTTTACAGTACAAAACCTTGCTGTGTAATCGATCAGATAAACATGCTCACCCAACATGTTTTAAAATGATAATTTCTTATTCAATCTTTTTAACAATAAATATTATTTTGTCCATATCTGATGGCTTCATATATAAAATAAGTCTATTTTTGAGCTTAACTTTATAACAAGCCTTCAACATATTGCTATTCAGTAGCTTCCAGACTTCCAGCATACTGTTCAAAAGTGTCTGCCACATCTACAGCCATTTCCTGGCACACTCTGCACGAAACAATATGAAAACGTGCAGCATGTGAAGTGAACACGTGAAATAAATAAAGTGAAAGAAATACAAATGAAATTACACAACTAAATACATAACCATCAAGCCATGTCAATTGCTCATGTAAAAGAGTCTTAAAAATGACACCAAACAAGCTCAGTGGAATTTTTGTGTTGTGTGGTTCTTGAAAAATCATGTTTACTTGCAACATGTTTGTTTGTTTTTTAAGAAGAATCAAGATTGATCATCTGGACTAAACCTTTTACTGTAAATGGTTTGTATATGAGAACAGAACACTGCAGTTAAAAAAATGCAAAATTTAATAGACGTCAAAACCATAGCCCAAAAATAGACTAGTCATCAATTAGATAATAAAGAAATGCAATGAGAGAAGAAATGAATACAAACACCTTGTAATCACTGTTTACTTTGCTTCTTGAATATCATACAGCTCGCAAGTTCTTTTGGCAAAAACGACATGTAACCAAATTCAAGGTTATTTTGGCTAGAAGTGGGTTACTATATGAGGTCTATAGTTAACCTAGATGGTGAAATGACAGTTATTGGTGGCTGGGGTATTATGTAAATGAACAATGTTTACTCTTTCTTTGTGTTACCTGGGCCGAGAAATTCACATTTATTTGTCAGCAAAAGTCAGCTGGATAATGCAAAACGCCACCGTTATAACTAAAAGTTTTCCTACTAAAGTAAGGGTGTGTGTGGCTCTGGTTAAGCGTATCCATTATTGGTGTTTAAGATTTCTTACCTATTTGACAAAAGGGAAGAAAAGAGCCTTTTTTTCTCTCTAGTTAGGCAGGGTTCACCTATTTAAAACAAAAACAACAACTACTCTTTTACTGCATAGACAGACAAGTTTTATTGAAATTCCTCCTGCCACATACCCCCACTGTTCAACTCAGGACGGGGAAACCGTCCGGCCTGCAGCCTCAACCCTCCCCTGGAGAGGATCTACAGCCATCTTAGACCCCAGTGAATTTAACTTGGTGTAATGTTAGATAGTAGATACCAACGGGTGATCTGGCCCATCAGCAGCCTTTTACCTGAGTGAATGCTTGTTGGCACAGCTCTGTCCACTGAACCAAATCTAGTGCTCCAGTTTTAGTGAGATCAGTCAGCAGGCTGGTGATATCCGAATAATTAGGGACAAACCTTCTAGAATAACCTGCCAACCTCAGAACTTGTCTCACCTCCTTTTTGGTCATAGCTCTCAGGCAGGCTGAAATCATTGGCGTTTTATTCATTTGAGGACACACCTGCCCATGAGCTGAGTAGAAGCCCAGATACCATCCTGTGGCCAAAAGTGGCGGGTTCCCCGAAAAGCCCTAACGAAAGTGTCACAAATTGGTGTAATCCATCGACGCACAGTTATTCTTTGGATAAAGGTGATAAGGGGATCAACCAATATCCATTTGTAAAATAAAAGCAATATGCAACTAAAAGAAAAAAGCACCAAAATTATAGGGAGACTCTTTTATTACTCTCATATCGGGTTTAGCCTTCAATTTGTCCTAAACAACTTTTCTTTTCTTTCTTTCTTTTTTTGTTCAGTGAGTCGATAGGAAGTCGTTTTGATGTGATTCTGTATTATATTAGTTAAAACAGGATAGGGGCAAGATCACGCCCGCAAATTCCTCCTTCAACCTGGTGATCTTAGTGATCTATAAGTGCAAAAAGTGATCTCCACGGGGGGCCAAAAAAAAAAGGAATATGCTTTGAGTTCACCTCCTGGTCCGAGATCATTCTCTGCACTCACTGCCATCACCAGCACCTCCTCTCTCTATAGTTTTAGGAGGTTAAGGTGACATATTTGACATGCCACACTCCTATCCATTCATCTAACATCATAATCCAGATCCCAAATTTGACATGTGACCTCAAAAGGTCCTTGCCTTCGTGAGTAATTTAGAGCTGGAGTTATGGACCAATTCAATAACTTTCTCTCCCAGTGCAAACTCTCATAGCTGTATCCCACATTATACTGCTGGCTATGTCGTTCCCTGGGCCTGGAGCAAATTCTCCATTGAGAGCTGCACTGGACTGTGGATTTTTGAGGATCTCATGTCTCCGCTTCCAGCCACTGAGCCCCGGATTCCACCTTGGTCCTCCGACCCATCGGCTTCGCGTTGGCTCCATGCTTCCTCATCTCCACCGAGGCCCGTCATCCCACCAGTTCTGCCAGGCTCCCTCGTCCCCCTTCTTCACCTTGGTTACCAATTACCAATCTTCCACCAATCTTACCAATTTTCCACCATTAGATTGGTAACTCCAGCAGAATCAGTTAGTACAGTTCACTGCAGAACAACTCATTGTCAGTGTGAAATACGCTGTGGGGGTCGCCGGGAAAAATCAAGCTCGGAATCGGACCGCAACAAACATGCCCAGTGAACGCCCTTACACATATTTGATCATCGGATTATCAGATAGTTGATGACATAGTTAACAAGTTTGTGAATATTTTGAATACAAAAGGAATGCAGTACATATCAAGTATACAATCTCATACACTTAACCTACACAAGTACAGACACATATATACATACACACACACATGTACACAGGCATACAACACACATACTGTAACATACACACAGATAAAGCTGTAACACCTGGGCTCAATGCAATAACGGACTAAGTGCAACAATGACTCACTTTTTTGGGATCTGGGGCTATCATGAGGCATTTACAATGGAAGTGAATGGGGCCAATCCTTAAATATTTTTAATAGTACAGCCACAAGATGTAAAACATATGTGTTAACGATTGTATTGTGGAAAAATCACTTAATAATCCTTTTCTGTGTAGTTATATTCAAAATTTTAACTTTAAAATATTAATTTAATTGCTTTTATACAATTATAAGTTTCATATTTCTGCTTTTAAATACCCCACAAAAAATAAAATGTAAGTGCATTATCTTAGTGATGGTTATAAATTCACTTATGTAATTTCCTTTCAAATCTTTGAAATATTATTACACTACTTCAGAGTGACTTTACCACAGAAGGCAAGGTTTTCGTGTCATTGTTGGCTTTACTTTCCTTTTTATATTAAACAACCTCATACCAGGTAATATTAAGCATAATATGTTCTTATCAAACACATAAAAAATTCCAATTGCATCATAGGAATGTGACAATGGCATGGGCAAATGCGTGCACGTGTGGAAACAAAAACTATTCAGTCAATGAGTTCATAAGAACCAGTGACATAAGAGTTCTTCCCTAATTCTGCTCCACCCAGTAGATCTTGATCCACTGCATAATTCTGTACATCAGGGGTTTCCCTTGCCTGATCAGGAAACAAACAACAGCTATAAAACCCAACCTAGCAGTCATTCACCAGCATCTCCAAACATTGTGGTTGTGAGAAGAGGACTGCTGAAACCAGCTGACACGTCTAAGATCAAGAAAAGGTTGGTTTCAATAGAAAAAATATATATAATGCTGGTTTATTTGTTCCTTTATGTTATGTAGAATTTAAGAAGACAACATCACCGATATTTGATTTCTGTTTATGACGAGACAAATACTCTGTGTTGCAGCACAATGAAAGCTTGTCAGTGCATCCTGCTACTCTTCAGCTGCCAGATTATTTATACTCGAGGTAAACGATGAATGTGTGTTTGGGGATTCAAAATCATATCATGATACTAATAATTGCAGAATAATGAAACCAACCCAAATATTTCCATAGCTTTAGATTGTGAAGTGATTCCTGGTAACCTGAAGCAGATTGATGCTGGATTAGGCTCAGTGGGTGGAGTCAACAATGCCAGTGAAGTCTTCCTATTTTTGGGAAACAGTTTTACAAAAATAACTGGATCACTGAAGCACATTACTATTGGACCGGCTGGAGAGTTTGGAGTGAGTCCAGACAACATTGTTTTCAAGTTTCAGAACGGACTCTTCAGGCCGATTCAAGGTAAAAAAAAAAGAAAAGAAAAGAAAATTAGGCTCAAAATGCTGAATGCAGAGTTTCTTATCTGTCCATATTTGGTTTGAATTTTTTCCTTCAATCTCTTTATTTTAGTGTCAGGAGGTTTAAAGCAGGTGGATGCTGGAAGTGAGATAGTTGCAGGTGTTAATCCGATAGACGACGTCTACTGCATTAACAAGGAAACTAATAACAATGGGCCACCTGCAAATGCTGCTTGGACACAACTCTCAGGAAGGCTGAAGTACTACAGCTGTGGCCCGTACAGCTGTTGGGGGGTGAACTTTAATGATACCGTCTTCCTCAAAAGGGTAAGAGTAAAATCCAGACTGGAAGGCCTTGAACAAAAAGAAAAATCCTAACTATATCAGACAAGTGAGTTGTTTGTATCTTGTTGTGTTTCTCAGAATGTGACGGGTTCTTTCTGTGGTGGGTCAGCTTTTTCGGAGACTGTTAATGGATCTTTGTCTATGGTCGAAGTTGCGACTGATGGCAGCGTCTATGGTGTCGACTCTCAGGGGCTTTGCTGCAAAGGTGAGCTGAAAGTAGCACTGAAAGCTTGTTTTAAGAAACCTTCTAAAAATGAACAACAGTAAAATTTTATAATAATTTTTAGTTATTAGAAACCTCTCATTCTTATCTGTTTTAGACTCGGGGTCTCTCAATTAAATCCCGCTGGCACAGGATGGCAAAGGATTGCCGCCTGTCCCTTTGGCCACAAACATGTGACTTACGATGTGGGGAGGCTGTGGGTCATCTGTATTGATGGATCCATCAGAAGATGTACTTGAATGTCCATCATGCATCTCAGAGGAACATAATGATCATACCCAATGTATCTGAAAATAAAGCTTGTTTTTTTCTTTTTTTTTCTGTTTAGCCAATGAAAACTGACTTTTGTTTTTTATGCTTATTGAAGTTTGATGTATAGAGATTTGTTTTGCATTATCAATAAACTTCAAATGAAATTACACTATGAGTTGGACTGCTTCATATTCACCTTATCATAATCAACTGAAAATATTTTTTTAAACGATTGTCATGAATCAGAGAGAAATATCAGAAACAATTAAAAACTCTTTGCAACAATACACTTACAATGTTAGTCCTTTTTAGGAACTACATTTTTATGTGGATTAACCTCTGAATGTGCATAACTGACCTATTATATTTATGTTTTTATGTTCAATATTTAACAGAATTTAAGTTTAAAAAAAACTTCAATCTAGCAACATTAAACTCTTTGTGCCCATTGGGTATCAATGAAAAACCTGTTGCTTTATGATTGGACACGAGTGATGCAGCTGGAGATGATAGAGATGGTTGTCAGGCAATCAATCACATATAGAGATGCATATACAATCACATATAGACAACACACATGTTGAAGTTGTGCATGTATTTGCTAATGATGTGGAGTTTTGGAAGTGACACAGGGTTTATTTGGATCCGTTTAAATTAGTGTGGGAACAGTATGAATAAAGTTTCATGGCATATTTCTGTATTCCTGTGTGGGTTTCATTCTCAGACTATAGTAGGCTACACAGCAACCAAATCATCATGGCAACGCAGAAATGCTGGCTGGATGAATTAAACAGGAGAACGGCGCAGCCTTGTGGTGCAACACAATATAACATCTTATGGATTTATATCAGAATGTATGTGGCCACTAGCCACTCACACACAGATCAAACTCTGGGAAAAGCAGTTTCTAGCAAGGTAGAAAGAAAGGTGGGCTATTTCGAACATTTGTTGTAATGCATAATGCATTTGTGAAAACATAATTCAGACAACAATGATAAAACACCATATTACTCATCTTAGCAGTGTTACATTTATTAGGCAAAAGTGATAAACGTTTTCCCTCTATAGAAAAAGTTTAGATTTTAGTAGGCTAAAGATGAAGTGTAGACTTTTATGAAGTGTAAACATTCAAACACAATGAAAATGTATTTAACAAAAGTAAAATAATCAAACTTGAGTGTTTGGAAGTTAAGTTCAATATGAAAAGGGTCAATTACAAACATTTAGGCTACTTACATTTGTTAAGTTATCTGAGAACTCGCTGGTAATTTCACAGTGTAGGCCTAGGTCATAATGCTATAGGCTACCTTTGAAGCTTTGGATGGACAGTTTTTTTTTGTTTTTAATATAAATAAACAACATTAAGACAAATAAAACAAACAAAAAACACAAACAAGTAAAATAAATAATCAGTACAATAATTTTTTTTTTATTTTTTTTTTATTAGAATTCAAGTTACAAACATACAAGCATCACAGTTCGTAAACAAATATTATACAGCAAAAATAACACCAAAATAAAGTTAATAAAAAAAAATAAAAAAATTTAAAAAAATAAATACATCAAAATAATAGCCTAATACATAATTTAAATAGACAGACTTATACAAATTTCAATTAAACATTTTAGAGTATATTTCAGTTACTGACATAGCTTTTTTTTATTTTTGACTCGTTTAAGAGACTCAACTATATATCGGTTTCAATTTGGAAAAATTTAAAACATGGCCTTGACTTGGAGAATTTAGCCTTATGAATATGGAATTTGCCTAGTAAAATAAAAAGATTTATAATATTACATAAATTTCTATCTCTACAATCAAAATATGTAATAATATGTTTCCCTTCAAGTGTTACTGTATTATTTGTTTTAAATGACAAGTAACTTTCAACATTTTTACAAAATGTAATGCAGAATGAACAACCATAAAAGAGATGAGGTAACGATTCTTGTTCTGTCTTACAAAAGCTGCAAAGATTGTCAACAGGTTTAAATTTTGAAATAAGCAAGTTTGTTGGATATATATTGTGAAATATTTTCAAATGTAATTCCCTAACTTTGTTTGTAATACAAAATCCCACGCCCCATGCCAATTAATCTCAGAAAAAAGAGAATCAGTACAATAATTGTGCAGCGGATCAAGAGCTGCGATGACGTCAGTTTTGCGCGGGGACCTTCAAATGTGTGGACGCGTCACTTATTTATGAACAAGTCTTTTGGCAAACGGTTTTAAGACCCCCGTGAGCCACTTAAACAATTGTGGAAAGCAGAGAATGTCTGGTGGAAAGTCACTTGAAGATTCTGTGGCCCCAAAAGCAGCTAAACTATTTATTTTACCCGTTAATATATTATTCCATACTTTTTAATGAACAACATGGATAGATAGGCTATGGCTGACTGCACATTATATATTTGACATATGACGTCCGTCACTGTCAGTAAACAACAAATCAAGTGAAAGATGTCTCGAGATGTGACAACGCAGAAAGAGTCAATAGTTCACCTTAGTCAAACCCTCGTTATTATGGAGACAACAGCGCCGCGCGGTGGTTACGGGAAAAGTTACAGCGGCGAGGCGCGTTTGTTTCTCCGGGGCTTGGCTCGTGAGAGCGGGTGGCTCGCGCTGACAGGTCCGTGAGAGGGACAGCCACACTCTCATTTCTCTTCACGGACTATAACACCTGCCGGAGAGAGTCACTGGCCATTCGCAGCATCTGACTGTACAGCATGCATCTCCGTTTTTAATTCATCCTCGGTTGCCTATAGAGCTGCTGGTGAAGCAGGTGAGGCGGCTTCTGTGGAATTCGCTGCCTGTCTAAAAGGTGATGATGCCAAATAACGGGACTCGCAGACTTGCGGAGAGATTGTAAATCCCTGGAAAGGTACGTAATGCTTCCTTTTATCCCATAAACTTATTTTAGAAATAAAGTGCACTGGAGTAAATGGATACTTAAAGGTGTATGCATTTCAACTGTTGCCAGTGCACGAGCTGTCATCAATAGAATAGAATGTGGACTTGCTTTTATGGAACTCACAATGTTCTTTTTTTTGTTAAATTGCTCTCTGACTGTTGATAAAGTGTTGGTGGGTGTTTCTCACAAGCATGAAGGATGCTGAGGGATGCAACACAACATGCTTCAGACAGCGGAACATGCAGAAAAAAATGTAGTCTCATCTGTTAGAGCGGATCTTATGTGCTAATATCAAATACAAGCAAGAAACGATAATTTAGGACTCGAAACATGCTTTTCTCTTGCGATGAACAAATCACTACAAACCCTTGAGCAACACTTTGCATTACAAATGCTTCCTATACATTCTATATAATGCACGTGCAGAAGTAGTGTTTTTCAACACCAAGCATTCTCTGCATAAGATTTTATGCGAACATTTAGTTAAATGCATACTTTTATGATTTCAGTTCACTTAAGTGCTTCTGTGGGATAACAATGACATTTTTTGCAGTGTAAATACATGTATGAATATAATCAATTATGTAGAAGCATGTGCTATTCAACATCAAACATTTTGTACCAAGAATAATTGCTTGCTTTTGATTCACTGAAGTGCTGCAATATGATACATTTCTCACAGTAAAAGATTCAAATTAGTCTCTCAAATATAGGTTGTTTTAGGTTGTTTTGAAATAGTTACAAGCTATACAACACATTGCTTGACATGTCACCTAAACAATTACAAAGCAATGCAAATGAACACTGTATGAACAAATCCTGCATGCGTGTGGCACGTTTGATAGTTTTGGCTGCCATTAAAAAGCCTTTATAATGAGGGATCCGTGTCATCCTATCTGTAGTCTACGAATGGATTACGATTTAAGGGGCTTATTTTTGACAGATACCATCCATGCAGTGAATGCTGTTGAATTACACGCATTTCAACTAATTGCCTTTTGCTCATTTCTTAATCGTCTCCTGATTTCACGGTCATGAAAGACAAGACATTTGATGTCGCGCTGCATGATTATGTTATTCACACACATGTTTGGTCCCAATCCAGTTCCTCTTGCCAAAGCGTCCTGTATCCTGCACTACAGTAAACGAAATCAAGTGCTGAATGGCACACGGGAGAATCGCTGTAATCCGGGCTTGTCGAAAGGAACCATGTAAAAGACAGATGAATCAGTTCTCTGGGCGGATGGAGAGTTAATGAGATTTTCTCACACTTGTCACCACATGGTTTCTAATTTGAACCGGTGGCCACTCTCACTAGCGGTGCAGTGGACCCTGAAGGACTCCGCTTTTCTCCTCTTCTCTGCTCACAGATCATCCCTCAATCTCCTCAAGCCTTTCTCCTCCCATCTCCATCTGCAGAGACCCTATAGCTCCTTTTTCACATTCTGTGTTTCATACGGCCATTCTTTATATTTCATTTTACATGTTGTCCCTCAGCTTATAGCACTCATTTTAAAGGTAAACTGCATAATTTCTCTACTAGTGATGATTTTGTGTTGGGTCTACTGTCTTTTTAAATAGCCAATTGGCTTAAGTTACGTAACATAGTTAATTTGTGTATATGTCAATATTTACTGCATTTGATGAAAAATGAGAGAACTTATTCACATTTATATGGTCCCTTTTGAAATTTGATGGACAACTTGGTTTTTGACAGTTGAAAAGTACGTGTATATCACGTATGAATGTGTATATGAATATTTGGACATTCTACTGCCCATCTGCCTAGTTGGCAATTGTCATGTGACTTGTTATGGCATCACATGTCATCACTTTATAGTAGTGATGTTGGTATATTCACACATGGGGTCCTAGTCTATTTCCTAGTCAGTTCAAAGGCTTTGATTGGACAAAATTCTGTATATTGCAAATAAGCCATCAATATTTTTTTGTCCATTTTTGAAGAAGAGAAAGAAAGTATGTTTAAATGTGCGTATCCTTTTACTTTTACTTTCGGTTTCATTGTTATTTGGAGGCAATTTGGAAAAAATGGAGAAAAACAATGCCACAGAGATGCTTGAGAAATGTTTTTTGGGCATTGTGACAAGTTGAGGATAGAATGAGAGACTGAGATTGAGAGAAGGATAAAGGGATGAGGAGAGAGAACAAGAAAGGCCGAGTTGATTTTTCACTTGGATCCGTTAAAGGCAGAGCGTGTTCTGACACTGATGGCTTGTGAAGCGACTCTCAAATGCCTGCGAATTAGGTTGTCATGACAAATAGGCATTCTTTCCTGCACTTGTCTGATACTACAGCCAACACTGTCTCTGAGTGGAAGAAATAGAGGAAATAATGAAAAAAGGTGTCGATAACTACTTCCTTTCTTTTTATCTCTGCTCTGCAGTCTCAATCCATCTTTACAACTGCGGTATTTTGGGTTGTTACTGTGGTTTTTAGACAACCTGGGATTTCTGTAGACTCTATAGTCGGGCTTTTATTATTTGCATTATGTGCTTGGAATATTACACCAATTGACTCATGTCATTTAACCTTTTGAATGTGTTTTAAACCTGAATATATATAAATATAAATAAATAAATATATAAATATATATATATATATATATGTATATATGTATATATGTATGTGTGTATATATATTTATAAATAATATAAATGAATCACATTTTTTTTGTTTCTAACAGACTTCACCATTCTCCCACGATTCTGAGTAGACAACTAAACAAAATAACATAATTTACCAGAGCTTCTGACAAAATGTTAATTGCTGCAGTCTATTTAAAATGTAAAAGTTATGATATTAATTTAAATAAAATAAATAATAAAATTATTTATTATGCTAAATTAATTTAAATAAATTATTAAAAAAACTTTGAATGAATGACTCACAAATATTTCATTAGTGGATGAATCGCCTTTTTTGAATGAGTCTCTTGGCTGAATGATTGACAAATATATTTTTAACAGGCACTTGTCGCCACTTACTGGCGTAACAATGTAATTTAAACAATCGTTATTTGAAGGGCCAAGTTACTTTCAAAAGGTAATTTGCTTTTTTAATCGCTGCCATAGACATCAGTGTTTATATCTAAACTATACATTTATCCCAGTTCTGTGATTATTTAAATATCTGTAACACAGAAATAACGATACTGTGTCGTTGAACAAACTGTTTGTGAAGCTGTTTCTTATGATAAATGCTCTTTCTGGGTCAAAGCAACACAGATTTGTTGTTCCGTTGTGATTTTGTCAAAGGTTTAATGTACATTTAGGAATGAGATCACGTGGGTGTTTGAATCGAGATTGCGATCTTTTAACGATTAATCGTGCATATAGCCTATCACTGTAAAAAAAAAAGTTGGATTAACTTAAAAAAGTAAGTTACCTGGTTGCCTTAAAAATTTTAGTTAATTGAAATTAAAACTTTGAGTTAATACAACAAAGGAGATTGGTTTAATAAATAGAAACTCAAAATATTATGCTATCTGAACTACATTAATTATTTAAGTTGATTTGACAAAATATAAAAAGTTGTGATAACAAATCATGAAAATAATTTTTTACAGTGTATATATAATGTAAATACATGCTTTAGCTGTTTAAGTGGACTTGGCAACTGTGAAAAACATATTTGCTTTCCTTACTGCAGGTGTAGAGCTCATAAATTCTAGCAGGTCATGAGTGTGGAAAGCAAAGGACACCAGAGCAGACTAAGAACAGAGTGCTACAGCACATAGAGCTGAATGTTATGCTATTTACTCTCATTCTCTACTCCTACCTTAATGAAAAGACTGGGAAGCACATTTGGAAGATGCTCCAGTCGGATCCCTTAACACTCCTTCATTTCTGTCAGCAGGAAAATAGACTAAACATGGTTTGACATCATAAGACTTCTCTATGTTTTAATGAACTCCTTAGGCTAACTGCTGAAGCAGACACAATGGGAATGGAGAGATAATAGTTAGGCATAATTTTCAAATAATATAAATGTTTTTTTATTACTGCCTCACCACAGATGTTGTCCTCAAACAACTGTAAAAGAGGTCTTGCCTGTAAATCTAAAGCGCTGACGTAATAATCAAAACTCTGCATATAGCCAATAGACTTCCAATGCCCCTTTGTTCACTTTTCATTAAATATGTCAGCCATAGGTTCCTGAGGTTTTTATGTTTATCATCAAAGACCTTATACAGCCAGTTTCATTTCAATTAGAGCTTGCTGTCCTGTTAGCTTTGATGCTGAAAGGCTTTAATTAACCAATACCAAATAACATAGACAATCAGCCTGTCTTTGTTTATCGTAGAGTTGCAGCCAGCCAGAATCCAATCTACTCCATTTAGGTGTCAGTTTGAGGCTGTGTGTGTGTGTGTTTGTGGCACCAAGATTGTTCCTCGTATGTGTTTTTCTTTGTGTGCTATTAAGAGAGAATTAGACTTGGGCTGTTTCCACCTCACAGTGCTGAGTCTAGGGACATGCACTGATTGTTATTTCTGCTTGTGTGTGTGTGAGTGAATAGGAATTGGTGCGGACGGAGTCCAAGAAATGCTGAAGAAAAATAATTTCTTTCCTTCCCTAACAATCGTTGTGGCATCCATTGTATCATAAAATTCAAGAGGCATATTTTGTGGGTTTCTCTGTCACTGGATTCATTTACTTGGTTGGTTAAATACTCTATTTACAATGGGACTCATACTTTTTCAGCCTTAAAACCGTGATAGCAATGCATTTTTAACTAGCTTTTGTGTTGTTGTCATAGCAGCAGTGAAGTTAGATTTCTCAAAGAGGGTTTTGGATCATTTGTTCAAAGGGGATATATGTAATTCGTTTCGAATTATCCTGCATTCAGTGGCGATGGCAGTTGAATTTGTGGGGTTTTTATCAAACATAAATCAGTGAATGGATTTTAGCGGAGGATTATCCCAGCAGGCCAAAAAGAGCATCTGCTCTCCTCCGACTCCCTCCCGATCTCTCTGTCTACATTTGCTCACTTGATTTGTTTCTGTCTACCATCTTAATGTCTTTAATATCACAACTATATTCTTTTCTGCTTATGTTGAACACATGGTAACCCACAGTTTATTGGTTTATTAAACAAGATAATTGAGAAAACAGGCCTATATTCAGAAAAGAGTTTGGAAAATGAGTCATTATCCGTCATATTCAGTAATGCTGTATCAATGGAGCGTAGTGTGAGGCTTTCATAGTAAATTAAAGCATCATAAGCCAAGAGATACGCCATGCAATTGTGTGGTTTTAAATGGATCAAATTATTTGTATGACAAAATGCCCATTTGCTTGTCATTAATGTTAATGGTTTAAATACGTTAACAACACTAACACGAGACCTTCTTAATCAAACTCACGGTAGGGCAAATCATCACTCCTTAGAAAAATCTTCATAGAAAACTCACCTTAATTAGTAAAGCTCTGGGGAGCAATTTGCAAGTCACCACTTCATTATGGCGGGAGATGAAAAGTTGCATTTTCAGTTGCCTTTTGAAGCTGAAAGGTAAATTGAAGATATCAAGCCTTTAACAATGCCCATATTATTCATCTTAGATATTATTGCCATAGCAGCAAATACAAAATAATTACAAAGGCTTCATTTGAAATGGCATACAACATTTGCTGAGGAACAGACGCCAAAACTATTATCAAAGTGTGTTCTATAAGTCGAATGTGTGTGTATAAATGTAATTGGGACATTACATTTGTCATGTTGACCTACAACATCATGGGTGTTGCCTCGCTGTCACATAACTTCTCTTCTGTGGCTTCATAGTAAAGTGTCCATTGGATGTACTCAGAAACTCTGTGGAGACAATAAGTCAACTGGGTCATTTTTGCCTACAGTTTAATGAATACTGCAAATTCCGCCAAACTAATTCCCCGGAGAAATTTCACAGGAAATCAATACTTTTTTTTTCTTTTTTTAGGAAGGAAGCATTAAAATTATAATAAAGACTTATTTTTTTTATATTTACAAAAAATGCTGTTCTTTTTTAACTTTCATTTCATAAAAGAATTCTGAAAAACAGCTATTTTAAATATTAAAGCTATTTAATATTTATATTTTAATATTTAGCTATTTCACAATATTATAGTAGTACTGTATTTCTGATCAAATAAATACATCCTTGGTGAGCATAAGAAACTTATTTCAAAAACATTGAAAAGATCTCACTGACCACAAACTAATGAAGTTCTAGATTCAGTGAAAATACTTCTTTTCACCTGCACTAGTTTCTTTCTCGTGCTTGTCTAAACTTTGTGAAGCTTGTTTAAAAACTTGTTCTCGGTTCTATTTGTCTGCCAAAGAAGTAAACAAACTCTGGTGTCTGCTGCAAACACACAGAATCGATTTATCTGCCATAATGACCTTTAACAAGATCTTATTAAGTCATTACAAACTATTTGCTTTCAAAACACAAGGGAAAGTTTGCACAAACCACACAGGCAAAGATGCTGTGATCACGCACAGCACCATCTCTCTCCTTTTCCAGCTTAGTGGGTCTCTGCCAATATGATTGCATGCCAGTCCTTCAGAAGCCTCAAAGCCACAACTTGCTGGAGCATTAATTGGCCAATTACACTAATAAACATTAATGGAGGACCTCCCCTGTTTTGTGATGTTCCGCTCTCATCTTTTGCTTTCTTTCATGTCTCTTCATCATTCCCTCTCATTCTCTCGGGCATCCCAGCTCATGCAATGCTCGTTCTTGCAGTCAGTCTGATCTTCTGCCCCTTGGTACCTCCTGCCATGGTTGGGGACTAACATGCTTACGTGTTTTTTACTTAAAGTGGGTGGTTGAAAGCAATGCTTTCCATTACAGTCTCCTCACCACAATTTTGATGCTTTGCAGATTTTTTCCCTCTTTTTTGTGTGAAACGCAGGAGATTCACCCACTGGATGGAGAGAGCAGACACGAATGGTCAGCTCATTGGCTTCATGGTTCACTTAGCCGTGCAAAACATCGCCTGCCTCCTTTTAGTATTTAACACTCAATTCGATGTGAATGTGAAAACATTTTACATCATCCTCCTACACACTTGCACACACACAGCCTGACAAACCGAGTGTGGTGTAATGAATGTCATTAGTTTTCTGTGAGCTGCAGGCATGCAGAATTCATGAGAGGGCATTTATTTATGCCAGCATGGCAGGCGTGCGGATTATTGCAGGAGGTGGGGGGAAAAGTTGAGAGTGTGAATTTAACGAAGAGAAGGAGGTAGGCAAACATCCTGGCGCAGACCTAAAGCTCTCGGAACACATGAAAGTTGGATAAAGTTCAACATTTGAGCAAGCCCAATCTTTACCAGGGTTAATGCGCTCTCTTTTATGGTGACCTCTGGGTTATTCTCTAATGGTACGATGAGATTTGAGTGGGTGAATCTCTGTCAGGGTGGTCTACAGCGGGTTTGTGTCGATGTGTGGCTTCAGGGATGTTGTTCTGATAGAAGCTGTCATATTTGAGAGAATGTCATTTTAATAGGATTCACTATAGCTGCACGATTGATCATTAAAAGATTGCGATCTCGATTCAAACTACCTTGCGATAGTGATTCGGCTATGATGTCTTTAAACCTTTGAAAAAGATGATTGCAGCGAATATTCAGATCTCCATTGGTGGTGCTGCTGAGCCAGATAGAGCAGTTGAATAGGAATGAAATAGGTATCATTATTTGTGTTACAGAAGTACTAGGATAAAAGTTTATAGTTCGGGTACTGATATCTAAGTAAGTGATCAAAATAGAGCAAATCACCTTTTCAAATTAACTTGACGCTTCAAATACAGATTGTATCATTTACATCGTTACACCAATAGGTGGCGACCAAAAACGTATGTCATTGAATTGTTCATTCAAAAGGTTTGTTCAAAATGCTGATTCATCCAGCATTCATCCTCATGCTTGTTTGCTCTTGTTGTCAGGGTTTGTGCAGGTGCTGAAGACGAGGACACGGAATTTCAATATAATAGTTCTTAATTTCCAAAATGAAAACTTTCCAAACTCAAACAGGAACAAAACTCCAGGAAATCAGGAAACACACAACCATTTAAAGACGACGATCGACAAACACTGGGAGAAAACATAGGGCTTAAATACACATGGAATGATTGAATAATTAACAGAACACAGGTGATGAAACTGAACACAAACGAGGAGCGGGAAAACTTAACAGGACTAAACCAAAAACCACAAAGACAGGGGAAACCAAGATCACAAAACATAGCTTAAACATACAGAAACGTGACACTTGTGTTTGGCATAAAATCCAAGGCACATAGCGCCATATACGGACATTCTTTTCAGAAATGCTGGTGCTCAAAACAGTACTTTCCAGAAATTTTATCAGTTTATTCCTGTTGTTGTGGCAGCTAGCCACAGAACAACCATGTGCTCATTTTAATTTTTTAGTAATGTTCAAAAAGTTAATTAATTCAGTTACTCTTTTTACTCCAATTTAACAATGAGTTACTATGGAAAATGGAAAAGGACAGCATATAAATTGACGTTAGAATCAGAGAGGTTAAAAAAGTCAGACTTCTAGTAAACATCTGTTTTTTTGTTTGTTTGTTTTTTTGCTTGTTTTTTTTTGCAGCTTTTTCATTGCATATATCAATCAGCATAACAATCCGAGTGAAAAGTTTAATGTAAAATGTAGATACATACACAATTTAACAATTTGTTAGTAGCTATTGGTTTGTACCACTTTGGCTGTAATGGCAGCTGCACTCAGGCTGAATAAACTACACAAATTTGTGTAAAATCAAATTATAATTTTGTGCTTCAGTGGAAACATCTGAAAGTTGCTTGATCAATGTCACCTACAAATCTTAAATATTTAAATTATTCATTGCACATCTTAGTATTGCTTTGTTTTAACATTTTAAAATTTAAAACTTAGTTTCTTTCTATCTTTAAATTTGATTTTGAATCCAGCTTTTGAACCCTACTGTACGTGTTGCATGTCACAGTGGGAATAATTTAGATCATGGTTTACAATTAGAAGGTTGGTATCAGGTTTGTAAACCTGGAAATGCTGCCCAAAACAGGAAGATGCTTAAGTCATCCATCTTCTAACACTTCTCTGATTAGGTTGTTCCGGGAATGGCAGAGTTTTCCTCTGTGCCCAATTTGCCTGCTGCGGGAAGGCAGCAATGGCTCGGAAAATCCTTTTCTGCTGCATGTCACTCTTTCCCTCGCTCTGTTTTCACTCCCTGAGAGTGTGTGTGAGTGATCCATAGCCTTCATCTGGCAGCAAAAAACAGCCAAGCAATTTGTCCCGACCTCTGTCATGTTTGCCCAGCCACAGTTGCTGTTGGCGAAGTAGTGGCAGGCCCAATCTGGGATAGGATGCGTTTAATGGTGGCTGCAAGGCGCCTGTTGTCATTTAGATGTGTGTTTATGCGTATGTTTCAGGCCATTGTGGTACATTGATAGGGAACATGAGTAATTCGCCTCATTTCCATTTCCGACTCATCCCCTCTCAGAACTGGAAAATGGGCGGTTGCTCTTGCCCTGGGGTTAAGGAGCATTAGAGTAGCTTGTGCTTCTATAAGTGTGTAAAATAGCAGTAAATGTTCTGTATGTGTTCATTGAGCTTAATGGTAATAGCTGCAAATGCGCTACTGTAGACCCGTAAGAGAAAATATGAAGTGCCAAATCAAAGGCTGAGCTCTCTCTAGAAGACACCTGCTGCAGTAAACGATTCACAAATATTGATGATCAACAATGATGACACAAAGCTGCAACATGAAGCTATCAGATGTTCAAACAGTTTTATAATTCATGGGCTTTATTAACATTTCAGCACCTCTTCTTTGCGTGCACAGCATTGTTTGTGTTTGTGAATTAAACTGAATGCCCCATTCATCCATCCATCCATCCATCCATCCATCCATCCATCCATCCATCCATCCATCCATCCATCCATCCATCCATCCATCCATCCATCCATCCATCCATCCATCCATCTCCGTCCCAATTCATTAAATTTTGCTTCATGCCATTTAAATTACAATTAACTTTAAATCTAAACTCATCATGAGTCGATTCTAAAATTCTATTAGGCATGATACAATGGATTCGACCTCAAACTGTGTTATTGGGAGGAAATTATGTTATTTAAGTTTAAATATTAATAGCAGCTACAGGGATCAAATAGTTCTTGTGTATTAAGCTTACTGCGAACTGAACATTTTCAGTGCATGATTTCAGTAGATGTCTTTGAACTAAGATTTAATAATTTATTGCATGTTGTATCATCCCTACAAAAGTTATTACACATTTCGCAAATACTATTATATTGTTAAGTAATTGTGTCAAGTAGCCTAAATGTGCTTTATGTGGTAACATCAAGTTTAAATGAAAAAAAATATGCCAGATATTTAAAATTGAGCACTTATATGTCAATAATGCACATGTGTTCTTTAGACTTCAAGCCATATGTTTTCTCTGTTTAAATAGTAATCTTCTGTAAAGTTATCAAAATGGGAAGTGGTCATGCCTTTCTGTGAGTTTCCAATGAATTACATTTTCTTTGACCATCAATCCTGTTACCGCTGCTTCAAAGTGGCATAAAAACAGTCCCATGTCAGGACTCGGAAAAAGGGACGTCAGTAAAGCCAAAGCCACATGGTGTGTTATTATCTTCTGGTGTGCTTCCATTTATCTCCTCCCCATGTCATCTCTATCCTCTGGTTTTCTTTTATACAACATCTGCAGCCTATTGCATTACAATGACTCCCCAAGGATGACCTGACTACGGGGCATAAGCCTGCAGATTCGCTTTGGTCTTGTCATCATTCCGTAACCGTAATATATGATTTGCCGGTCTCTGATGTAAGACCTTGAGAGGCTCTGTGAATGTGTTGCTCCTGATGTCATATTCGTTCCAGTCAATTACATCACCTTCAGACTGGCTCATCCTCCTCATTCAGTGGTGTCTCCTTGAATCATCCGGTTGCACTGCACAGGTAGATACGTCACCACTCCTTTAAGAGTGTCTTCATAGATCATCATAGTCTGTGATGCTTTCATCCACCTCAAGCCCCTAAAAAAGAAGGCCCTCGCTGATTCACCCCAGCACGAATAAACTCGCACACAGCCCTCGCTTCAAAGTTTAGGTCTGAACGCCTTTGATTCTGTCATGGGGAATGTAGGCCAATGGTATCAAGGTGCCCCCCCCCAGAGAGATGCTCACAGAGCCCACAGATAACATGAAACAAAACATCTAAAGTGTCCCAGCTGTAGTGGGGTGAGAGGTATGTTGAATTTCACTGCAAAGAGAGTCTGTATTTTAACTCTAATGTTCAGAGCTACTCAGGGAGTCTTTTGGCAAGGTTATATAAAGGGATTTCATAAGCAACGCATTGATTGGATTAATTTCACTGTTACTCTTCTAATTATTTAACAGCATGGAGAGTAAATTTCATATGAACTGTTATTAAAAAAAGTAAAATAGGCGATGTAGTCTATCTCTGCATTGTTTTAGAAATTATTACATTTATTTTGGAGTTGCATTTGAATTCCTGAATTGGATGCTGGATTGTTTTATTATTAGTTAAGGTAAGTAGAATTAAATGAATGAAAAAAATTGAAGAATTCACAGTTCTGTATAAATATTAGATAGATAATATTAATAATAAATATTTGAAATTTCACCAGTAGTAATTTGTAGTTAATTTGTGTGTATTTCATTTTATTTCATAGATTATTATATTAATATTTCAGTACATTCATCTTCCTGGCTTTCCAATTCAAATTATAATTATAACTTCATGTGGGTCATGGTCAATCCAATTGAAAATGTAACTCTTAAAAAGGGAGTAAATTATTATATTCCAAATGTTAGCCAATCCTATTTCATGTGTCTTTTTTGGAATGGTTGTACATGGCTCCTGGCCCATTGTCAGACACATTGCAATCAGGCTCAGCATGTTAGTAGTCTTTGCACGCAAGCAGATAGGAGGTAAGGACACCTTAAGCTGCACTGCGTATCGCGTCTTCCATTAGCTGCGTCCAGCTGCTCTAAATACCTCTTTAAGGGATTTTCACCACCAGACGTCAGTTAATCACTGCTGGTGTTCTTGCGGCTCTGCGAAATCCATGTGGTTCAGGGTTTCCTCTCCCTTATGCCCGCCGCTTCCCATCAGACCTTGTGTTCTGGCAGTTCAGACTCTTTGATGCCTGAACAACAATAATATATGGTTAATGTCTCCCCCGTGACACCCAGACGACAGAACCTGATGATGTTGGAGAAAATAATAATGCACGGATATTACAACAGACACATAGAATCTGTCTTCTCTGATTGGACTGTTTACTTGGAGTGTTGCATAAATTATGCCCGTCAAACATCAAACATGGTGGCTCCAATGTTTTTAATGCTTTCAGGGGAAGTTTTCATTTCCCCTGGTCTTAGCCATGTTAGCTGTATAGACACTGTGTAATGTGTCTCGGTTATTTCTTTTGAGGCTTCATATAGATTCACACAATCTGCGGTTGCAAAGAACAGACACAAGATCCTCTAATAAAAGGCCAGCAATTTGTCCTACACACACCATGCCGGATTTGCATCTCATGTCTTTTTTTCTCTCGGTTTACTCTACAATGATTCTTACCTCCACTGTCTCATCCCACACTTCTAATTCAGAGCCATATCCAGATGTATAGGGTTGTATTTACCCATGAGAGATCGGCATGAACAGTTCAGCATGACGCACTTCTGCCTAACATGTCAATGGAGAGCAAAGTCCCATGAGTGTATAAACAAGCTGTAAACGAGCATCAGAGGGGGTTTACTTTTTGATGTACCCCCATCTTCTGCAACACCAGACATGTCTCACTAATAGCTGCCTCTGGCGACTTCTGATTCCTATTTGTGGATCTGACATACATTCAGTGTCTTGTGTTTCGGCCTCTCCTGGGCTTTTGTCCTTAATGGTACAATTTTCTTTTTGTTCAGTATGATGCCTTTTGGATTTTGAATTAGAAGAATTGGTTATGATTATAGAAGTGAATCTATCTAACAATGCCTCATGCTTTCTCCTATAATTTCTTGCCCAAGTCATTATTTGTCTCTTGGTTTAGATTTTTTTGGGGATCGCTGCATTGAACTGTTGCTCACAATTCATTAAAAAAAACCCAGTCAACCATATAAGCAAGATTTGAGCTGAGCTGCCAGGGAGTGACAGGGCATATTGAGGATCCTAATTTTACTATGGGACAATTCACAATGTTTTTTTCTTGCCTGTTGAAATAGATAAAAACCAGCTATTACCCAAACACACAAAAACATAGGGAGTCCTCGCCTTTAACCTATTGGTTCAACCAAATCTCTGTTTTTGTCCCTGACTACAGCAGAGCTTATAATGAAACTCGTTTGAAAAAGCTTTGGCCTTTATTACCCGAACCATTAAGCCAATCTCGAAAGCTGCACCTTGCTGCAATAAATGTCAGGATGAAATTGGTGAGACCTTTTTTGAGTTACTCCAAGAGTCGTAGGCTTCAAACTAAATGCAGTCTGTCAGCCTAGACAAAGGTCATGGTTGAAAGGACAGCACTACACAATCAAATTCATTTTTGCACACTTTAAACACTTTAGTATTGGGTGAAGTGATTCCAAACACCCTTCAGTTGGACCTTGGGGTCAAACACCTCTGCCTGACCTTACAGTATGAATAAGGAAGTGGGATACAACATGCATCTTGCAATAAATCACAATGAGGAGTATCCAGTTGGGGGGATGGGGCAGTGCTGAGGGTCTAGGCTGATTGCCATGGCGACAACATAGATGACTCGCTGATGTCTACTGCCAATCTACTGTAGCCACTGATTTATGCAGTGACACCGTGGCATAGATAGATGGGCAAATTACTGCCAAGAGGTTATGACTGGGGGTGAGCTCTCATGAGTGTCATATGTCACGTCAGGAGTCTCCTTATGTTATAGGGGGATGGAGAAAGAATTTCAGATCTGCCAATAAAGAAATCGCTCTTCCCAGGTTGGTGCTTTGCTGGGATTTCAGGTTTGATTGGACAAGGGAAAGCATAAGGTTGAGAGCAAGGCTCAGAGATTAGGTTCTGGAACATTATTTTCCCAGGGAATCAATAGTTCTCCCTTGTTGCACCCATATCATGTTGAATGTGTCACATGTTGGTGCCTCGAAGGCCAGTGGTTGAGATGATTGTGGGTAAATGCATTTGCTCAGATTTAGTGATATCGTTTTCTCTGACTCATGAACCCCCCTTTTAATGCTACTTATTTACATGCTACCAATGACAATCAACAATTTGACTGTCTTTATCAAATCCACGCCAGGCATTTAATTTCCTATTCACTCAAGACTTAAATTATTGCAATATAACGTTGTGTGTAGTAAACAGACTGCTAGGCCTGTGGTCACTATTTCTAACACACATTTTTATGCTTAGCAACTTGATACAACATTAGGTTTGTGATTATGTTTGTGTATGTTATGTAGAGAGAGAGAGTGAGTTAGGAGAGAGTGAAAAGAAATAGACAGGGAAAGGCAATGTCATGTCCTATTTTAGGTTTCCACTCCGTGAATCAATTGTTCGTTTGGGGATTTGAAGGAGATCAGCTCTTGGTCCTAAGAGTAAGGTCAATGCATCTGCCTTGCAAACACAATAGAGATTGGATTCCTGCAAATAAACAAACCAAAAATGAGAAAAATTCTATATTTGTACTGCTTGATTGTTGCAGAACAGTACTAACCATTTAATCAGCACAATTTAGAATGATGTTGTTTTTGTTGTAACTTTTCAATGCTACAGATTATTGGCTCCTTCTGTGAAGGGATGTCATGGAGTCATGTGTTTATCTTGGTAGGTCCTCGAACAGCAAAGCAAACACACACCTTATGAGGTGCAAGATAAAGGGAAAAATAACTTCACACTCTCTTAAGCACATTTATTACTAACATTTCGGCACAACAAGTAGCCTTTGTCAAGGTATAATTTCTTACAATATGGAGAACAGTATAATTAACAATTCTACAATCTAACAAAAGTCTCTAAGAAAAAAATATCTATATGAGAAAAAAAGATAAATACAAAAACAACAGCAATTAATCTCAACATTTACCAACACAATCTCAAACTAACAAAAAAAGTTTAAATCCAATAGGCCTATACCAAATTAGTCATCAATCACAAAAAAAAAAAAAAAAAAAATTGAATGGTTTTTAATTTATGTATCCAAAAGGCCTCCCGTTTCAGTAGAATTCGATCCAAATCACGTCAATCATGTCAGCATCAGACAATTTTTAGGCCAAATCACTTAGTATCATAATTGTTGGCAGGTCAAGGGTGTCTTTGCACGTAACCTAATACGTTTTTACATTAGGTAACTTCAATACCCTGAAATTATGCATTCCAGTGTTGCTAATCATTCATTTTGCCAAATCTTTAACCAAGCTGACTCAACAGCAGTCTATATCGGCATGTGCAGGCAGATTTATCTGTCCAGCAATTCCAGCCTTTTCATGCATTGGTCATCTTACAGTAGGATATTGACTGAGGACCCAAAAGAAATTCCACAATTGGTGGTCTCAGTGAGAATCAATTGTTTGCGGCAAGGCAGAAATTTCGCCTTTCTACTTGTCTAGATGTATAACCCCAACGCATACATCCATACATGGTAACATACGTATGGCCGCACAAAGAAATAAGGAACTGACCTCACACCCAGTTTTTAGAGTACACACAACTTTCCTTTTGACCCAAGTCAAGCGGAAAACAGCGTTGACATGTCTGCAGTTGCAAAAACAGCGTGCTAATTGGATTTTTACATCTGTGATCTGTGAATAGTTGAAGCAGTTGAGAGAAAGCTTTTTACATGTCATATGTCAACCCTGTTTGGCCTCCCCCTAACTTGGCATCCTTTTATAACACCCCTCCAGACGAATTGGCCAAAGTGTTTTCCATCAGACCGGGTCAGGGCTTATTCCTAATCTTGTCCAAGGAGGATGAAATGAAAGGTTAACCCTCCATAGACTCTTCACCATTCTGGATCAATACAATGCTCACTGGATGAGTCTCTCGCAACAACCCTTCCAAGCTAGATTGGCCATTGTGTTTCATCTTTTATAATAGGTGCTTTGAGACCTATTTGAAACATCGACATGTCCAGCAGAGGGTCAAGTCAAGAAAAATACTCCTGTCAAGGACACTGTCCATTAATTCATTTGATGGAACTTAAGATGGTTCAAGTATCGACAAGTCATTTGTTTTGCCAGATAAGTTGGGCAGGATGAAGCTCCAGTCCGATATGAATTTCTCTTTGTTTGCTTTAGCACTTTATTCATGGATGAACCTGCTCAGATCCTTTGATCCATGTCTCAGAAGTCTTTGATGGCACTATAATCCCATTCATCTAACCTCTAAGACCTTAGGTAGTACACCAGCTTTCTGATGAGAGAGAAGGAGACTGTCGCTAGCACAGGGAGTCACTGAGGAAGCACAGACAGTCCCTGCAGAGGCTTATTATGGAGTGTCATCGTCAGGCCAGGCCTTGATAAGAAGCAGCCATTTTAATAAAATCTGCTGACTGGGACGTCTGGTTACTATGGTGCCCTATACTAGGCATCAAGGGCATCGGTTTGGTCTTAGCTTTGGTGGGGACCGGACAGAAGCTAAGCATATCTTAAGTTTGCCCAGATTATATATTTATGTCTATTATTTATGTTACTGAGTATGGAAATGTATTTATTTATGCCTCATTCATTTATTTAATGCTTAACTGTAATTGGAATTCTTTTGTTATAAGATGTATAAGATACCAGTGCCTTAAAGGCACACTGTGGAACTTTTCAACCTTTATAATATATTACCAAAACCCATTGACATGGTACATCGACTTACAATAGGTTGAATGACACGTCTGCCGTAGCCTGAAGGTGTCTGTATCGCTTTTCCTAGCACTATGTAACTTAGGGTTTCGGGTAGGAACCCGAGCACAAAAAGAACTACAAAATTTGACCGCTTTACGGCATACGTCACTTCCCCCACCACCCACAACTTCCTCAGATTCTGACGTGAGAGCTCAACTCGCGTTTGATTGCCGTCTGTATGTTTTCGTCATGGCTGAACCAACAGCTACAAGGAAGAAAGCAAAGGTTTTGTCAGAGAACACTTAAAAAAAAAAGGTATAGTGACAAATCAAATGAAAAGCCAGGACGAGGATCAACATTGGTCCAGTGTTCGCTCGCTGGCGTGAGCTAGAGGAGGAGGAGGGGTGCCCGACCGATGCTGACGCTTGCCTGCACACAAATGCCGTTTCCAAGGTGACCCAGATAAATCATATAAGTAGTGTAGTATTTTCTGGTATTCCGGCCACAGCCGATGGTGTTATGAGTGTAATAATATGCCCACAGCCCATTGTTAATTTCTACACACAAACACAGCCCGCCACAGTGCAGGGCTTGCACAAATAAAATCGACTCATGTCAAATGTACATTAAATGTAGTGAACGTGCCCACAAACACTGCACACAACATGTCCCACGGTTTCTGTGAAACGAAACCAACACACATAAGTTAGTCAGCTCCGGCCGACATTCAGTCAGCGTCCCGCGTCCCCCGGCCACATTCACTCACAGACATGTTAAGCCGGGCTCACCCCACTCGCTCTCTCTCAGCAGACTACTATAAGGGAATCGAGCGATTCAAGGCTGCCCACCTCAAACACTGCAAGCACACACAATCTAAAGACACGGGAAGCAGACCGGTTGACTGTTGACTTTTGCGACAGTGCTGCGGAGCTAGTGGCCTCTAGGGACGCTAGACGTGAAAGTTACAGGTCGAGCGCCACTAGTGGCCAAAAGTTCTGCGGTGTGCCTTTAATGGTGATTTCCTTTGTTATTTCAGACTGTTGGCAATACAGAATATCACAAATACAGAAGTGAGTCTACTTCATCTCATTATAGTGTATCCTGACTGATACACCATCCTGTATACAGTCCCTAAAGTCCCTATAACTGTATAATTTCAAAAATCAACTCAAAAAAAAAAAAAAAAATTCCTGAGATTGTGTAATGCTGAACAACCAAACATTTTTTAACATAAATTAGTATGTACAGTAGCATTAACAAAAAATACTGTCACAAGAAAGTACTTTCAGAACTTATAAAACAATAAAAATAAATAAATAAAGTAACCCTTTTCTATTATAAACACTATTTACCCTCCAGTACCTCGAACATATACTCACTCATGTTAATACTTGGGAATGTGAAATGCTGAACAACCATACGGTTTATTAACAAACATCATTTACTATGTACTCCAAATTAATTGACAATTTGAAATAGGCTAATTAGAACCTCACCTGAAGCCCTGATGCTGTTTCCTCAGCCTGCTCTATATTTGTAGTGGTTTGATGTTGTCTTTCCTGCATACAAAATGGTTCATTCATTTTGTAGCCTATCCTATGGCTAGCAAGTTTAACCCTCCTATCGTATTATATTATTAATCAAATAATGATTATTTATAATAACCAACAGTGTGTTAACACGTTTTTCCAGCACATGTGTCTAGCAATGCAATGACAGTCCTTCGTTAAATTGTAAATTCGGTTGTCTCCCTTTTTTTTCTCTGCATCGTGTAGGCTACACTCACAAATACATTACATAAATTGAATAAAGAAATGAAAATGTCTCAGATCCACTGTTTATTGTGACTGCAGCAAGATTCTAACTTAAGGTAAGCTAATTAACATTCAGTGACTTGGTAACGTAGCATTCTATCATGATAGCGTTTCTTTCTTAATGACTATCCGTGCTGCACACTCCTAACCTTGGTTGAAAGATTACAGAAGCTAGGTTTAGCTGTAACAATATCATGGGTAACATAATCTATCACCAGTTAATACTATTTTCCACAGTAGAATCTACATTTGAAAGCCTGATCACTACCACTGCTAGTTTGTGTCTCTAGTTATTTTTGTCTACTTACACTCTGCTTTATGAAAAAACTTTGTATGTCCCCTTTCTTCTTCTTGGGTGGCATAGCTGATCTACAAAGCACAAAAAGGGGGAAACATGTACATGCTGAAGGGCAAAGGGAATTCTAAAATGTTTTACTCTGGCCTTTTATGGGCTATGTATTGGCAGACAGCCCTGGTAACTTACTGTTGTCGTTGACACACCTGCTCGCTTGTCTGCCAGTGCAAGCACAAAACAAAGTAGCCTGTGCTTTGACACTCTCCCGTGTGTGTAGCGTGTCAGATAACCGACCCCCCCCCACACCCCTCGGTTTTTCAGCCAATCAAATGACGGCATTTCTTGTACTGTCGTCCTGGCCGTCGAAATCGATCGGAATCGATCGGAATCCACCTAAAATATTGGTGGGGACAATTTTGTCATCTTAAAATATTGATTGGGACCTAGCGTCACCCCTTAAACAATATGTTATTTTTTTCAATGTCAATGTACTTTCTCTTGTTTCAGAAACATGGAGAAAAAAATAAGCTTAAAACAGGAAATATTATTAAGAGGGCCCCTGTAGACCCCCATGACTGTGTGTCAAGGTCAGTACAGGTGCGAGCACACAGTTTTTTGGGAAATATTTGTGAGCAAGAAACTCAGTTCAATAGGAATCCATGCATTGAGGACATTTGTGTGAGGGTGAGAGATTTACCCAATGCAGATATCATAATGAGTTCAAGTTTGTCAGGCGGATTCACCACGTTTACCAACAGAACGCTGCTTGTTTTGACAATCAACCTTTTTTTCACAAATTTTGCTGATGTGACAGCATCTTAAATCTCTTAGAATCAAATAATTTGACATTTTTATGACAAGGCAATGTTAGTTCAGTAAATGTCATGTGGGGCAAAAATGCAATGATATTTATGAATTAATAATTTATATTTGAAAAAACTTTTTTGAAATGTATATATTTAAAAAAAATAAATTATTTATTAAAAGATTTAGGTGACTTTTCTTCTTCTTCAGTAGAACAGTAAAGAAGATTTTTAGCTGAAACTGTGGTCATTGGTTATTCATATAATGGCTACCGTCACTATGAGAGTCAAAAAACATATATAGGCAAAACAAAATATAATACCCCTGGCTCCTGACGACACAATAAGATCTTATGAAACAAAACTATTGTTCTGTGCATTAAATATTATTACTTGTGATCCACACCCTCGGCACGGCAAGCGAGCGCGTTCACGGCAGTCTGGAGCGAGAGCTTCCAGTCGCAGTATTTGCCGGAGCAAACTTACACGTGAGGATGGCGCTGTGTTTGTTTAACACAGAGAGAGAGGATGCGCTTGTTTTGTTAATCAAAATGGTACTTGCGCACGTATCCTGGATGCCACAACCTATGCAAAAAATTTAAATCACGTTATGATTGATCTCAATAGGGAATATTATTTTCACAGATTCCTAACGTTGTTTGCAAAGGTTGTGGATTACAGGTAATAATGTTGTAGCCGTGAGTAAATTGAACCTTTAAACCTCTACCCCTGAGTGATTAAATGTATCCTTGTCCAATTATATTTAACAAGAAATATGATGTATGTCATGTCATTGAATCAGTAGTTTTAGAGCTTAGCGTTTTCCTCCATTTGTAGTCTATGTACTCTGGGCCCTTGAACTGTGTTACTGCAGAGCTAGCTTTAAAAGTTCATGCCTGTTTAGTTTCTATAGGGAAGAACAGTGTCACAAGGTAAAAGGAATACTCAGATATAGTGAAAACATATTCCATTTAGCTCGTCTTTGGTGATTAAATCAAATCAATGTCTGTCTGTATAGTCTTCATCAAATTAATCTGAAATTCATCCAACCTTACACATATTAAAGTTAAATTAATTTTCAGATTAATGTGATCTGTCTATCTATTCATTCCTCTGTCTAATAAATTCATATCAGTTCTGTTTCTTTAGACTATTTATAGGCGTTCTTGGTTTTGCACTTTTTCCACCAGCGCTGGCAGAGAGGTGGTTACTGCAAAGACAGATGTGAAAATGTCTGAATGTATCTATGACTGAATCTCGTAATTCATTGTAGTTTAAAATAATGTACTAATCTGATGTTAATTATATTTGTACTTATAGAATGCTTATTGTATATATGGAATTATTAGCAACAGGCAAATAAATACAATTATTTCAGCTATCTTGAAGCAATGTTAGAAAGGGACCTCTAATAGACGCAACGGTTTTCATACTAAGCTATTGATATTAAACTAAAACTCTACCATACCACTAAAGAACAGAAGGTGTTACAGTAAAACATGATTTAGCTGATTTATAAGCAATTTAAATAGTTATTGTCACTTTAAAGGTCTTTACAAGATAGTTATTGACATGTCTAACTGTAAGGACATAATTGTATCGCTTGCATAGTTTGTATACACATATACAAGAAAAGCAGCAATTTATCATTCAAGAACCTTCACAACACTAATGAATCACATGTTTTGTCTATCATGCATGCATTGTTTTATATATATGATTAATGGTATACTTATCTCAAGTCAGTATGGTTATTTTACTTGACTTCTGAGAGACCTCACCTGTTAACAATACAGTTATATGTAGTGAAATGTAGAAGACATATTGCAAATTCAAGTTTAATGCCTCTGCGTTTGGTCAGAAGGTGGCCATTTCTTTGCAGAGCACATCAATGTCCTTTTTCCATTGGGGAAGAACTTCATTGGCTGTTGGCCCAGTGGTGATGATCGAAACCGACTTTAGTGATAGTAAAAGTCTACGGCCTAACTGGTCAGAAGAAATGCTTATTGACCGTTGGCATCAGGATGGCTAGTTTTTAACAGGGCTCAGCTGGTGTGTAAAACTGGTCAAATGAAGCAAACTCACAAGAAACAAATCAATGCATTTTCTTCTTTCATCGAAACTCAATGTTGAAGCGAGAGAAATCATTGAGTGTTTTTTCTTATGCATGTTAACCAGAAAGTGCAGTCTCTAAGCAGGCAAGGAGTTCCCTGCAAATCTGTGTAAAGTTGTTGAGGGCAGCTGGCTGGAGACAATTTGCTCTCTTTCCTGCTCCCTCCATTCTTCATGTGTGTCGTTTTGTCAGGTGGTGTTTATTTCTGTTGGTTTTTCTCTTCCTGTTGTGGATGCTGTTAGCGTGTACCCTGTCTCCACACGCTAAAGTCATTCATCACTTACAGTACCTGCTTTGTATTTGGGTCTCCTGTTTTCCTTTTTTTCTAGTTTGTATATGGGTCGCATTGTTTTGGTGCTCTCTGTCATGTGCTAAATGTGTGACAAGGTGTGTGGTGTACATGTAACGTTGTTAGTTCATTCCAAATACTTTCTTTGTACTGATGGTTAATGCAGTTCTCAAAAGCAGTAACTGTTTTAATATTATTATTATTATTATTATTATAATAAACAATTTTCAGTTTTGGGTGACCTATTACCTATACCTATACCTAAAAACATTTTTTAAACTATTACCAAAAAAACTGAATAGTTATCATTGCTACATTTTTAGTTCTTAATGACAGTGCTAATCTTTGGAGAAATAGTGTAGCAAATGTCCTTGAATGGTGCCCATTAAAAAGGGCCCAGGCCGATGGAATCGTTCTGAAGCTGGCTTTCAGCAATGGATTTTTTTGTATTTATGTTGACAGACCTTTGAAATTGATTGTCCCCCATGCCAACAAGATGGAATGTCTGACTTCATAATTGATGAAGTTTGTCTGCCCTCTTCACAGAGTCCTTCTAAAGATCTGCTACTGCAATTAGCATCTACATTTTTTTCTTTGGCTGCCACAATTTGCACAATCTCAGACCTCGAGCAACATGCAACCTCAGTAAAACTGCAGCGTGAGGAAGAAAAAGTCAAGTCTGTCAGCATGTACTGATGTGAAGCCATGTCTACGATATATCAGTCCTGCTCCAGGGTAGAGAATAAATTCACACTCTCTTCTCTTCTACTTCTTCTTCCTCTTGCTTCTTTTTGGTAGCTTCTCTTGCTCACATCCCCATTCACATGCCTGAAGCCTGTACGCACCCTTCCTCACTTTGTCAGGATGTTTCTTGGGCTGCCAAAGTTCCTTGTGTTTTTGAGAGTGAGAGAGAGAGTGAGAGAGAGAGTGAGAGAGTGAGAGTGAGAGAGAGAGAGAGTGAGAGAGAGAGGAGAGAGAGAGAGAGAGAGAGAGAGAGAGAGAGAGAGAGAGAGAGAGAGAGAGAGAGAGAGAGAGAGAAGAGAGAAGATTCTCAGTTGTTTAATTTAACTAACTTTTTCTCAGATATCTCTCTTAAAAATTCATAACAAATGGACACAAATGAGACCACTATTGGTTAAAACAATCATAGAATCGTTATCATACAATTTGATAAGATTGTGATGGCTTGGAGAATTTGATAAGATAGGTTTGAGTTTATATCAAAATCTCAGATTTTTGATAGCAAACTTGGGTATCTTTGTAATATTTCATGGTTGTCCCCTTCTCAGTCTCTTCAGAAATGACAAAACTTATTCAGGAAAAATATATGAGAAAAAAAATGCTGATTTTTTGTCCTATGGGATGTTTTGCTGACCATGTTGTTTATCGTTTATATTTGCAACATTGCATATTAATGATATGTATTATGCTTACCAACACTACCCTTCAGTACAAACTTGCCCCACACCAGCCTGATATCTATTTTTGTTTCACATTCGATCCTGCTCCAACAAAGGAAAATTACAATGAAGTGACTGTTGATTGGCAGCACACAATTATTTATTTGCTGTGGGTTGATGGATCTGGGTGTTTTGCTGTGGGCAGTATGCTAAAGGTTTCACAGGCAGGACAGAAAGGCTTCTTCTTTTTTTGTGTTTGTATACAATTTCTGTGGAAACATAAAAAATACATGAGTGTTGGACAGAAAGGAAGAGGGCCAGTGGAAATGGATGTCTTTGAATACAGATGAATGCCGGACACTGATCATATGCATTCATAGTAAGCCTCCGGCTACGGTTCTCATAGAGCAACTCAGAAATTCATAGTGAAAGATTTCAAGCATCTCTGTCCTTCTCAGATGCCAGGATGTTGGGCCATTACCGTAGCTCATCATTAAAGGTACATGAGAAGCGAGAGGTCACGTTTGATCCTCTTCCTGCCCAGCTCCGTGTAATCCAGTGGTGGCTTGTTTCATCCACTGCATTAACATTTCACTAATTTCCCATGGATTTACACATATCCAGGTAGACTGCGGCAAGAATTTCAGGTCAACAACATATGTTTTTTTTTACTGTTTTTTTTTAATGTTCAGTAATGTACTTACTATAGTAATAACAGTAAATTATATGTCATTACAAGCAACTAAACCTAAACAAACCCTAATTATATAGTAAGTACATGTTTTTTATTAATATTATTTAGTACTTTATTTGTGTAATTACACTGTAACAAGGACACCTAAAAATAAAGTGTAACTTATTTTGGCTGTTTTTCAACTAGTCCAAGGAAATTGATGCTGGTATTATCTTGGATTTTTTATTTCATTCTTAGCTTTTTGCCTCTTTTTAATCAAAATAGTGGAGAGAACATAGGAAAATATGGGTAAGAAGAAGGGGAAATGGAATCGGGAAGAATCACAAGGCAGATTCGAACTCACATTGCCCACATGCATCACAGCACAATGTATATGTGTCAAAATGTGTGCATAAACCAAAGCAGTGGCTCCAGTTTCATTAGTTTTAATTGGAATACTGCTGTCCATGTCTGAGTTCAACACCTATGATAATGTCCAATTTGGCAATGAGATCACAGTTTCATCTACACAAACACTGTGTCAGTCACAGCTAGAGGTGATTTCTATCTGATACCAGTCACTATCGTTTTCTATGCAACAAGCACCATGCAACAATGCCACTGTGTGCAAACAAAGCATTATCACAGCGCTACACCATTGACACTGGCCTGTGATTGGAGCCTGTAGTGCAGCTGCATGACTGGAGCCAGACATTCCCCAGTGTGTGTTGCTCTGATCTATGCAACTTTGGGACTACAGCAGTGATGTAATTAGATGCAGAGGGTCAAAGATCAACAAAAAGCTCAAATGCCAAGAGACAGTGAGTCTTGGGCCGGAATTCATTGCTGGAGTCATGGATTATATCATCCCTGGGGGATTTGAGAGCATCACGCATCAGAAGTTACACCTGGAAAAATCTGGTGCCGTGACCCGCATCTACAAAGTGCCTGTCACTTTCATGTTTTCCCTTTCTCCTCCTCTTTATTATTGTCTTCTTTATAACCCTGCTCTCCCAACTACCCAAACAATAAATCATTCCACCAGATGGAAATCGTACTGGGCCTCAGCAATGTCTTCATGTTAGGATAAATTGTGATAAATTAAGTGTTGTGTAAAAGCACAGATCATATTTATTCATGAAGCTTTCACACTGCATTCAATCCCTGTAAATGAGACTTCAAACAAATATAGCTAAAGAAGTCACACCACTTCCAAACGCAGAACAGAATAACGGAAGCACTCAAATGCCACAAGCAAGCCCAATTCTTCAGAGATTTATTTTTACCACGACTTTTACATATCTCTTGAGTGTATTTATATTGATAAATTGCTTTGCCTTTCAAATCAGTTCGTTTTTGCATTTGTATGCTTTCATCTTGACCCGCATCTGTTTTGCCTGGTGGAATAAAGAGGCCGAAAGTTTGTGTTTGACCTTTTTTTTTATCATGAGGATTGTCATCTACCAGCTCTGTGGTCGTGTTAAGTGCCTTTAGGAGCACTGTGTGAGCACTCAGATCCAGACCAAGATTGGGGTTTTGGCTTTGTGCAGTGCCGCCAGTTGAAATGTCAAATCATATCCCATGAGGAATCATTTAATTTTGTAAGAGAGGTAGGAGCATATTTAGGACATGGTGTTTCCCAGGTACTATTTCAGGGGTTGTGATGAAAACTCGAGTGAGTTCGAGTGAGAAACTTCGAGTTGAAAAACATTGGAAGGCTGTTTATTTTTATTTTTGTTTTAGATTTTTTCATTTTATTTCCTTGTACCATTTATGCATTTGCTTCCTAGGAAGTTTACGGTTGTACTGCAAGGGGTTTCCCAGCTATTGTTTAATCATATAGGTTTTTATGAAAAAAATTTAGACATTAAACAACATACAACATTAAAAAACTTCACTTAAAGCTACATTTAAGAAGCTTGATTTAAGCTAAATGTCCCTACCAATATAATTTATATATATATTTTTTTACATTTTTAATATATTATTCTTTGTATATTGAATAATTATAATTTTTTACCCTACCATTCAAAAGTTTGTGGTTAATTAGTTTTTAATGTTTTTAAAATATTTTAAAATAATTATGAGTTATGCTCATAAAGGCTGGATTTATCTGATACCAATACAGTAAAAAAAAACAATAATATTGTGACATATTACAATTTAAAATACTTTTTTTTTGTAATCTAAAATGTAATTTATTTCTGTGATGGCAAAGCTGAATTTTCAAGTCATTTCTCCACTCTTCAGTGGCACATGATCCTTCAGAAATCAGTCTAATAGTCTGATTTGATTTAGTTGCAATTCTTATTTTTTATTTATACATTTATTTAGATGCAAATAATTAATGTAAATAAAGAGAATTATTGTCTACTTTAGCATTGATTATGTAATATATAAAACATTTTGAGGTTGAACATTTTGAGGTTCTTGGCCAAACGGATGTCCGTCCTCTCTCATCCCATTCATTAACTTCACCACACATGGTGCTTTTGTGCCTGTGTCATTCACCATGCTCACCAACCTGTGCCTTAATGTGCCACTCTCTCCCTGTTACCCTGGGCAACAAGCGCTGCCCATCCCTGTTTGACTCGAGCCCACCAGACTGTGTCTGGCAGCACGTGAAAGCCAGCCGTCTCTCATCCAGTGTGCATATGTGAGTGTGTGTGTGTGTGTCTACATCCCCTTCCCCCCTGCTTCATTGAGCGCAAGCGCTCGATCAAGGCAGTGCATGCACAAACAAGACAATGGGCTATAATCATACAGGCAAAGGCAATGAAATCATCCTGCAGTTCCCTACTGTCGTAGCCACTTCTATGCTTTCCCTCTCTATCAAACTCCCAGCAGTGCTTTAGCAAAGCAAGCCCTGCGGCCATTTTTCAAGATGGAGGTGATTGTGGCTGATTAATGGAGCACCCTTGTAATCAAATCTCACCACAGTGGCATTCCAATTATAGAGGGTCATCTTCTCGGGCTGCGGACAACCTGGTTGATCCCACAGCGGTGCACTCTGCATGTTCAGGTTTGGATTTTGTAGGCATGACCTATGTTCCAGCCTCCAGTGTGCCCTCCTTTCCTTTGAGCACATCCACTTTCTGGACGACAGGGATAAAACTCATTAACGCTGACTTCCTCTTGGCTTGAGTTTGCTCCTTACCTCTATCCATACAGTTCAGATCTGTCCCTTTCGTTTGTCATTTTATCATGTTTTGCTCTCAGACAATCAGTCCACTTATCTTTTGCTTTTTTTTTACCTGATAGAAACGAATTGAGGTCAGCCGAGTCCATTTACAAAATAACAAGTGGCCTACATTTTATTTAAAAAAGACCATTCCTTCCAGATTTATCCTGATGACCTATATTGCTATATATTGAAATCTTACTTTTTAGTTGAGCTTCATTTTTTGTTGTTTCACAGCATAGATGGCTACAGAGGACATAAGTAATTGTTTACGACCTCCTGTGGTGAAAATCAAGTTTGTAATGTTGTTTATGTGTCTATGTGGTGTTTTCAATATGCTTTAAGAAAAATCATGTGGAAAATTATAAGTCAACACCATTGCTAAGTATTTTCACCTTAAAACTGCAGTGATCCAAAGACTGGTTCAAAAACACGGTTTGAAATAACTGGTGTTTCTTACATCACAAACTACCAATCACGTCAGTGTGCCGGTGGGGTTTAGCATATCATGAACTGCTGTGAGGCAGGGGAGTCTCAAGAGAAGTCAGGTTATCCTGGTATATCTTTCTGTTGATATGAAAAAGCTGGTACATTTAGCAATTGAGCAGGTGGATTTTGTATATGATGTATATTATGATGTAATGATGAACTATGCCTTTCTCCACTGACGTTATAAGTTGTTCAAAGCGTTTGTAAGGATACTGATTGTTATAAGGCAGCTGTCTGACCTTGAGATGGTGAACAAGAACATGGTTTGTGTAACATCAGCAAAACATTATTAGCTGTTTGATAATGTAGTCAAGCAAAAGACTAGGCTAATCAAATGAATTACCGTTATGTGTCCAAGGTTGTAAAAACTGTTACTATTGTGCAACGTTTACTACAGAAACGTTGACCGAGTGGATCAGGTATTCTTTGCTGGTGTGAGAGGAGGCGGGGCTAATTTGCATATTCACGGATCCGCATATATAAAATGAAGAGTGTAGAGTTACATTCAAGCTATTTAAAGGCATGAAGAATTGGTTCACTGGAAAAAAACATTTAGGCCTAAATGTCATTTTGGTGATCAAAGATGATTTTTTTTATGGGATAAAATGATTGATTACAGGGCGATTTTAAGTTTATTTTTGTTCTGAGGTGTGGGGTCGCCTCGTGTCTAAATTGTATTGTTTTTGTTTATAATTACAATAATGCATTAAAATAATACGGTAAATACAAGTTTTTTCTATCATTCATACGGCACATAAGTAGTTGTATTGTGTTGTGTTTATTTTAGTTCCGAGGTGTGGGGTCGCCTCATGCCTGATCTTGCCTACGGCATCATGCGAATCTGGACCACTGCAGCCCCACAAACATTACATTCTCTCCTGTCAGCCTAGTGCTACTTGTCATTTGGTCTTAATCTACACAAACTTTGCATTTGTCGACTGCCCTTGTTAAACAATGATGACATTTGTGCTTATAGAAGCATTCTGAGAAAAACAAACAAGCAGTTTGCATCATGCGTTTTCACATTACACACCCTGACCCAGGCCTAAACCCTCTACCAATTACACTGAGCTCTCTTCTCATCTCTGCAATCTCCAGAGCCCTTTGTTTTTTCATCTTAAAATAGCCAAGCTAAAAAACACAGCCCCCTGCTACTGCACCAAATTAAGCTGAGTTAAACCTCTGCCGATCCGCCCTCATATGCAACCGGCTCTAATTCATTGATTAGACGAACAGCTTGTAGTCGTGCCGGATACATTAGGGTCATGTTGGAGAGTGGTTTGCAAAACAGACAACTGGACTTCACTCTAATATTGTCTGTCCAGGAAACTCACCAGCAAAGAAGCGATAAAACATTGGCTGAGAATTATTCTGCCAAATGCGTTATTATTAAGAAACTAATCCAAGTGAAGAAAAAGGCTTGTCTTCTGCTTTTTTCCAAACTGATGATTCTTAGAGAGGTGCTCAGGTATTTTAATAAGTCAATACACATTCATCATCAACCATTTCAACTATGGTTTTGAATGCTGGGATTTTTAATGGTGTCCTTTGACTGAGTGTGGAATGTGGATCAATGGGTCTCTAAAATCTCTCAAGGCTTGCAGATCTTTTTTGAGTTACTGGAATGAATCAATCGCACCCACGCACACATAAAAACAAAAGGGTAATAAAAGCAGTTGTTTGAAAGAAGTTGAATTACATTCCTATCTCTTTTGTCAATATTGCTGTAACTTATCTTCAACGTCGTCGGCTTTGTGTTTCTACATATGAGGGCGTTTTAGTGGTAGAGACCAAGGTCACTGGAGGAAACATGTCTTGGGGTAAATATAGTGTTTAGAGTTGACAAAAGTACTGACTTCGGTACCAAGTCGATACTGAAATTTTTAAAATGTGACGCTTTGGGCGCTGTGAGCGGAATCGTAAACACCTCGGAATGGCCATTGTACTCAAGTGCTCATCAAATATGTCTGTGATTGGTTACAATGATCAGCGCTTCAAAAACATGTTGTAAATATACATAAATAGCCGCGTTTCCCAATACAAATTGCAAATTGAAAAACTCCCATTTATCGCAAAAAAGTTTTTACGCTCGCATGAGGTGGTTTTTCAGACAATTGGAAAAAGGAATATTTCGCAAAACTGCGATGGAATTTTATTTTGCGCATTTACAGGTCAGCTGACGTAGATGCCGCGGTATGTTTTGAACAGAAGACAGAGTTCTTTATTAAATTGATAAAAGACAAAATAATTGCAGGAATACTGGATTCTAAAGAAATGCCATAATCAAGAGCTTGAAGCAGATAGGAGGGAGAAACACCTCATATGTGCCGCTCACAAGTATAAGGAGCTTTCCTTACCATTAATGCTTGGATAACATGCCCATGTCTCCTTCAATTAAAAATAATGACTAGTGACTAGTCCACTAGTGACTAGTGGAAAAAAATGATGTTTTAGTCGCATGACATTGGCTAATGCAAACGCTGTCATTTCGCAATATTTTTTTATCGACATTTATTAAAAAAATCACAAAAGTTTTGCGCAAATCTTTAATGGAAACGCTCCTGGAGACGCTTCAGTGAGCGCTTACACAGATACACATGGGAGCGTGTGAAAGCAGGCGTCTGTCAGCGGATCGGTCCACTTGTGCTTTCAAACGCTCCTGCTTTCGAGACACTTTCAAACACTTCCGTGTGCTCTCAAATGCTCCCATGCGTTGATCATTGTAGCCAATCACAGACACATCCGATGAGCTCGGGAACACAATGGCCAATCAGAGGTGTTTATGATTCCGCCCAACAGTGCTCAAAGCATCACATTTTTTTAAATTTCATTACCGACTTGGTAACAAAGTCGGTACTTTTGACAACACTAATAGTGTTGTCAGCATATTCCAGTAGTCACTTTGTCTTCATTATGTCATGTTAAGACATTAACGTTTTATTTTGGATGATTGGGCGGATGGACACATTTTGCAGTAAAACACCCTAATCACCTGTTAGGCTGATTTGTTTGGTAATAACAGAGATTGTCTCGTATGTCACAGAGACATGATGTTTGACTGTTTGTTTCAGAAGGCTGAACACGTTTGACGGGTCCTGATATTAACACCAGAGCTGCAGTGGGCTGGCTGTTTTCGATCCTCTGACCTGATAGGATCTATCTGCAACTAGGCTAGCATCGATTTCTCTCGGGATGACCTGCCATATGGAGTTCAAAGGTTGAGCATTTGTTGAGCAAACATGACACAGTTTGGTGCAAACTGACAGATATCATGTATTTTGAAATCTCATTTAGATAATTCGGAATAGGCGTCACCAAGGTTGGGCAAAGCAAAGAAATGCAATCAATGTAGAAAAATGAAACAATAGTAGAGCATTCTGGGAAATTAGGGATTCCTCCATAATTTAAATATATTACTTATATACATTTACATAATTCTGTGTATAAACCACAATTTAAAAGTTAGGGGTCAGCTAGATCTTTATTTATTTTAATTTTTTTTCCTATTTTTAATCGTCAATGAGTTTACCCTAAGCACGTTTACCCTCAATCACAGCACATTACCTTGGAGAGAGTCTAGCAGACTGCTAAAGGAATCTCTCTCTCTCTCACTGTCTCTCTTGATTTCTCTATAAATCAGTCTCTTCATCTCTCCCCTGTTTTGCCTTTCACTTCTTGCATCCCTCTCACTCTGAGACAGATGCAGATAATCAACATGCAAAAGCTGATTAAGAAATCACTGTTATGTTGTTTTCTTTTAGTTCACCTTCCTTCCTTTCTGTCCTTTTCTTTTTCTTATTTGCAATTTCTTGTTTCCTCTCTCTCATTCACCTCTTCCTATCTGTGAATACTCAGCATGACATTAAACTGAATAGTGCAGTTAAAGCAACACCATGGAACTTTTCCTCTTCGGTCGCCCTACTGGTTGGAAACGAAATTTTCCATTACCGCAGTCGTAAATAATTTAGCCTACCGTCGCACGCACGCTCGCTGTTTATCCAGCACCGGGTTTAGAATGAACGATGTCCACAGACAAGGTAGAATATGTTACATGATTTCATGAAAGGAAGATGTATTTGTGACATCAGAAACGAAGAAAAACGAAATAATGACTATTGTAGCGCTTGGCGTAAAGCAGTCGAATTTTGTAGTTCTTTTTGTGGTCGGGTTCCTACCCGAAGTTACATAGTGCCAGTAAAAGTGATACAGACCCCGTCAGGCTATGTTTTGAAAACATTATTTTAAAGGGATAGTTCACTTTGAAATACATTTTTTATATGTTTTAGCTTACCTCAAGGGCATCCAAGATGTAGGTGTCTTTGTTTCCGCAGTAGTTTCAATTTTGATATTTTTAGGTCAAACCGTTCTTGTCTGTCAGTCATATAATGGAGGTCTATGGTCACCACCTCAAAGAGCATGCACAGAGAAGTCCAAATTAAACATGATTTAATGACTCGTAAATGTAAGTACACATTGATGGCCTAAGACATGAAACGAGCGGTTTGTGTGAGAAAACGAACAGTATTTATATTGTTTTTACCTCTTGTAAACACAGCCGCGCCCTCAGATCACTTGGACGTGGCTGTGTTTACAAGAGGTAAAAACGATATAAATACTGTTCGTATTTACGAATAGTGAACTATCCCTTCAAAGTAAAAAATGTTACATAGTGTTGCTTTAATCGGCTGTAAATTACTTCTACCTTGCAAAGGTTTAAGGAAGTTATGTCAGGAATTACTTTTCTCACTTTCTTTCCTCCTTGCTGAAATGTCTTGCTTTCCTCTCCATCCAGATGGTTCATGTACCATTCTGCTTCATTTAACTTCATTTTACCTGAGTAGACTTCATTCACTTTGCGTTTAGTCAGTTTCTTTTCAAAGCCTCGTGGGAATTTGAATTTCCTCTTCACAAGTGACATCATCTAAACTGAGTTTGTGAGGTCCTATTATACCACAAATATAGTTAAAATCTAGAGTGATTTTACTCCTCTGATTTTTTTTAGAGCCACAGCCAAATGGATATTTCTATTTGGTCTTTTATTGATATTCAGCATTTTTGTCACTGGTCTGAGGCCCAGTAATAAAGAAAATAACCTCACTTTTTTTTGCTAAGACGCATATAAACCTGAAGAAGATGGTTATATTACCCCTGTGGTAGAATGTGTTGTGTCAGACTGTCACGTTTTGATGTATTTAGTTCTGTTTTGTATCTTGTCTTCCCCTGTCTTTTGTGATTTTGGTTTAGTCCTGTTAAGTTTTCCCGCTCCTCGTTTGTGTCCAATTTTATGCACCTGTTTTCAGTTAATTATCTTGTTTGGTTCAGTTCTTTTAAGCCCTGTGTTTTCCCTCAGTGTTTGTCGATCGTCGTCTATGTATGGTTGTGTGTAAACCCTGAAGTCCTGGAGTTTTGTTCTTGTTTCATTTTGAAAGTTTCATTTTGTTATTAAAACTATTATATTGAAGCTTCCGTGTCCTCGTCTTCGGTCACCTGCACCCAACCCTGACAGAACGATCGACCCTAAAACGAAAATGAATAGAAGGAAGATGAAAGAGGTGAGCCCTTTCGAAAACCCTATCCTCTTTCAAGGCGAACGCTCCCTCGAAGAGTATGCGGGGCTCTATTTAGACATTTATGATGATGTGTCGATGGAGGAAGAGGAACTAACAAAGAGTTTCTGGGGTGGTCTGAAGGACCCATTGGCCCAGATAATTCTTGTCAAGGACCTCCATCTATCCTTCCTGGAGTTTGTGGATCACACGCTGTGGGCGTGTGGATCCAGCTACCTTGTAGAAGATCTACCACTCCAGCCAGCTCCAAGCCCGCCAACGCCTGAGCCCATCACCTGCACGCCAACGCCTGAGCCCATCGCCTGCACGCCAACGCCTGAGCCCATCACCTGCACGCCGGCCCCTGAGCCCATCGCCTGCCCGCCAGAGCCTGCACACCGCATCAGCCCTGCCGCCAGATCGGTCCATGGACTTCCCCGGCTGATGTCCTGTATGACTGATCCCCCACTGATGTCAGTGCGATTAGCCAGGAGGATGGCTGCCGAGGCTGGGGTTCACGTCAACCACATCCAGCCAGATCCTGAGCCCGTCGCCTGCCCGCCAGAGCCTGAGCCCGTCGCCTGCCCGCCAGAGCCTGAGCCCGTCGCCTGCCCGCCAGAGCCTGAGCCCGTCGCCTGCCCGCCAGAGCCTGAGCCCGTCGCCTGCCCGCCAGAGCCTGAGCCCGTCGCCTGCCCGCCAGAGCCTGAGCCCGTCGCCTGCCCGCCAGAGCCTGAGCCCGTCGCCTGCCCGCCAGAGCCTGAGCCCGTCGCCTGCCCGCCAGAGCCTGAGCCCGTCGCCTGCCCGCCAGAGCCTGAGCCCAGCCCCAAGCTCCCTGAAATGCTGGTTCCGTCCAGTTCCGAGTCCCCTGATGTGCTGGTCCCGTCCAGTTCCGAGTCCCCTGATGTGCTGGCCCCGTCCAGTTCCGAGTCCCATGAAGCGCCAGAGCCAGAGCCCGTTGACCCAGCGCCAGAGCCAGAGCCCGTTGACCCAGCGCCAGAGCCAGAGCCCGTTGACCCAGCGCCAGAGCCAGAGCCCGTTGACCCAGCGCCAGAGCCCGTTGACCCAGCGCCAGAGCCAGAGCCCGTTGACCCAGAGCCAGAGCCCGTTGACCCAGCGCCAGAGCCAGAGCCCGTTGACCCAGCGCCAGAGCCCGTTGACCCAGCGCCAGAGCCAGAGCCCGTTGACCCAGCGCCAGAGCCAGAGCCCGTTGACCCAGCGCCAGAGCCAGAGCCCGTTGACCCAGCGCCAGAGCCAGAGCCCGTTGACCCAGAGCCAGAGCCCGTTGACCCAGAGCCAGAGCCCGTTGACCCAGAGCCAGAGCCCGTTGACCCAGAGCCAGAGCCCGTTGACCCAGAGCCAGAGCCCGTTGACCCAGAGCCCGTTGACCCAGCGCCAGAGCCCATTGATGTCAAGTCAGTTCCCGATCCTGAGCCTGTCCTCCCCAAGAAAACTTTGGGGGGGCGCTATACGCCTTCGCCGTGGCCGGCCAAAGACCCACGGAGGCCTGAAAAAAAGTTCACCACCACGGCCACCTGATGGGTCTTCACCACCATGGCCACCCGAAGGGTCCTCACCGCCATGGCCACCCGAAGGGTCTTCACCACCACGGCCGCCTGAAGGGTCTTCACCGCCGTGGCCGCCTGAAGGGTCTTCACCGCCGTGGCCACCTGAAGAGCCTGTACCACCACGACCACCCGAAGGGTCTTCACCACCACGGCCGCCCGAAGGGTCCTCACCGCCATGGCCACCTGAAGGGTCTTCACTGCCGTGGCCACCTGAAGGGTCTTCACCGCCGTGGCCGCCTGAAGGGTCCTCACCAGCACTGCCACCTGAAGGGTCTTCACCACCGTGGCCACCTGAAGGGTCTTCACCACCGTGGCCACGCCCACAGCCTGCACCGCCGTGGCCACTGTCACGTTTTGATGTATTTAGTTCTGTTTTGTATCTTGTCTTCCCCTGTCTTTTGTGATTTTGGTTTAGTCCTGTTAAGTTTTCCCGCTCCTCGTTTGTGTCCAATTTTATGCACCTGTTTTCAGTTAATTATCTTGTTTGGTTCAGTTCTTTTAAGCCCTGTGTTTTCCCTCAGTGTTTGTCGATCGTCGTCTATGTATGGTTGTGTGTAAACCCTGAAGTCCTGGAGTTTTGTTCTTGTTTCATTTTGAAAGTTTCATTTTGTTATTAAAACTATTATATTGAAGCTTCCGTGTCCTCGTCTTCGGTCACCTGCACCCAACCCTGACACAGACCAGATAGTTGATCTAATAAAATGCACAGTATAAAAACTCTACACACAGTTTATGTGCAATAATGTTCTTATAAATGTGTTTGCAGTGCCGGGCGGAATGAGATTTCTCTGGAGAAAAATGCAAACAAGAGTCTATGACTGATTTTGGATATTTTCTCGCCCCAAGCATGTATAAAAAAACTCTAATATGGACTGTAATTTGAATTTATGTTCTGGGATCATTTGAACTTGGAGAGTCGGTCACGTATATGTATCATGAAAGTGATTTTCTAAGGGTCTCTTTGAGAGAAAATGACACTTAAATATAAAAAACTTATATTCGCACTTACATACTTTGACTCCTCTAATACACTCCATCTCACTGCTAATGATATTCGTTGTGTGGATGAAGGACTGATCACATCACATGCTGTTAATACATTATTAAATCACATATGCTCATGTAGCATAACTGAATCAGCATAGCAATAGCAATGCTAAGGTCTTGGTTTTGATCCCATAAAAATGATATACTGGAAAAAATGCATCAGAGTATACATTATCCATAGAAATATAGAAAATTGTAAAATTTTACCATAACAGTCCATTAATCAACACGTCTGCGATCACGGTTTTTATAAATGACGTTCGATCACTGTATTCAGGAACCATTATAGTGATGTTTAAAAATAGGTTCTGTCAGTACTCACCTTGTGTCTACTACACATTGCATAAACCAGATGTCAGTCTAGCCATCTCAATGCTAAATGAAGGTCTCTAGCTTGGAATCGGCGATGTGCAATGTGAATGAAATGAGACGGGACCATTACACAGCATTGAAATGGTACATTTCTGTTACAATCTCATGAAGGACACTGTAGTAGTGCAAATGTGCAGATATATGCCATTTTTGTCATATGTACACTGAATGTATATACTGTATATTCTTTATTTATTGACTAATTTTGTCAATAAAATTAGAGTTGTAATGCATATACATGTAGTCACATCATGTTGGGTCATGAACTGAGCATTGTTTTTTTTTGTTAGACCGTAAAGGGATTTTCCATATTGCTTGCTGTGGAAATGGAGTCATCAGTATGCATGGGAGGTGGAATTACCTCACCGCTGCGCTCATTTGCCATTACAAGTTGCATTATTTTTTTAGCAGAGCCAAATTATCATAAATGGTTTTGTTTGCCTCTCCTTTTCCCTGGGCTGCCGTCCACCTGAGGAATTGATTGTGCTATCTGGATTGTGATTATTGCTTGTGTTTATCTTACTGTCATTTATGGATGTATAGATTAAAACTCCCAATTTTCTTTACACAACCTAGATATTGATTTAGTGGATGAATAAATGTAATGTGCTTTTGCTCCGTGTTTGTATTACACAAATTAAAGCAAGTCTTTGTGTTAGATCAAAGATTATTAAATTTCTTGAAAATCGCTCCTTTTAGCTGTTCATTGGAAGCCAATTAACATCAGCGCGATGTGACGAAGCAAACAATGAGCTCTCATGTCTTTTGCCAGCTTGTCCATGTAATTAAAGCAAAGCCAGACTGCAGGGAGAAATTGATTTTTTTGTCTTTGTGTGCATGAAAGACAGTTCAAATAGAAAATGGTCTGACATCAATAATGTCCACACTGTCATTTCAGATTTGTTTTCATATTTGTCTTCAGACATTACTTACTGATTATAGTGAAAAATACACCTCTGGAGTAAAAATACAAAAAGGCTGCAGGACAGCTGCAATTTGTTTAAAAATTAATATAAATCAAACTATAAATATTGAAATGTTTTTTTTTTTTTTTACTTTTTGTTTAGAATATCATAGTTATATAATATTTAATATTTTTATGATGGTGTTCATAGTTTAAGATTAAAAGTCTGGGGCAAGGCTCCGTCTATAATATATAAACTACAAAAAGAAGCAAAAAAAATATAATATAATAATAATATTAAAATTACTTTATATATATAAAAACAATCTGTCAGTAAATAAAATAATTAAAATAACATATATCAATCCCTGAGCATAAATATTTACATCCTTACATGAATAAACTGTAGCTTACAAATCACACAAATACAAGGTTTTACGTTTTATAGTAAAACCCCCGTCTGCTTAAATTTGAGGGATATTCCGGCCTGTTAAAATTCAGGAACAACCAAATGAAAGCCAATCAGCAGTTTGGAAATGCACTGATGTCTATGTCTATGGTGGCTATGATTGGCTGCTATATGAAGATATTTTTGGTGCACATTAACTGAATGCCTGTGACAGTGAATTTTGTAGTTATAGAGAATAGCCACACATGTGTATCAGTATATTGAAGTCACAGAGAGAAAAGTTTTAAAAATCGCAAACTTGAAGACCTTTTTTCTCTTCCACAAACACAACACAACGTTACACCTTCTCAAATTCGTCATTGCAGGTGGACAAATCCTGTTCTACAAATTAAAAATTATGAAACTCGTATGCTCACATTTTTGCTACATTTGCTGCAATGAATATGGTGCAAAAAACGCATTTACACTGAGAAATTTTGCTCATCCGCAAATCAGTATGTGAATTCATTCAATTAGAGTTGCACACTTGTAGAATATTTTCTCACAAATATCTTGTATATTTTTCTAGCACAAACACAAGTACATTACCACAACTGCTTGAATCTGCTGCTACGAATCCCAAACACTGTTTTTCGCTTTCAAGTGACAAGTTTCGCGTGCTCTCCCGTTTGCCCCATTGATCTATGTGAAATGTGGAGCAAAAGTGAGTGGTGCAGTGGGCGGGGCCTACATGAATATTCATGAGTTTCCCGGGCAAAATATTCTACAAGTGTGCAACTCACATTGGATGAATTCACATACTGATTTGCGGATGAGCAACATTTCTCTGTGACTTCACATTTTTTGATGCAGGTGTGTAAATGCGTTTTGCACCATATTCACTACAGCAACTATAGCAAAAATTAGCCTGGCATGCCAGACCTACATCAAGATGTTAGGTCTGGGAACTCTCCATTGACATACCTCAATCCGAGGGGCGGGATAAACGGTTACCTTTCAAAATCCCTCTGCACGCAATAGGACAGCGCTACAACCAACCAGAGCAACAAACGGTTGTGGATGAATGAGTCCTGTGCGTTTTTCCACCAGCGGAGCTAATTGATATATTAAACTTTTGCCGTATCAGGTCGGCAAAACTCCGAACACATCTTCCTTTTTTAAGAATGACTTAAGTGACGTTCTCTTAACTCCAAGTCCTTCAGAGTCGCGGCCAAAGCCGATTCGAAAAGACCGCTGCATCTTCATTGTTTTCAAGTAGCAGGGAAATCACCTATGGAAATCACGCGGAACGTCATGAACTGTGCCGTCATTGTGTTAAGCCCGCCCGCCGACTCTATACACGATGTGATTGGCCTGACCAGTTGTTGGTTTTTCCAGCTCAAAAGCCTATGGATAGTTGCTAGACCACACTGGCTGCGAAATAATTTTCGCTGCCGCTAGGGTGCGTCTAGATTTCTAGGCTAAGCAAAAATGTGAGCGTACGAGTTTCTTAATTTGTGATTTATAGAATAACATTTGTCCACCTGCAATGAAGAATTTGAAAAGGTGTAACTGTTGTGTTGTGTTTGTGGAAGAGAAAAAAGTCTACAAGTTTGCAAAACATTTCTCTCTGTGACTTCATATTTACTGATACACATGTGTGGCTATTCTCCACAATTGCAAATTTCACTGTCACAGGCTTTCAGTTGATTTGCACCAAAAATACCGTCATAGGCTGCTTTCAAACACACATAGGCAGACTGGTTTGGGGGGTGATTTTGGAGACTGAGAGAGCGAGACATGCTTTTGATGGCTGGACATTACAAAGGCTACAACGTACAAGGCTTCAGGCGCTAGCCTGTCAGATTGCATTCCGAGTATAATATGTGAATTGTGCCAGTGCTTCGCTGCTGCTCCTCTGATGAAAGAGAGCGACTGAATAGTATGAAGAAAAGATGAGGAAGGGACACCAGGGTCATTATTGTCTCATTATTGGCTAGAAATGCCACATGAAACAAAGCATCTTTGCACATTGTTGTAGTATTGTGCCTACCGATCTGTCATAGTAAGAGTGTGATAAACATGTTTTCCATCACTGATTTTGTCTCTTAATTGGCATTGTTCACAAAGTTCTACACATCTCCAACCACTTTCATGTTCATGTTTAATATTTTGGCAAGTGCAAGACTGCTTTCACTACAAATGTAGTACTCTTAATTACGGTTAACACATCTAGCATATTTAAATCCATTCGGCATACAATCCTGCATACTTTTATTTTTTTTATTTATTTTTTAAATAGTAAGAGAAATTGCATGCATTATGCATCAATTAACATTTAGATATGTAATATGATAGAGTATAAATTTGCCAACCTAGAATTAAAAAACAATTTAATGAACAAAAAAATCTTAATTAATTATTAATAGATTTGTTTGATTTTACATTCTAATCCAATTTTAGGTTCAATTATTATTCTTGCAGTGTTATTTACTGTATATGCTGTCATAGTATATATCAATATTTTGATTTAGGTTTTAGTTGTATATTTACTTTTTATGAAAACTACATTTTCATACACATATACAGTATACATACTGCAGAAATAGTATGAGAAGGTAGTATGCTGTTCTAAACAAAGGGGGAGAGAGAGAGAGAAATGTAGAGAGCAGGATGATCAAGCTATCACCATAGGGTGCAGTAGGGCTTGATTTCGCTGTTTTGAATTACAGAGTGGGATCTTTAATGGAAGAGTTTAATTTCTGAATCAAAGGTCAGCACTGTAATTTCGCCCCGTTAATAGGTGCCGGGGCAATGTAATTGGATCATTACAGCAGAGATAATGATTGCTCGGTGGCCCATGTGACATTGAGCCCCACCTTACATGGCTGCAACCAACATCAAAAATGCTAACTTAATCAAAACAGGCACGGCAAGCATACAAGTACCAGACTTTAGGAAATCAAGCCTTTAGTACATAATTACAATAATTACAGATCATTACTCTTATCGCTGCTTGTTTTTGGGCCGGTTCTCACATCAGGTTGCTTTTAAAGGGTACCTATCATGGAATTTTGAAAATTACCTTTCATGTAGTGTGTAACATAGATCTAAGTGAACAAAACATCCTGCAAAGTTTTAAATATGAAAGTTCACCGTATACAAAGTTATTGTCTCTCAAAAGCAAGAGTCGACTCTGAGTCGCTGATATGAATCGATAGACGAACAATGCATTTCTCTAACTTTCGTACGTCACTTGTACAAGTTATTTGAATTCGACACGCCCACTCAGTGCGCGCGCCGAGCAGACAGAGAAAACTGTGAAAGCAAATTTTTTTTACTGCCCAGGGACAAGCATGTGAAGACTCAGTGGCTAGAGTTTATATTTACAACTATACCACACAAGTATAGCCACCTTGAGCTGTGTTCGCGTTATTTTAATGACGATCGCTTCACAAACACAAATGCTTCAAGTGTGGATTCGCGAGTCGCCTGATACTGAAGGAACGTTCAATACCAAGTTTATTTGGATCAGCTTCCTCCTCCGAATCACAACCTGTAAGTACTATTAATAATTGTTGCTTTTATTTGTGTGTGTGTGTGTGTGTGTGTGTGTGTGTGTGTGTGTGTGTGTGTGTGTGTGTGTGTGTGTGTGTGTGTGTGTGTGTGTGTGTGTGTGTGTGTGTGTGTGCGTGTGTGTGTGAGAGTGTGAGAGTTACGCTCAGCAGCTTCTAGGTCTCCAATGTCATTTTTTTTGTTTTTTGAAATATGTGAAATTATGTGAAGCGTATTGTAGTACTGCAGTGCTTTATCAATATGTTTAAGCTTTGGGCTAACGCAAAATATAACTGACTGCGTCATCTGACCAATCACCGCCGATTAGCGTCACGCAAAGGAGGGGTTTGGACAAATGAGTCGTCAAACGAATCATTAGGGAGTCGGTGAGCAAATCAGGTAAAATTACGCATATTATAAGACAACAAAAGTGTTTTTTGTCATTGCATGCATGTAAAACTGTTGTTGGGGACTCCCAGAACATTATTAGGAACCTTTTAAATGCCATAATAGGTACCCTTTAAAGGCGCAATGCTTTGTTCAGATTTGAACCTATTTGTGGAAATAACTCAGAGAATGTGCTAACTATATTGATCCTTGAGTCTTTTAAATGCCATGATGCAGTGATAAGTCATCTACAATGTCATCCTTGCCAAACACATTCAGGAAAAACCCAATAATAGCTTAAGCTGGTAGATGTGTTTTGGAATGTGTTTCTGGTTTCTTGCTGATCTAAGATTGTAATTTGCTTATTAAAGGTTATCCAAGTTGATCCAAGCTGATCACTAGTTAGTCCAACTGGTCCAAATTTGTTAAGTTAGCTAGAGTCATTAGCTTGTCTAAGCTTGTCGTTCAAAGCTGTTTATTAGCTTGTCTCAACTAGCCATAAGCTGGTCTGAGCTGATCATTAGTTACCCAAGCTGGTCATTAGCTGGTAATTAGCTGGTCAAATCTAGTCATTAACTGGTCAAAGCTGGTAATTAGCTTTTTTTAAACTGGCCTTTATCTGGTCATTAGCTTGTCTATGCATTAGCTAGTCAAAGCTGATTATTAGTTAGCCTACCCAAGTTGGCCCAAACTGTTTATTTAACTGGTCCTTAGCTGGTCAAAGCCAAGCTAGTCATTAGCTGGTCAAAACTATTTAGCCGCTCCAATCTGATCCTTAGTTAGTCCAAGCTGGTCCAAACTGTTTATTTAGCTAGTTATTAGCTGGTCAGATCTAGCCCTTAAAGGATAATTCCGGTATTTAACACTTTGAGTCTATTTTCTAGTTTGTTTTGGATAAACTAGAGTGGTGGACTTAGATATTTTGACAATGGGTCCTGTCTCGAGTTTTTGACTATTTTAGGATAGCCTCTGAGTGCTTCAGAGTGGTTGTCTACGAGCATACTGAAACATGTCCTTAAAACAACATTTAACATTAGCTCTCAAAACTGTGCAACTCACCGAGTGGTTAGTGGTGTTTGTTGATGATCCAAAACAAGTAGCGTAGCGAAATACAGTTTCTGTCGTGTTTTATTTGCCATTTTTTAAAATTCCAGTGATGTCTGTTGGAGCCTCAGTGCTCGTTGATATTACTACGCTACCGGATACCGAAAGGGGTCTGTTTACATTTGGTTGTAGTCTTTTCGCTCGGTTCTCCGTCTCTCAGAAGGCTAGCGTGAGCAGAGCAACTGCGGCAAAGTGGTTGTCGCCATCAAGTGGTCGGGAGTGTGCTAACGCTTCAGACTCAAATATCCAGCGGAAGTTTAGACGCGGTTGTGAGGTATCTGAAAATATAGTTCTACTATAGTAAATAAAACGGATTGAAAGCATACATTGCGCCGATATATTTGTTTTTAATCATCAACGAACACCACTAATCACTCGGTGAGTTGCACAGTTTTGAGAACTAATGTTAAGTGTTGTTTTAAGGACATGTTTCAGTATGCTCGTAGGCAGCCACTCTGAAGCGCCCAGATGCTATCCTAAAATAGTCTAAAATTCAAGACAGGACCCATCGTCAAAATTTCTAAGTCCACCACTCTAGTTCATCCAAAACAAACTAGAAAATAGACTCAAAGTGTTAAATACCGGAATTATCCTTTAACTGGCTGATAATTAGCTTGTCTAACTTAGTCCTTAGCCAATCAAAGCTGGTCTTTAGTTAGTCCAAACTGTTCATTTAGTCAGTCATTACCTGGTCAAAAATGAACCATTAGCTGGTCAAACTGGTCATTATCTGATCCAATCTGATCATTAGTTAGTCCAAGCTGGTCCAAACTGTTTATTTAGCGATTAGCTGGTCAGAAATAGTCAGGGATAGTTTACCCAATAATTAAATTTCTTTCATTTACTCACCCTCAAGTTGTTCCAAACCTGTAAAAATGTCTTTGTTATGCTGAACACAAAAGAAGATATTTTGAAGAAAGTTTGTAACCAGGCCGTGTTTGGGCATTAATAGGAACAAAGAATACTATGGAAGTCAATGGTGCCCCAGACCAATTTTTGGTCAAAACTGGCTTACCAGTCACCATGCCCCAATGTGGATTTTCTAGCAGGGTATATGCCATAGGTTTTGGCTGAGTGTGCACTGAAAAAGGAAAGTGCATTATTAAAGACAGGTTCTCTGTATCTTTCAATCAAGGGTGCCAAGTTCCAGCTGCTTTCATGTAGATTTGCGCTCTTGTCTGTGTTTACGTGCATGAGTTCCTACCTCTCGTGACTGGAAGAGGGAGAGATCCATTTTATTGGGGTCATCAGAGAGCATCTGCTCTACTCCACATCTCCTGAGAGACTCTGGTGATGATGTTATTCTTCTATTCTTAGAGATGAGCTCATGCGGTGTGTCAGCTCTGCACAAACGACTACTTCCATCACACTCCAAGCCATGGGCAGATCTATGAGTTGAAAAAGTAAAGTATGTATTCCATAAATGTTAAGTAGGTGTTTAACACGGGCCACTTTCACTCAAAGTGGCCGATCGGTGTGCAGGCATAATCATATGTTCTATGAAAACCTGCTTTAAAAACAATATACATAACTCAGTTCTTATAGTGAGGCAATGGAGGTGACCTCTTCACATGGAAAATCTTCATAAATCCTCATATCCCCATGTTAGGGTTTGATTAATTAAAAGGTGCTACTACCAAGAAAAAAATTGCATGAGGTAATGCATGTCTTTCCCACCTGTGGAAACTAACCCAACTATAGTAGAATGCCTTGTGGGTATAGGATGAACTGATGAAGCATACAAAATCTGAACAATCACCTCTAGTTCATTTTAATTTGGTCATTATGCTAAAGCTTGAGTTTCCTGCTTATGTCTAGACATGACCAAATATCATAACTTTCATGTCCATGGAAAAAGCACAGCTCACCTTGGATGTAGTCAGCCGACTTTAAAGGTCTGCCTTGGCCTATTGAAGTTTATTGAAGGGAGAGAATGATGCAGAAGCATTATGCTTTTTTTTGTTGTTTTTTTGGTTTTCATAAATAAGATGGCTGTTTTAGCTGAGATGCATGTTCAGTCTAGCGGTAAATTGCTTATCAAACTAAAAAGCACCTAAGATTCTGGCATGCTCTTTTCTGATACGAGTCACATAATATTGTAATGGAACAGATGAAGATTTAGCAAGTAGGACATCTTCCTGAATCAGTATGCTTTGTTGGTTGTGGAACAAAATTCCTGTCAAGCAATCATATCCGTAAGTCAAACTCTACCATAATGCGTGAATGTACTATTTATTAATTTGCATATAATATCTAATATGAACACGGAGCATCACATTGCACTTGACCCACGCACAACATTGCACAGGAGAGTGCTTTTTATCATTTCATTTTTTTTTCTTTATAATAAATTGCAAAAATAATATTATAAATATATAAATAATTTTTACTATTCATCTATACATTTTTATATTTATTAAAACTACTGAAAAGTGCTGTACACGATGTAAAAGCTAAGAATAATAAATAAAAATAAGCAAGAAATTAAAGTAATATAAAAAATTATAAAAGCAATTATAAATAAACATAAATAAATAAATAAATAAATGTTTGGTCTTCAACTCAACTATATGATGTTTAAAATAACAATATTGTACAGCAGGGATGCTTTTGTTACATGTAAAAGAATTTCACAATCTTTTAACTCTTTCCCTACCAGTTGTCAACCACTGCCACCATTGATCATTTTCACAAAATATTCATGGCCCCCAGAACATTTTGTTGTATGAATATCTGAAGATGCAATGCATCAAAAGAAAGAACAGAGCCTCTGCTTTTAAACAAAACAATGGTTTTATTCTAGCTTTATGCATTGTTTTTTTATCAACACTTAAATGTGGTTATATTTTCATAAAAAAAGTTGCATTTTGAGCAAAAAGCTGAAAAAAATCGCATTCTGGTCAAATACTACAGTACATCTAGATCGGATTCAGAACGATGATCAAAACATGGATGGAGTAGATCGAATCCATCAACACCCCCATAGCTTCCGAGTCTTATAGCTTGTCCTGGGTCAACATTTCATTCAGTAACATAAGCAGTTTGGATTTATATGCTGTTTAATGCTGATGATCGTGTTATTTTACATGCATCTGCTTACATGCTATCGCTTGTCTCTGCTTCTTCTTCACATGTCTTTTGATCAGGGCATTCAGTACTCTTTCAGAAGATGTGTCATAGCACCCCCTACCGTAACAGTAAAAACACGGAAAGCTGTACATTTTCTTCAATTGCGGGGAAGCGTTGTTTAAAAAATGACGGAAAGTTCCGTCAATGGCAAGGAAAAGAGTGAAAAATGTCTTTATTAAACAATGTGGACTGTAATACATTTCTCAGAATACTTTTTAAAAAGCTAACAGCGTAAAACTGCGTATAGTTTTCCATGCTGCTAAAAGTTAACACTTCTATCTGCAAATCTGTATTTCGATTTCCTTTCTCTAAATAAAAAAAGCTAAAGTTTCTTTTCTGCACACGGAGGTCAAACAAATCTCTGTGCGTTGTTCGCATACCACATGCAGTGAGAGTCATTTCATCAGCGGCCAATGTGTTTCCATGCAGAAAGCGTCATCCATATTAATGCACATGTCAGTATATGTAAAAGAGGGTGCAATAATACCTTGACAGCACCGATGACTATGTGCACCTACCTAAGAAGACCAAAATATATCTCCAGTTATCCTTTCACAACCTGTCAAATGCCTCCGCACAGAAATCCAGCAGTTGCTGCATAGATAGCTCAAAGAAGCATGATCTGATCTCAGATCAGATTTTGTTATTATGACTGTATCCTGAGATTATACAGTCAATTCTCAACAAATTCCAAATCAGCTCTGCTAGGAAAGTTAACCACCCACATAATGTCACTTTTTTCAGAGTCAAGTGTGTGCAGTGTGTGAATGTGATTTGTAATGAATGGGATTCTGAATGCTCTGTTCCTTTTTGGGGCATTAACAGCTTTTGCACAGACTGCTCCTCATTTACAAACGCTCACTGGCACAGCACATTTGCAGCCCGACCCAAGTCTGGAACAGCAGAAAACTCTCGGCATAAAAAAACTGTTGAAAGTACTTTTGTACAGTATTTATTTGTTATTTATATTTATTTTATTTATCTATTTTTTAAAAAATGTCTTTGTCAGAATGCATGTGGACTGATAAATTGAAATGCCCAGTCAGTGCTGTCTATTGTGACCAAAGTCTTGGCTGAGATTTATATTAGACCGTCTGACATGAAAGACTGTTGATGTTGCACAGTTTGCCTTGGCTTTTACTCAATACCTCACTCGTATTTTACAAAACAGCGTGCATTTAGCTTTATAAAAATTACCTACATTTGGCAGGTGAACCCTTGCGCTTGTTTGCTTTCATAGAGCAAAGTCTTGCAGCCATAGGCCATCACAGTTAATATATGAATGCCATTGCACATGCACACTTTTCAAGCAAAACATTTGCAGAAGTTTGACTAAGTAACCAGCTTGTGGTAGTCAAATGCTCATGATCATAGTTAATGTGGTGAACTACACCTGTGGTCACTGAAATGAAAATGTGTTGTCATTTCTGGGAAGAGCTGTACCATATATGAAATCATAAACTTATGTCACCAGCACACTGTTATTTATTCAGTTCATATTCCTGCTTATTACAACCTTCTGTGTCCATTAACCTCTTGTCTTTTTCATCTCCTAGAGACCTTTCTTTTGTGTAAGTCTGGCTTAAAAGGGTTCTCTGGTTAATAATTGCTGACCCTATTGCTGATCTTCCAATGTCCTTATGCCCAGTGTTCACAATATTTAACGTTAAAATGCCATTTGAGTGCCCTAACATAAAATACAGACAGCATCCTCAAAGACGCTGAAAAACATATTTTGCAAACAGCAACAAAATTAGCATGTAGATGGTCAAACATATTGTTAGACTAGTGTACAGTTTTTTTGGAGCTTAGAAAGATAACTAAAACATGAATATTTTTAAAAACAAATTGACACTTCCAAATATATTTTTGTAATACAGCATGAGACATCCATGTAGTTTGTACTGGTATTTTTTTTCCATTTGCATGGTCCTTTCATGCATTTTAAGAAATGCGACCATGCACAACAATTTAATTAACCTGCTTTTGCGACTGAATTCATCCATTATTGGAAGACGATTTGCATTTTTCTGCTCAAGGCGGATGTTAATTTTGGCTTTCAAGTAAGTATGCATATATTAACACTACTGAGATGCGAAGCCTGTGATACTTTTCAGAACTGTGTGTCCTTTACTTAATTTCAGAACCTAACGAACAGTAACACTGACCATTGTTTTTGGTCATAATATTGTTTTTTACCATAATTTTAACATGTTCTTTTGGATATGGTACCATAGCTATGTCATAGTGTATAACAGAGTACTACGATATTGTATTATTTTCTAAAGTCTGGTTGGCAGATGGTCAGATGGTTATTCATCCGATATTCACCCCTGTGTTGCAAATTAAGCCTTAGTTATGTTAATATGTATAGCTGGTCTTGTTTGTTATCAATCTAGTATCAGTTTGGTGTTTCGGTCACCCTCAATTAATTAAACACCTCCAGTTACATTTATGCGCATGTACATTTAGTACTGTTGTCCTTGGGGAACTGGCCAATCTGATTGCCAGTTTGCCGAGAATTGATCTTGCCAGATTGCCAAGGTGATGCCATATGGAATACATCAAAATGTGTCATTTCATGTGACAAAGGCATGTAGCCTCTCACGTTTTAGCCCTGTAATTATACTCTTGTTGCTTGTCGTCAGTGGATTAAGTACACCCAGCGGACCCATATGTCTCCTCGCTCCACCCCTCCTTCTCAAATCCACCCCCCCCCCCCTTTACCGCCCATTGAGGCTGGTGCATGAATTCCCTATTTGGGGACTATTTATCATTGACATGTGAAAAGGCTGTTTGACCTTGTGGAACAGGGGTTTGTTCAAATTTAAGGACTCATTCAGCTTTATCCACATCATGCTAAAATAATGTCTTTGTTATGTTAAAAATAATGTTTTCTGGTGTTGTGTCTGCCTTTGTGATTTTACACAATGAGGTCCAATTGAATGGCAACAACCTTTATGTCATGTACAAGCCTGTGGCTTCTGAGAGGATGAATTCAAAGATATTTCGAGAAATTTTCTGCTGTTTTTTCCCCCTCCATACCATGGAAGGCAATAGCCTGACTACGTCAGACTTCCTACTTCCGCTAATTTCATTTCACTCCTGTAGTCAGTCTGAGATAGCAGCCTATCTTTCTGTTTTCCACCGGCCTGAAAACAGCCGGGCCAATCAGCGAACAGAAGGCGGGCTGAAAGCAGTGACGTACTCGCCAAGCGCCGAGTTTAAGATTAGGTCAGAGAAATCGAAAACGACCGCGGATGAGACACGGATGCAATTCGCTCTGTTGTGGAGAATATTCCCGGCATTAGCAAACTGAAGCCTGAACAAGAAGAGTGTGTATTAAACATTTTGAATGGAGGTGATGTTGTGGCCCTACTCCCTTTGGGAAAAGTTTAATTTATCAACTATTACCGATCGTCAGCTAGAAACTGGGGAGCCTTTTGACAGGTCAGTGTCTCCTTTCTTTTCCAGGTCTTAAATACCGTAAAACTTCAAATAATAGCCCGGGCTTTTATTTGCCCAAATCGTCGAACTGCACCGGCTTGTATTTGAGACAGGCGGCTAACGTTATATGAGACAGGCCTTGGCTTTATAATTTAGTGTTGAGATGTTATTCATTGAGATGTTGTTCCTAGAGTATCTAATCTCTAAAAATCTCCAAATGCTCCACGTGAAACTGAGGTGTTCCGACCTTTTACTAGTCGATTGATTTTGATTAATATTTGCGAGGGAGAGAGAGCAAGACAGTGCTCGTGTTGTTTGTTTAAAGACGTGATAGTGCGCGCGCGGCCGGGGCTCGCTCCTCTCTCTCTCTCTCTCTCTCTCTCTCTCTCTCTCTCTCTCTCTCTCTCTCTCTCTCTCTCTCTCTCTCTCTCTCTCTCTCTCTCTCTCTCTCTCTCTCTCTCTCTCTCTCTCTCTCTCTCTCTCTCTGCTTGTTAGCGCCCTGTCAACAGTGTCAAGAGCAGCAGTCATTCTATTACATCACTCACCGATCAAAAAGGTCGTTTACAGCCATGTTCACTCCGGTATTTCGCTCGCATCATCAAGTGTTTACAGTGGAAGTTCGATCATAGATTTGAGTTCGATGCATGATGTCTGTGGATCGATGCAGCTGTGTCAGCGCATAACATACGTCATGAATAAACTTATCTGATTGGCTTACGGGTAACCAATGATTTTAAACTTCAGAAATCGCCCCCTAGCGAGAGAGAAAACACTTCTCTATTATGCTATGCCAGACTCTGTCTACGAAGCAAAGTGAAGTAGCAGAGTCTGGTATTACCAGGCTAGGAAGGCAATGGTCACCATAATCATTTGGTTACCAGCATTCTTCAAAATATCTTCTTTTGTGTTCTACAGAAGAAGAAAAAAGTCATACAGGTTTGTAAGGACATGAAGGGGAGTAAAAGGGGAGAACTTTTTTTTTTAATCACTTTAACGTTCTTTTACACTGATGGTAATTGGAATCAGCACACCATGCCAAAGGTCTAATGGTGTTGTTTATTAAGCGAACGAGCAAAACGAGCTGTTTGTGGGGGGAAATGAGCAAGGCAAGTGCTTTTTCTCCGGAAGGTATTTCAACGGCATTCTCAATTATTCATAACGAGTAAATTCTTTTGATGTGACATCTATTAGCTCATTATATGTAGCATTATTTAATGTGTCTTACAACGGAGAGATCTGCACAATAGCAATTGTTTCTTTTCAGTCTTTTACTCCTTTAAGGAACAAGACATGAAATGACAGCTTAAGTTTATGTAAGGCAAATTCCTTGTTACACCATTAATAGCTAATTATGGAATGGGGTGTTGGGCATTCCTCACATTCCAACTGATCTTTACAAATTCAGCCGCAGCTCTTAATTGGTTCCTGCAGGATATTGCCTGTTTCTGGCAAAGCATTGCTGCGATGCATCTACTGGAAGCTGGTAAGTGGATCCAGCCCACTGTCATTACCATCTAGGCGTGAAAGCTCCACACTACAGTGCTACATTTCTATTTTCCCTTCCATTAACTAAAAGAGACACATCATTTGGATCCCGATTTCTATCTTTTTCAATGACGGATTCGATAAAGATGTGTGCCGCCACTTTGCATGGTTCGGTGTCATCCAGTGTCACTCACAGTAGGAGAGCTATTCCCCTCCAACATCCCATGCATTTATTCATCAAGAGACTTCCCAAATTCCCAGGCGGGAATAATGATCATGTAAAAAGGGCCTGGTGTCTCTAGTGGCTTGCGTCTCGTCCAGAAAGGCACGGGTGTGATAAGTCCTTGTCCTTTGCATGTCTCTCATGCATATTTGATACTCGTATAACATTACGCCTTTAATTACTGCATCTCTGGCTTCGCCCATCCAATGACGAAGAAATAAACTCCCCATTGGCCTCCCTGTTCCCCCGTATACCCAATTTCGCAAAGAGCCTCGCATACGGCTGAACATTCACTTAAGCGAGGCACGAGAGTATAAATGCGCATTAAGGAAATCTGTTAACCCTGCTGGTGCCCAAGCGAAGAAGATGCCGGCCTGTCATTCCACCAGACTTAAATCCCTCTTATACGACCCTTAATTTAATAACAACGATATGAGCCACGCCGGATTCGAAAGCCTGTCAGCATGAAGGAAGCGCTGATATATACACTAGCAGTCATGCAATTGAACTTGGGCCTGATCTCATTCCCACTTCATCTTCATCCCTTGATCCGTTCATTTCTCCCTCGGCCCTTGCGTTTCGAAAGATGATGTCTACTATGAGTAGTGGTGGGTTTCTAATGCCAGTCACGTCTCTGGTGACATCTGCCAGTATGGAACCCAGGACAAGGATTCTGAGAGATGGCAGGTTCCGTATTGGAGGGCAAACGTCTGTTTGATTATGGCCTCCAGGGGAGATGACTAATGATGGCTAATTAATATCAGTAGGCGTAACAGAAGACCATGGCATCCAGAACCCTTGCTGTTTACAAAAGACTTTTCCCATGGAGCCTGTTTATTTATGTACTGTAGTAACCTTCTTTTAAAAGAGTAGTTCACCAAAAAATGGCAATTCTGTCATTGTTTATTCACACACATGTAAAGCCACACCCATATGCCATGCTGTTTTGAAATCATAGTTTATAGTGACCAATTCTCTCTGGAAAATTGACATTTTTACTTAAATTTACTTACATTTAACTGAAACTGGATAGGAAGTTGGTAGTTCCATTGGACATTGTTTAATACATGTTTAAGTATTTGAGCAAGATGAGAAAAATAGATTTTTATAGTGTTTTTTTTTTCAGTTACATTAAGATTTAGGACAGTTTCTCAGGCCACGTCCACACGAAGCCGGTGCGTTCCCTATCCGATCTTTTTTTTCCCTCGTTCTAAAAAAAAATTCCGTAAACACGGGGTCGTCTCAAGAAATATCTGCGTCCACACGAAACCACTGAAACCGACTGAAAACGGTGTAGTATATATGCCAGACCAGTACGAGGGGCTGTAATTCTGACACAGATACACTAAAAACAGAGAAGAAGACTTGCGCATGTACCTTGCGCGCTGTATACAATAATATACAGTAATATTAGGCACAGTAGCTTCTTTTCTTTTTTACCAAGAACTTTATTGAACAATATGAAAAACTATAAATGGTACAAAATAGGGATGAGTCATCCCTATTTTGTACCATTTATAGGATGAGTCACGATGGTCGATTAGTTTGCAGACGCATAAAGCTTGCCACAAAAAAACGGCAAATAGCCTAATTATTATGAATGTGTCAAATAGCCTATAGCAAGGAGACATTTGAATTGTTTATTAATAAACTAGTGTTTTGTGTGACGATGCTGACTCGCCACCTTCGCAGTGTTTTGAAGGTGCCTATAGAGAGAAATGCACACTTCATACGGATTATTAGAGTTGTCTGTTACTTTTCTTTTTGAATTGTTTTGTTTAAAAGCTTAGATATAGGTATTTCTGAGTTTCTGTTCATTTATGAGACAAGCTCCAGTTCTCGTGCGTTGCAATTTATATTGCGTCGGCGCCTCATGTCCTGATTATATAGGCTATTGTCTGCTATCCATGCAATTCGTTAATAAAACATTGATTAAAATTAAGATACAATTTTTACAAAACGAAATTCACTTTAAAGAAAGGCAAAACAAAACTTAATGAAGACAAAACAAAACTTAATGAAGTGGTCAAAATGATGTGTCTCGATATTGCGCATCTTACTCACGCTGTTCACTTATAGGGCCTAATCAACATATATGGAATGGAAAAAAATAACATTATTTAATCATAAATATGAAACTAACTAACTTTTTCTTTAATGGCTACAACATTTAGGCCTACAGTACAGAGAAATGTAATGTCGAACGCCTTGTCACCGGTGAGCATGAAGGGGCAGAGGTGCGTTTTTTGAATAATAATCAAATTCAATCAAATAATTAAAATAAATACACAAATAAATAAATAAAAGAGGCTCGAGTAGCTTCTGAAGCATGAACTCAAGCAAGTAGTCGCAGTTGTTTTTGCTGGTAGGCCTATGGCTACTGATTTAGCGTGTCTGACTAGTCGACACGTGGGGTGATGACATCATCGTTTCACAAAATATACGGATAGGCCGTCCACACGAAACTGCAAGGGCGTCGTTTTCAGATTTATCCACTTTGGGACCCGGTTTCAAAAAATAGCGGTTTCACTCTCCGAAAACGCCGGATCCGTGTGGACGAAACGCCAATACGATAAAAAATGTATACGTATACAGTGAAACGCGTCTTCGTGTGGACGGGCCCTCATATGTTGGGCTTCCGTTGTGGTGAAAAGTAGAGCTTTTGTTTAAGTTGAGGATGGGTACACTAGGAGAGTGCTGATGCTTTACTCAATGAGCAATGACTATTTATCATGGTAACATGGCCTTTTTTATTGGCTAGCTAGAGCGTCAGTAGCAATATAATATATGACACAGGAAGATCATGAATCACCAATAAATGTACTTAACTGGGTCAATAAATAAATGTATTCCAGTATTTACATGGTTTATATTATATTAGATATTATAGTATGTTTACATGAATAAAAAAATTCTGACATTTTATGAACAAACCATGGGAAAAACTATATTGATGTAGGCCTAACTTAATTGATCATGTGCATTGTTTCCAGATGAATCATGTAAATCACGCAAATTCAAAGCAAACAATTGGCTCATCTGAGGGCTGGCAAACACCATGTCTTCTTGCATGTATCATAATCAAATTATGGTGCACATATTTGACAATATACCACATGGAGAATTACATTTATAGAAAGAGCTGCTGTGGACTGACATTTTCAATTAATAATGCTTAAAAACCTCAGTGAACAAAATGTATCCACAAAAGCCCTAACCATTTGAAAAAAGCTAATAACACTGCCAGGGCATCCTCCAATCGGATTTCCAAGCTTACTGGTCTATTGCTTCCATTGTGGCCTGCTTTAGATCACTGGTGTGTGAACGCACACTGTGGCGTGGCTATTTGTTCTGCTACATGCTAGCTCTTTAATAAAGCACTTGCTAATTTCACACCTTCCTTCTCTCTCGTTTATGAAACCTCATAT